>JALPQI010000321.1:0-16724 GCA_025490895.1 Thaumatotibia leucotreta
ATTCAATTGCCACCTGATTGTAGACGGACGCCATCAGTGCTGCGTTATTGATCCTTTTTAAGCCAATTTCTTATAAATATGTATGCAATAGCCGTGTGGTGACCGCAATAAGAAAACGTTTTGTCACCATCTCAAATTATCCCGCGGTTATCGTAAGAGTCGACTAAGAAATTGAAGTGTCACTGACCATTCTTGGATAGAAGATTGATGGCAGGCAGCAGCGTCATCATAGTGGACACAATTACTGCAATCGCCAATCCGCTTACGCAGCGTGGCGATTATGGTCATTTACATTTACCTCCTAATGCGTCTATACGCATAGTTAATAGGGGGTATACGTCCAGCAGTGGACTGACATAGGCTGACGATGTATGTATACAATAATAGGTGTTCAGTTGGAGTCTACAAAATGTTTGTGTTTACCCTTATTCATAAACCTCCATCAAGCAGTCATTATTAATTTGTCTTCATCTATCAAATTGACATTTTATAGACTGGGACAAAACAAATATTAGCTATTTTTTTTATAAGGAGGTAAAATGCGGCTATTGACTTCCTTTTGTTGGACAAAATATATCGACAAATCACTTCTCATGCCTATGCTCAATCATTTTTATATTGCCTCGTTTATAAATTTCGAACTCGTCATTTCACGTGGTCATTTTGCACATTATCTCAATATCAGTTGCAAATTATTACGTAAGAAAAGTCATTTTATAGATTTTAAATCCAGGGCATGAATGTTAGTCAAAAATGTGGCAGAACAGTTACGTAAATCTTTTGAAAATTACTAGCGCAAAAACAATCGTTATCAAGTGAATACAACCCTAACTTCACTCAGTTTCGACCGATAATTTTACCATTTTTCCACTCACCAGACGCGTTACAAACGGTCAGGACAACCTTGAATAAATGGATGAAGGTGTTAAATTATAGCATCGTGATAGCCGCTTTACGAGCTGTAAAACTGACTATCTCGTTATAACTAATAACTCTATAGGTATGTAAGTGCTAGCAGTTTTTATGTCCTTTGTTGTGCTGATATGCTACATATGTATAGTTGAGCCGCGTGTTAACGGCAATCAAAATATACTTACACACTACCTTTTCGAATACGGGTCTTTTCTTCCCTGCTAGGAGGGATCAAAGTGGCACTTTTCTGTTCAAGGACTTTCTATTGCCAGCCTAAAAAATTACAATGAAATATGAAAATAAACAGTAAGTTCTTAATTGATCAAAATTTCTTCAGAATTGACTACTTGCATAAGTATTAAGTATGTGATATATCTTTTATTTTTCTCATAGACGGTGTGCAAAAACAGTATGTGTCACACGGAATCGAAATTATTTCGTCTTGGGCGTTAACGCTTGAATCCTTCATTACGCTCAGGATTCAATATACGCCCACGCCGGTAAAATGCCATTTTGATCCCTTGTGACACAATCTACTATTGTCACCACCTCTTTCCTAGGGTGTCGTCAAAGTCGACTTAGGGCTTGAAGCGTCACTGGCCATTCAAATATTGAATATTGATAATGGGCAGCAGTATCATGGTAGTGGACAAACTACTGCGATTGCCAACCCGCTTGCTCAGTGTGGTAAATTATGGGTCGAAGCGTTCATACGCATAAACAAAAGAAGACCCTAAGTAATTCACTGAAACAGGTGGATTAATAATGATTATCAATAATCTTGTTCTTGCTTTGTCAAACTCTTAAGGTAGTTTTTTAGGAACTTTCCAAATCTAACAAAATCCACATGAAGATAGTAGGGAGATGAGATAGTATTCCATTTTAAGATAATTTTTATCACAATAACATAGGATATCTCCAGTCATAATGGTAAAACAGATTTACATTCTCAACTTCTATTTTGCAAGCTTATTCATCGATGATATTTTCTTACAAAATTTGTTACTGACGTAATATAATCGTAATCTTAGATATAGGTTAGTTAGATTTAATACATGAACATAAATCATGTCATGTAATTACTATTATGTCAATTATAACGAGTATTATTATTGATATCCTGTTGTATCCCACTCAGTTCCTTTATAATTTCTCCTAAATTCTTGCTGGTATTGTACAAAATTTGACAAGTCTCTTAAAAATGAGTCTAACCCAATCCAGCCATAGGTTAACAGGCGAGTAGCTATATAGTTTGAGTTGCGTGCTTTTTACTCTGTGTTTATCTTGGTCCATAAAAGCATTCAGCAAATTCATAAAAGCAAGGAGGCAGGAGAAGGAGGCGGGACGACCTGGATGCGTATCTTAGCGCTGGCCACATATTGCTCAAAACGGGGACGGTTGTCAAGTTAGACTAGTAAACCAAAACAGTGTACTTAAAAAAGTTTCCGCGCGCGCAATACGGTATTATAATACATTTTTACAGGTCGCTAATTGTGTCACTTCCTTTTCACGTTGTAATAAATTAGGGCAAAAATTTAAGCCCTAATGTACAGCCCATTTTTTGTTGCAACTGAGCTACCGTTTTCATTCCTAACGTGACTTTTGGGCACCATAGTTTAAAAACTCTAACTGACGCATCTATTCACTCTAATTTGAATCTTACGTGCCAAACTGTGCTACAATCTCAGAGGTTATATTCCTATAAAACAAACTGCAGTTAAGACTTTTTATCGTGAGGAAATGATTTGGCGAAATGGGGCAGCTATTATGTAGCTTATTCGAGGTCAGGGAATAATCAGTTACATATTTCTTGCGTGAAAGAGTTTAATATTTATTTTCAAGTATTTGGGTAACCGTATTTCGGGGTGGTTGTGTAGTGGCGGCAGTAAGAATACATTTGTCACCATCCCAACATTCCCAGCTCATCCCGCGGTTGTCGTAAGAGTCGGCTAAGGGATTGAAGTGTCACTGACTATTGATGATGGGCAGCAGCGTCATCATAGTGGACACATTACTGCGACCGCTAACCCTCTTGCCCAGCGTGGCGATTATGGACAATTACCTCCAAATATGGAGCTATTGCATAGTTAATACGAGAGGCCTACGTCTAGCAGTTCATCAATTTCCAGCTCATTAATGATGATTTTGTCAAGTTCTTCTCGTCATAATTAAACCACTTTTCCGTTCCAATCTGTCTGTCCAATTTAATATCTTGCGGTGTGATCGGAAGTCAAAAAGGGTTCGGTTCCGTTTCATATTAATTTCTTTGTTACGAATTTGACTTCAAGTACGATAATGAGATGTGTCTTAAATGAATAACAAGTAAAATCGCAATTTTCAAAGTTGAAATCAATCTTAAAGTCTATGGGGGCTGGTGAATTGGTTGAAACATTAAACCGCAGACCAAAAAGTTCTCAATTAAATTACTTTTTGACTAATTGGCTCTCGTTACCATAGATTAATTAACGTAATAATTCCTTGTCACGCCATAAAGCAAGCTGCTCCAATTAAAACGTAAAATTTTATAACAAGAGCGGATTCGCGAGTGGTAATCGTTTTGACGGGTCTGTATTCATTCGACTTTATTTATTAGGTTTTTCGAACGGCCTGCCTAGTAGTACACAGTTATCACAGCCTATTTATTTATTTTAAATTTTATAAAAAAATACAGATACAACAGGCGGACTTCATGCCATAAGGCATTCTCTACCAGTCAACCAACAGGCCAAACAGAAAAACAGAGAGAGTTCATACTTAAATACACTAACAAAATATGAGTACTTGCTAATAATAATAAAGTTTCTATAGATATGCAATATATAGATGATAAAGCTATAAATATCAAAATATATAATAAATATAATGTAATATAAAAATATACCTGCTATTTAGTACCAGAACATTAATCTTGAGAATTGTCAAAGAGATGCTTGTGCAACTTGCGCTTAAAGGTCAATTTAGTTTGAGCTTGCCGTATATCTAGAGGGAGAGCGTTCCAAAGTCGGATGGCTTGCACAGTGAAGGAGCTAAAAAAGAGAAACATATTGCGCGTTGTTGACCGTTACAAAATTTTATAAGCTCCTTTTTTGACGAACCTTACACTGAGATCACACATCACTGTAATCACTCACTCCAAGCAATCCACTATGATGATGCTGCTGTCCATCATCAATCAAATCAAAGAAAGGTCAGTGACACTTCAATCCCTTAGTCGACTCTTACGATATCCGCCGGAAGAGTTGGGGTGATGATAAATGTATTATTGCTGTCAATACATACGCGCCACACGGTTTTAAAACTTAAAAAATATCCAGGCCCGAAGAGAAAGCGGAAGCACCCATAATGGCCCAACAGCCCCTCAATAAGAGTGGGCTGACCCAGTTTCACATGATGCCAGTAACTTTACGTTAAGAGGATTATCGCCTATCGACACCCATAGCGCATTATATCGTCAATGGAGCGACAAAGTGATGGACGATGGTACATGCAACAATTTATTGTTGTCCACTAGTTCATGTAATGGGTCAGCAAGGATCGGACAAACGCCCGTCATTTTGAAAACATAACCCTGTTCCGTACCGTAGAGTCTTCCTTATCTTATGATATTAACATATTTTATCATATAAAATACTTTTTAATAACACTATCACAAAGGATCTGTTGCAGAATTTTTGGTAAATGTTCGGACTTTATTTCAAATGAAAAATTTAGATTTTTCGTTATTCTTTATAAAATAGCATAACATAACACTAGTTTCAGAGAGAACAATAATTTATTGATTTGTGATTTTTCTGTTTATTAAATAAATATCGAAGGTAAATATTACAGTTTCTTCTATTAGGATTACAGCCCATCCTATTCCCTCGCTTTCAGTCTCTATTTTGGAGATCCCAACTCTTTCTTACTTGTACACGTCATCATGAACGCACATTATTTATCTATCAAAGTGCATTGATATAATGTAGATCTAGACTATAAAGCGCATATATGCGTTGCTGGCAGTGAATGGGTTAAGAGGATCATCGATATTATCTTCTATCGATATACATCCGCGGCTATAGTATATTATATCGTCATTGAACCGGCAATGTGTCTGTAGGTAGTGATGTTACCACTGATATCCAAAAATCAGTAGATCATTTAGTATTACGTTCTGATATTTTTAGGTTTAAAAATTAAGTTTAAATATTTTCCCTCTAGTGATCTAACAATTGCCACATTTTATGTTAAGTCTGATTAACCATTAAATGACAAACATTGTTTAAATAATTTATCTATTTCACCGGTCAATATCACGTATTATTCGATTCCTATAGGCTTATGATGGTGCCGTGTTTAAAAATCGTTTGTCGGGTTTTATGAAGTTACAATTTACAATTTACCATAAAATGACAAACATTGTTTAAATAATTTATCTATTTCACCGGTCAATATCACGTATTATTCGATTCCTGTAGGCTTATGATGGTGCCGTGTTTAAAAATCGTTTGTCGGGTTTTATGAAGTTACAATTTACAATTTTGCTGTTTACCTCTCTTTCAGGCGTGCGTTAGAGAGGCAAACAGCGAAATTGTAAAATGTAAATTTATAAAACGCAACCCTAAATGCCTGAGCACGCCTAACCAAGATGCCATTTTGCAATCGTATACGATAGTTCTTATTATAACACGGATCCTTTTTAACCCTTAAATGCATAGTGATGTATGTATACAGCGTGTGTATTTGATACGGGCGAATATTTTAGTGGCGATTACTATCGGACCTAGGGAACCTATTTACATAAATTTATTTTAGAAATTAAGGTTTTTTTTTTTCATACAAAATAATTGAGCCCGCAATGTATTGCATCCACTGGTAGCCACATTACTTAAAGTAGACATAAGTATCTAAACGTCATACGAGTCTCATGTCAGTTGGCCGGCATACATTGCTGCTGGGTTGCACTTTAGAAAAATCATTACACCTAATTAACAACAAAATTTAACGAAATGGTTATCTTATACGACTCGTAGGATCAGATATTATAGCTGGATTAATTATTCGCCCGTATCAAATACCCACGCTGTATGCATCATGTATTCTTGACTCTATTGACAGCATATCAAAATTCAAATTTGAATAAATCTTTGTCAAGGTCATGCATTTAAGGGCTAACAAAAATTTACGACGTTTGGCTATGCCGCCTTCAGATTTCGTATTTTGTCAAAAAATTGTTAATCCAAGTCCCATCTTTTTAAAAACGTATTTGCCGAAGGTTACACACAACATACTTAAATAATTTTCTTTCTAAATTGCAGAAGTAGAAGGTTAACCCAGAGTTAACCCAAAAAGTGTTAACCCGCAGTTTCGATCAATCGATATCTAAAACTGGATCTCAAGCACATCACTAGAAGAAAATGCACGTCATTATAGTTGAGAGGATTAATTATGTCACGCGATGCTTGTTAATTAACGGGTATGGGTATTGACAGTTCTCATTTATTTTCTTTGATAAAGTGCGAAGCTTGTTATTATTAAATCCTCTGAGCCATTTTACAAGATTAAAGGTACCTACTAATACTTAGAGTAATATTTTGAAGCGTATGCAACATATTGAATTTTATTTAATACGTTTTGACTTATTGTAGTTTCAAAATTTCTAGTCATAATATATCTTAAGTATACATTTTGTAGTGTTACAAAAAATGATAAATGACTGTACAAATAAGTGAGTACTATTTATATTTAAACATTAAAAAATCAACATTGTGAAAAAAGTGATCGGATACTGACAAAAGTTAATTCAGTGTATGTCTTCATTTGGTGTTTTTCATACATACGTACCTACCTTTATTATTTTTTATATAAGTTATTTCGATAGGAAAAATAAACCATCACTTTCGCTCACTATTTAAACAGATTTTTCAGACATTCTATAAAATAATCCTTTAGAAATGATAAGGAGGGTAAGAAATGGGATTCAAAGTTTTATAACAAGGTTGTAAAGAAAGCAAAAAATGCTAAGAAAACTCCACAGTTAAAAATTGAACCGTCTTGAACCGAACACGGAAAAAAATAAGTGTCATGTATACAATTTACATTATTACAACACATTTAACTGAATTCGCATGTAAGAATGAAAAGTAAAAGCAGATTAAGATTAGTTGTTATTCTTACCTTATTATACCGGAGAAATCTTTCGTCTGAAAAGATTTACTCGACCTTTGCCGAGGAAGTTATCCGTCAATATGTCATCAGAGCTTTAGCGTTGTCATGAAAAAATATGCTTGGTAATAGTTTTGATGACAACCAGCAGAATATTTAGAATATTGCTATACGAAGTAAAATTATATATTTTGTATCGATGGTACAGATTTTACAGATGGTGAGTTTTGATTTGATTAAGGGCTTTACGTAAATACAATTTTTCCCATTTAGTACACATTGATATGTGCGTAGATAAAAAGTTATTTGAGGGACTTCGCTAATAACTTCTCTATTCATTAATATAGCAGATAATATCATACACGTTATATTTACAAAGTGTGACTAATATAAAAAGCAACACTTTCTCTCAGCGCTTAAGTACATAGATAATGCATTTCTCCATACATTAAGCTGATCTTAAGCATCCTTTGTAAGCAACAAAGTATATTTACGTGTAAATTATGCAGCTTAAACCGTCCTATAAAAGGAGCGGCTACCGCTTTGCACCATAAAATAAAATGGCTGGCTACTGGCTACTACCCATAGCTACCGGCTAAAATAAATATGTAATGCTGACAATGAAACTAACATTGAGAGGCAAATTTAAGGATGTATACCTCCATGCTGTCGTGTACGATATGCGATAAGTAATTAAATGTATGAGAAATGTACGAAAAGTCACGTGAGCATTTCCATATATTATAATATTTATAATGGTCACGTGGTCACTATTAGTACCTACTAGTGGTAGTAGTACCTCCTACTTTTTTAATGAAGGTATTTTCTCAAGAAGATCGGTCCCAATTTAGCGAGATTTAGAATTACCATTTGCCTGCCATACTCAGTTTGAATTGAACCAATACGAAACGTAAACCAAATGATTTTGGAAATATCTTTTATTTTCCTTCATTGACCGACTCCGACAAGTTCGAAAAAGTAGGAGGTTCTCTATCCGATTGATTTTTACTCGATATCTCTGCCGATCGTGGACTAGCAATGTACAAGTTGCAAAACATTCTCAAAAATAAATAAATAAAAATAAATAAATAAATATCTTGGGACATCTTACACAAATCAACCTAGTCCCACGCAACGTAGTAAAAATGCGGGAATATTTCGGAAAATTCCAAGAATTTTCATGAGAATTTAAGAGTAAGTTCTCATTGAGGATGTTACCATGAGAATTTATTAAAAAAGTGTTAAGAAGATTATTGTATTTCACAATTGAATAAACATGGCATAAAATATACCTTAAAAGGCATGTATACCACAGTTTTGGCTTGATTAGATTGTATTTTAAAGACAAACGGGTCTTAATCGCGTAAACTTACGTTTAATTATATCCTGACGTTTCGGGCATGACCAGTCTGCCTGCGACCACGGGTGTAACGTCATGCCCGAAACGTCAGGATATAATTAAACGTAAGTTTACGCGATTAAGACCCGTTTGTCTTTAAAATATGAGTGATAATCGTGAAAGTTTAAATCAATATATTGATTACATTGCTTGTAAATTTTTAATTTCCAAGAACATTCCCTATAGAAGTGTCGCAATGTTTGAAACTTCTCCTCGGTGCATTCCTATCGTAGACCGATTTCCAAAAATTGTTTTTTAATTAGTTATTTAACTCAGAAATCATCCTGTTGGCACCAAGTCGGGGTCTCATGATGGGATCTTGGCGAAATCGGTTGAAGTCAGTTTTAAATCTGGCGATTATTTTACATTTTTTAGACAAAAACTTCAGTGACAATATACCGTCAATACCACATAAATACCAGTTTTATCAATTGAATTTATCAATATTAAATTAACCATTAAGAGGCTGTCGACTAAATTAGACTTCTTTGCGCAGAATTTCAATGGCCATTATTAAATTTTAAACGCACCGCATTCATGTTTTAGACGTGGTCCATTATTTTCTTTTTAATATTCACGAACTAAATTGATTTCTCATGTCTTTTTTCAGGTTCTGTTCTTTATCGAATACAAAATGACAGTTCAATTGCAAATTCAATGGTTTCTTAAAGTAGAATAGATATTCAAATTGCGTTAATTTTTGTCAGTTTGAAAAATAAGTGATTTACCTTTGTCTGTAAGGTGTTTTAGAAGGGCTAATACAATTTTCAGTTTTGTCAGCCTCCGTAGCCTAGTTGGTAGTAACCCTGGCTACGAAGTTGGAGGTTCCGGGTTCTAGTCCTGGCGAGGGCAATATTTGTGTATTTATTTATCACAAATATTTGTTCCTTGGTCATGGCTGTCTATGTATTTAAGTATCTAGGTATTAAGATAGTAAGTAACTATTATAGGTATATATCGTCGCTTGGTACCCACAACACAAGCCTTAATTGAGCTTACCGTAGGACCAAGTTGATTTGTGTTAGATGTTCCAAGATGTTTATTTATTTATATATATTTAATTTTCTAAATTGCTTAAATGACTACACTCTCGGTCAATTAATACACAAATTTAATAATGCCTTAGCTGGGATTCGGGCCTAGAACCTTCAACTTCGTAGGCAGGGTCACTACCAACTAGGCTACAGAGGCTGACAATCCGATTTATTTGCTAGTGCCTGGTGTAACTTATCTACGCAATTCCACACCCGGTCACCCGCATGTGAGATCACTTGTCAAAATGCAAATAGGTTCCCGAGTTCTCGACCTAGTTTGATGGATTGCACAACTTTGTGTCGACTAATGTTCCAATTATCATAGGGGCTAGCAGTGTCTCTTTTTTTATTGTATCGAATAAAAAGAGACCGGTAATGGCTCTAGTATCGATTCATTATTCGTCGTACTAGGGCAGCATAGTCTTTTTTTTAAAGTAAACCAGCAAATACACTTCTTAATAGTTTGTCTAATGCAGCCGCCGAATCAAAGTATGTTGCCAGGCAACCGACATAGTTTGCATACGGCGATCGACACAGTGAAATTAGTGCATAATCGACAAATAAAGCTCAAGTTTGTAAGTAGATAATATTTACTGATTGTAATGATCCGCAGATATAATTCAAGTTCTTAAATATGGGGTAAGGGTGAAAACACATATATCAGCATGCATACGCATTTTGTCTATTAAAAATGGCCGTTTAGTATACCTACGTAAGACGCGCCACCGGTGTGAAGTTAGCGGCCAAAGTTAGCAGCCGAAGATAACCCGGCCAAATTAAAGAGTCGAGAATTTTTCAGTGAGAAAATGCTCAAAAAGTCTGCCCAAATGCAACGTTTCCTTGAAATAGTGAACAAAACATGCCAAATATCAAAATTTACTAATTGAAATAAAAAATTTGACCTGGCCGCTAACTTTTCCATTTAGCAGCCGACCGTATTATCACCTACTAAAACGGCAAGCAAGGGAATTTTACAACATGATTCGAGTAGACAGAGACAGTAGCTTCAAAATGTAGTAGAAGCGAAAGTGATACCCGATCTATAACTTAGCGAAAAGGGTAGACCAAGGAAGGACTCTGAAAATTTTGAAAGTTCGTACGAATTTCAACCAATATTAATATGACGGACGGCAAGCAAGAGATTTTTAAAGACAAACTCGTTTAAACACATCCAAAAGTAGTCCAACAGTGCAGATTTCAAAGTGATACCCGATCTTTTTGATGGAAAACTATCCAGTTGTATTTTAAACGTTTGGTATATTTAAGCGTCGCGCTGAAGGTTGACTTTCTCTAAATAGGACGGCAAGCAAGGAGGTTATGGAACATGCCACGTATAGATAAAGAGAGTAGCTTAAAGGTAGGTGAGAAGTAAAAGTGATACCCGATCGATAACTTAGTGAAAAGGGTAGACCAAGGCAAAATCTTCGCGATTTTGGAGTTACATGCGAATTTCGCACTATTTGATTATGACGGACGGCAAGCAAGAAATTTTCAAAGGCAAATACGCTTAGACACGTCAAGAAACATCATAAAAAGCTAAATTTCAAAGTGATACCCTGTCTTTTTGATGGCAAAAAATACGAATGAATATAAAAATGCCCTATGTTTATTCTTAAGTGTATCACTGATTGTTAATTATCTCTACATAGGACGGCAAGCAAGGAGATTTTGAAACGTGCCACATGTAGACAGATAGACTAGGTTATTGTTATTTAAGAAATGAAGTTGATACCCGAACGTTGACTTAGAGAAAACGGGCAGAGAGTAGCGAAAATCGAGGTAGGAGTGAATTTAACACAAATTAAAAGTTAGCAGCCGACCGTATTATCTCCTACTAAAACGGCAAGCAAGGGAATTTCACAACATGATTCGAGTAGACAGATATAGTAGCTTCAAAATGTAGTAGAAGCAAAAGTGATACCCGATCTATAACTTAGCGAAAAGGGTAGACCAAGGAAGGACTCTGAAAATTATGAAGGTTCGTACGAATTTCAACCAATATTAATATGACGGACGGCAAGCAAGAGATTTTTAAGGACAAACTCGTCTAAACACATCCAAAAGCAGTCCAACGGTGCAGATTTCAAAGTGATACCCGATCTTTTTGATGTAAAACTATCCAGTTGTATTTTAAATGTTTGGTATTTTTAAGCGTCGCGCTGAAGGTTGACTTTCTCTAAATAGAACGGAAAGCAAGGAGGTTTTGAAACATGCACCGTATAGATAGAGAAAGTAGCTTAAAGGAAGGTGAGAAGTAAAAGTGATACCCGATCGATAACTTAGTGAAAAGGGTAGACCAAGGCAAAATCTTCGCGATTTTAGAGTTACGTGCGAATTTCGCACAATTGGATTATGACGGACGGCAAGCAAGAGATTTTCAAAGGCAAATACGCTTAGACACGTCCAAAAGCATCATAAAAAGTTAAATTTCAAAGTGATACCCAATCTTTTTGATGGCAAAAAATACGAATGAATATAAAAATGCCCTATGTTTATTCTTAAGTGTATCACTGATTGCTAATTATCTCTACATAGGACGGCAAGCAAGGAGATTTTGAAACGTGCCACATGTAGACAGATAGACTAAGTTATTGTTATTTAAGAAATGAAGTTGATACCCGAACGTTCACTTAGAGAAAACGGGCAGAGAGTAGCGAAAATCGAGGTAGGAGTGCATTTAACACAAATTAAAAGTTAGCAGCCGACCGTATTATCTCCTACTAAAACGGCAAGCAAGGGAATTTCACAACATGATTCGAGTAGACAGAGACAGTAGCTTCAAAATGTAGTAGAAGCAAAAGTGATACCCGATCTATAACTTAGCGAATAGGGTAGACCAAGGAAGGACTCTGAAAATTTTGAAGGTTCGTACGAATTTCAACCAATATTAATATGACGGACGGCAAGCAAGAGATTTTTAAGGACAGACTCGTTTAAACACATCCAAAAGCAGTCCAACGGTGCAGATTTCAAAGTGATACCCGATCTTTTTGATGGAAAACTATCCAGTTGTATTTTAAATGTTTGGTATTTTTAAGCGTCGCGCTGAAGGTTGACTTTCTCTAAATAGAACGGCAAGCAAGGAGGTTTTGGAACATGCCACGTATAGATAAAGAGAGTAGCTTAAAGGAAGGTGAGAAGTAAAAGTGATACCCGATCTATAACTTAGCGAAAAGGGTAGACAAAGGAAGGACTCTGAAAATTTTGAAGGTTCGTACGAATTTCAACCAATATTACTATGACGGTCGGCAAGCAAGAGATTTTTAAGGACAAACTCGTCTAAACACATCCAAAAGCAGTCCAACGGTGCAGATTTCAAAGTGATAGACGATCTTTTTGATGGAAAACTATCCAGTTGTATTTTAAATGTTTGGTATTTTTAAGCGTCGCGCTGAAGGTTGACTTTCTCTAAATAGAACGGCAAGCAAGGAGGTTTTGAAACATACACCGTATACATAGAGAGAGTAGCTTAAAGGTAGGTGAGAAATTAAAGTGATACCCGATCGATAACTTAGTGAAAAGGGTAGACCAAGGCAAAATCTTCGCGATTTTGGAGTTACATGCGAATTTCGCACTATTTGATTATCACGGACGGCAAACAAGAGATTTTCAAAGGCAAATACGCTTAGACACGTCCATAAGCAGCATAAAAAGCTAAATTTCAAAGTGATACCCAATCTTTTTGATGGCAACAAATACGAATGAATATAAAAATGCCCTATGTATATTCTTAAGTGTATCACTGATTGTTAATTATCTCTACATAGGACGGCAAGCAAGGAGATTTTGAAACGTGCCACATGTAGACAGATATACTAGGTTATTGTTATTTAAGAAATGAAGTTGATACCCGAACGTTGACTTAGAGAAAACGGGCAGAGAGTAGCGAAAATCGAGGTAGGAGTGAATTTAACACAAATTAAAAGTTAGCAGCCGACCGTATTATCTCCTACTAAAACGGCAAGCAAGGGAATTCCACAACATGATTCGAGTAGACAGATACAGTAGCTTCAAAATGTAGTAGAAGCGAAAGTGATACCCGATCTATAACTTAGCGAAAAGGGTAGACCAAGGAAGGACTCTGAAAATTTTGAAGGTTCGTACGAATTTCAACCAATATTAATATGACGGACGGCAAGCAAGAGATCATTCGTATTTTTTGCCATCAAAAAGATTGGGTATCACTTTGAAATTTAGCTTTTTCTGATGCTTTTGGACGTGTCTAAGCGTATTTGCCTTTGAAAATCTTTTGCTTGCCGTCCGTCATAATCAAATCGTGCGAAATTCGCACGTAATTCCAAAATCGCGAAAATTTTACCTTGGTCTACCCTTTTCACTAAGTTTTCGATCGGGTGTCACTTTAACTTCTTACCAACCTTAAAGCTACTCTCTCTATGTATACGGTGCTTGTTTCAGAACCTCCTTGCTTACCAACTGGATAGCTTTCCATCAAAAAGATCGGGTAACACTTTGAAATCTGCACCGTTGGACTGCTTTTGGATGTGTTTAGACGAGTTTGTCCTTAAAAATCTCTTGCTTGCCGTCCGTCATAGTAATATTGGTTGAAATTCGTACGAACCTTCAAAATTTTCAGAGTCCTTCCTTGGTCTACCCTTTTCGCTAAGTTATAGATCGGGTATCACTTTTGCTTCTACTACATTTTGAGGCTACTATATCTGTCTACTCGAATCATGTTGTGAAAGTCCCTTGCTTGCCGTTTTAGTAGGAGATAATACGGTCGGCTGCTAACTTTTAATTTGTGTTAAATTCACTCCTTCCTCGATTTTCGCTACTCTCTGCCCGTTTTCTCTAAGTCAACGTTCGGGTATCAACTTCATTTCTTAAATAACAATAACCTAGTCTATCTGTCTACATGTGACACATTTCAAAATCTCCTTGCTTGCCGTCCTATGTAGAGATAATTAGCAATCAGTGATACACTTAAGAATAAACATAGGGCATTTTTATATTCATTCGTATTTTTGCCATCAAAAAGATTGGGTATCACTTTGAAATTTAGCTTTTTATGATGCTTTTGGAAGTGTCTAAGCGTATTTGCCTTTGAAAATCTCTTGCTTGCCGTCCGTCATAACCAAATAGTGCGAAATTCGCATGTAACTCCAAAATCGCGAAGATTTTGCCTTGGTCTACCCTTTTCACTAAGTTATCGATCGGGTATCACTTTAACTTCTCACCTACCTTTAAGCTACTCTCTATCTATATGTGGCATGTTCCAAAACCTCCTTGCTTGCCGTTCTATTTAGAGAAAGTCAACCTTCAGCGCGACGCTTAAAAATACCAAACATTTAAAATACAACTGGATAGTTTTCCATCAAAAAGATCGGGTATCACTTTGAAATCTGCACCATTGGACTGCTTTTAGATGTGTTTAGACGAGTTTGTCCTTAAAAATCTCTTGCTTGCCGACCGTCATAGTAATATTGGTTGAAATTCGTACGAACCTTCAAAATTTTCAGAGTCCTTCCTTGGTCTACCCTTTTCGCTAAGTTATAGATCGGGTATCACTTTTGCTTCTACTACATTTTGAAGCTACTATATCTGTCTACTCGAATCATGTTGTGAAATTCCCTTGCTTGCCGTTTTAGTAGGAGATAATACGGTCGGCTGCTAACTTTTAATTTGTGTTAAATTCACTCCTTCCTCGATTTTCGCTACTCTCTGCCCGTTTTCTCTAAGTCAACGTTCGGGTATCAACTTCATTTCTTAAATAACAATAACCTAGTCTATCTGTCTACATGTAGCACATTTCAAAATCTCCTTGCTTGCCGTCCTATGTAGAGATAATTAGCAATCAGTGATACACTTAAGAATAAACATAGGGCATTTTTATATTCATTCGTATTTTTGCCATCAAAAAGATTGGGTATCACTTTAAAATTTAGCTTTTTATGATGCTTTTGGAAGTGTCTAAGCGTTTTTGCCTTTGAAAATCTCTTGCTTGCCGTCCGTCATAATCAAATTGTGCGAAATTCGCATGTAACTCTAAAATCGCATTTTTATATTCATTCGTATTTTTTGCCATCAAAAATACAGGGTATCACTTTGAAATTTAGCTTTTTATGATGTTTCTTGACGTGTCTAAGCGTATTTGCCTTTGAAAATCTCTTGCTTGCCGTCCGTCATAATCAAATTGTGCGAAATTCGCACGTAACTCTAAAATCGCGAAGATTTTGCCTTGGTCTACCCTTTTCACTAAGTTATCGATCGGGTATCACTTTAACTTCTCATCTACCTTTAAGCTACTCTCTCTATCTATACGGTGCATCTTTCAAAACCTCCTTGCTTGCCGTTCTATTTAAAGAAAGTCAACCTTCAGCGCGACGCTTAAAAATACCAAACATTTAAAATACAACTGGATAGATTTCCATCAAAAAGATCGGGTATCACTTTGAAATCTGCACCGTTGGACTGCTTTTGGATGTGTTTAGACGAGTTTGTCCTTAAAAATCTCTTGCTTGCCGACCGTCATAGTAATATTGGTTGAAATTCGTACGAACCTTCAAAATTTTCAGAGTCCTTCCTTGGTCTACCCTTTTCGCTAAGTTATAGATCGGGTATCACTTTTGCTTCTACTACATTTTGAAGCTACTATATCTGTCTACTCGAATCATGTTGTGAAATTCCCTTGCTTTCCGTTTTAGTAGGAGATAATACGGTCGGCTGCTAACTTTTAATTTGTGTTAAATTCACTCCTTCCTCGATTTTCGCTACTCTCTGCCCGTTTTCTCTAAGTCAACGTTCGGGTATCAACTTCATTTCTTAAATAACAATAACCTAGTCTATCTGTCTACATGTGACACACTTCAAAATCTCCTTGCTTGCCGTCCTATGTAGAGATAATTAGCAATCAGTGATACACTTAAGAATAAACATAGGGCATTTTTATATTCATTCGTATTTTTGCCATCAAAAAGATTGGGTATCACTTTGAAATTTAGCTTTTTATGATGCTTTTGGAAGTGTCTAAGCGTATTTGCCTTTGAAAATCTCTTGCTTGCCGTCCGTCATAACCAAATAGTGCGAAATTCGCATGTAACTCCAAAATCGCGAAGATTTTGCCTTGGTCTACCCTTTTCACTAAGTTATCGATCGGGTATCACTTTAACTTCTCACCTACCTTTAAGCTACTCTCTATCTATATGTGGCATGTTCCAAAACCTCCTTGCTTGCCGTTCTATTTAGAGAAAGTCAACCTTCAGCGCGACGCTTAAAAA
>JALPQI010000322.1:0-21750 GCA_025490895.1 Thaumatotibia leucotreta
CCGTGTCTTTGTTGCGCTAACTGAATGCTGCTAAAGTTGGTTTTGTCAAAGGCCCCTTCTATATCGATAAAGGTGCCGAGGCAGGAGTTTTTCCTCTCCAGTGCGTTTTCTATATTGCTCACTACAGCATGAAGGGCTGAGTCTGTTGATTTGCCTTGACTGTAGGCGTGTTGGTTTTGATGTATAGTTATGTTCTTAAGAGCCGTATCCTTCAGTTCTCTGTCGCACAATCTTTCTAGAGTTTTTAGTAGGAAGGATGTGAGGCTTATTGGCCGGAATGACTTGGGTCCGAATAGTCAGTCTTGCCGGGTTTTGGTAGGAAGATTACTTTTACTTCCCTCCATTTGTGTGGTATGTATCTAAATGCTATGCAAACTGCAGAGTATATTTGATACGTGTTCCATTAGTTTTAGGCCTCCCCCATTTTAGTAGTGCTGGGAAGATTCCGTCTGTGCCTGGTGACTTATAGCTTTCAAAACTATTCACAGCCCATATTGTTTTGTTTAGTTCTGTTATGCGTTCCGCTGTCTCCCACTCAGTCTCAGTCGGGTAGTATTCCGTTGTTTGTTCGTCTTGGTTTTGTTTGTTTACTACTCTACATCCCGGGAAGTGTGTTTCCACCATTAGCCTTTCCGTTTCAGCTGGAGTGGTGGTAGTGGTGTTGTCCAGTCTCCGCAGGGTGCCTAGTAGCTGTTTCGGTTGATCTGCGAGGATCTTCCTTGTTCTGTTTGCTTGCGTTGCCGTGGATATGTTGTCACAGAATTTCCGCCATGAGAGGGATTTTCTGTATCTTAGTCTTTTTTTGAAGTCTGATTTGGCCGTCTTGTAAGCGTCCCAATCAACGTCAGAACTTGTGTTCATTGCTCTGTTCAAGAGTCGTCTCATTTTTGTTCTCAATCGTTCCAACTCTGGTCCCCACCAGCCGTTGTTGTTTTTCCTAGCCGGTGGTGTCGATAGTGGACATGTGTTTTCAAAGCTGTCAGTTATGTTTGTAGTGAGTGAGTTTACCTGTTTCTCCAACTCCCTTGTATTGTTAGGTCTGTAAATTTGTGTATTTTTAAGTTTACCTTCGACAAGTTCCCTATACGCTGGTGTATCCGTGCGTCTTGGGTTTCTTCTTGGCGTTATTGTGTGGGTGTCAGCAGTTAGGTCGTACCGTATCCATCTGTGGTCGGAGCAGGATAACTCTTCCGACACGTGCCAGTTGGATATGTGTTGCGCAGCCAGACCTGTGCTTAGAGTAATGTCAATTATAGTGTTACATCTACGAGTGACAAAAGTTGGTTTAGATCCTGTGTTTAATATATCTAGGTTAGTAGTCATTAGGTATTCCACTAGATCGTTACCCTCTTTTGTTGTTTGTTTCCATTCCCCATAGGTTGTGGTGGCCGTTGCAGTCAGCGGATATGACCAGCTCGAGCCTTTCATGTTCACAGTAGCGTATGAGGTCGTTCAGCTCCGCTGGAGGTGGATCATCCTCTGCCGCCATGTACGCGGTCGCCAGTACTATCTCCGGCAGCTTTGAGTTTTGTGTTCTGAGAAATTTTATGGCACACACGTCTCTGGAACAGAATTGAGTTAGTGGTTGTGCCATAATGTTTCGGGATATATAAATGCAATGTTCTAGGTTTACAATGTGTATTATAGAATATATTACCCTCCGGTGTTACAAAGGCCGTTTATGCGTGTGTTTCTGATCCACGGCTCCTGGATCAGGGCTATCGATGGCTGGTTAACCTCCAGCCATTTGCGAAGTTGAGCCGTTGCAGATTCGCTGTGCTGGAGGTTAACCTGAAGTACCCTACATTGGGAAGGCGCCATCAGAGGGTGTTCCCCTCCGCCTTTCCCTTTAGGTGCAGCAGGCTTATCCCCTTTGGCAGGCCGTCCTCGTCCTCAGATTCCAGCAGAATGCCTTCCTCCAAGTCCGAGTTCTGCGCGTCGTCCGTGTCCATGGCAGAGGGGGTGCTCGCCTTAGGTGCGCTGTCAGGCGCCTTGTCCTCCCCCTCCGTCCACGGTCGTTTCCTCCCTGGCCTGTTTCTCTGGCGGGGAATCTCTGAAGCGTCCCCCAGCATGCTGGAAACGGATGTAGATTGTCCCACACATGTAGTTCAATCTCCTTCCTTTTTCCATCATGGTAGGTACGACGTCCTCAGGTATTCCCACCAAGAGTAGAGTATTCCCCTTCTTTTTCAGGGGTATTGCGTGCTGCAGTGTCCATTTTCTCACCATGGCCCACGGGTTCTGGAAATTGAGGACCCGTCCGACCTTGGTGAGATCGTTCTCCAGACGTGGTATCAGTATACCACATCTGACGCTCCGGACCATCTCGTCCTCCCCTCCTTCCAACAAGATGGTCTCCGTTCGTCAGTGTGGCCGTCTCCAGCCACTTCATTAGCCAAGCCTTAGTGTTTGCGTCCTGACACCACAGTTTCAGGTACCCATCCACAAGGCTTGGCTTGCCTGCGAACGCTGGAGCCGCTGCTACCCGCGTCCAGATCAGTTTCCAGAGCCGCTTGGAAGATGGCGTCCCCGATCTTCTTTTCCACCTCCTCAGCGTCCTGCTTTGTCAGCCTGCCCGTGCGCACGTTTGTGATCGCAACCGTCAGGTCTGACGCCGCCCGCCGCTGCGTAGGTGGATGGTTTTGGCCGGTCCCCGTCAGTGCATCGCCTCTTATGCTCGCCTCGGGGGGATACGGTCTCATCCAGGCGTGCCCCTCTTGGCTATCCCCTCTGGTTTTTTCGCCTGGCTCTGTTCTGCAGGTGTTGACGCTGCCCCGTCTCTCCCAGCGTCAGTCACCTGTAGGTTTTCGGAGGCACGACTTTCCGCTTCTCTTCGCTTTTGAAGCCGCTGCCTCTTCCTCTGCGAGAGTTTCCTCCGCTGGAGTATGTTTGTGTCGGTCTGGGCAGGCATCCCCTTGGGTTTGCACCTGATCTCCCAGCCGGGATCTATGGGCTGCTTAGAGGGTTCGACTGTTGTCGTCCCGCTCTTCACCGCCGTTGTTTGTTTTGAGGTTCCGGCTACTGGAGGCCTCATCGTCTCCGGTTTAGCCATCTTGGCTGGGGTTCCGGTTGGTACCCCCCCGCTTCCGATGGCTGCCCCAGCTTCAATGTTTCCTCTTTGGCCGGTCCCCCTTCTGTGCTCTTCTCCCTCCTTAGTGCTTCAGCTTTCGCCGTCTCATCTAAGGAGGAAGAAGTTTGTGTGTTTGTTTTGTGTGTGTGTTGTTTTTTTATTGATTTTTTATTCTCCATACAGTTCCCTCGAGTAGCTAGGGATGTACAAGGTCCATCCGCGCAGAGCCCCGCTTGCGCAGATAAGGCAAAGATTCAACAGGTAGTTGCCCAATACCTGAGGCCACCGTTCGCGACTGGTCTCACCACCAGCCCATGCATCTCTCAGCACGGTGAACACCTTAGATTGGTATGGGAGGACTTTTATATTTTGTATAATAGATACTTAAATATGTAGACTTACATATATTTAATAACATCCGGCGGGTTGGGAGTGCCACATCACCGTTAGGAGCGTCGCCCGCGCCGGATGCCGCCCTCATACTCAGCTACTAGTGGCCTGGGGTAGAATGGTAGATAATGCGACGCCCATTGACCACTAGCATTGCCCAGGGAGTACGATCAACCCCTGGTTGACTCCATACGGACAAGGACGTGTATGATGACTTGAGGTGCAGGCCAATATCCCAGCGTCGCATACCTGAGAGTACCCCGCTCACCTCCACTCCCCTAAAGCCTAGGTATTAACCTATTTAACATTACCAGATGTTATAATATCGATGCTTATTGGCTTTTTGTAGTGGGTGACTGACAAAATAATAAAAAATTCCTGGGGTAAGACTTTTTGCATTTAGATTTATCTGGGAGACTTATGTTTTGTCCAATTCAAGGGTTAAAATTGGACAAAACATAGTCATCGACCCATTTTTTGTATTTTTTATGACAATTTTCTGACAGCGTTGACCGAATTTGGCCAAGCTTGTATCTCGGGAATCATGAAGAGACGATAAAAGCTTTTTTTTTAATCTAGAAAACCTGATGTTTTAGATTGTCATTTAGCTTTGTTTGGGCTCATTCGAATCGGAATCACGAACTGATTCGATCTAGGACTCTAGGTAATAAAAAAAGTTTCTAAATAAGGGGTGTACCGATAAAAAACTGGCAAATTCAAATGAAAAAAATCGGACCGATATAGTTGGGTAGCTATAATTTCATGCTTTGGAAATTAACCAGGAAGTCTTAACTTAGCTGACTGTAGTACTTTTGTGTCACTACTGCATTTCAGGTACTCACAGTACAGCTTCTTCGAAACCTCTTCCGAACTATCTTTTCCAAACAATTTTTTCTTTTTTTGTATGCAGTTTTCTAAATTTTGGGACTGTTGTCAATATATCTGGCTATTTTTGCCGTGTTCCTTAAGATATCCTTGACTTATGCATACTATCCTTCTTACTTTTTGGCACTGATTTCGCTTCATAAAACTATGCCAAAGAGACTAAGATTTGTATAGGATTAAATAATTGATTAAAGACCCATAAAATTTTCACATAATATGTGACATAATTCCTTTCACAGAGTATTACTGCGCCCAAGGCAAGGGTATATTAAAAAAAAACATGGAGATTAACCAGAAATATAGGTCACTTCTGCAGAACACGAAATCGTGCAGTGGGGAATAAAAAAAAGAGCTTGGAAAAATACATTTCGAAGGGGTTCTGGAGAACTTGTATTGTGAATACTAAAATTGCAGTAGCAACAAAAAAGGCCCAAAGTTAGCTAATTTAAGACCTCCTAGTAAATCACAAAAGCCAGAAATTACAGGTTTTTAACTATATTGACCCGATTTTTTCATTTGAATTTGCCAGTTTTTTATCGGTACACCCCCTTATTGTACTGCTACCCGATAACTAATAAATGTATGAGAATTACAGATTCGTACGAAAAGTGCCGTGACTATTTCCATAATATTATCATGGTCACGTGACTTATCGCTTATAAGAATAAGAACTTAGCTTATAGTACAATTGCAGAATTGCATCTTGGTTAGGCCTGCAAGACTTGGACTCGCAAAATTTCTATACAAAATTTAAGTTTCCATTAGGCGAAGTTCAAATTTTACAGAAAAAAAGCACTTAATAGATTTTATTTGGGGACTTTTTCAACCGACTCCTTTTATTACCTAGAATCCTTGATCGACCTACCACCGCGAAAATCGAAATTCGGAAATTTCGAGGATTTTTCTCTGTCACTAAAACGAAGCCGTCATTAGAGTGAGAGAGACAAATCCTCGAAAACGGATTTCGTTTTACGCGGTAGGGCCGCTGCTCGTAATTCAAATGATGAATGAAGTTTTCGTGATCACAAAAAATGCGCTTAATTTTTTTTTTATGCGACGAAGATATACAACTGAGCTCTCAGCCCACCTGATGGAAAGCAGGAACTGAGGCCCATGGACATAGTGACCAAAAATCGCCTATGCGCTGCCTACCCTGAGGACTTGGATGGTTTGCCTCTATGCCAGTAATTACACCGGCTATCTTAACCCCAAACCGGAACACAATAGTAACTAATTAGCGGCAGGACCCTTAACTTGGCAGTGTATCTTTAAAGATACATACTTTTTGACCCACTTTTTGTATTTTTTTAAAGATAGAATTTTTTGCTGTACAGTCGAAGACAAAATAAGGGGTATACAAAAACGTTCAAAAATATGCCCCAGTGCACTCTAATTCTGTGTAATAAGAACGTCGTAACATATTTATGAACGGATTCTTTCGATACTTATTTTTGCACTTGACTGTACACAGCGGCGAGGAGGCTAGAACGCACGATTTTTTCAAATTCTGCCAAGTTTAGGGTTAACGGGTAGCTATCCGGGCGGACCCTGCACGAGGTCCTACCACCAGCAAAGACTAAGTTAAAAACTTTGATACTATTTCAGGCATAATGGACCCATGCCGCTTCGTGGCCGTAACAAGTTCAACAGCGGCACGTATCTTCAACCTGTGGCCCGCCAAGGGCCGCCTCGTGGCCGGCGCAGACGCCGACGTGGTGGTCTGGGACCCGAGGAAGGAACGCACTATTACGGCCAAGGACCATAGGCATGCTGTCGACTTTAACATCTTCGAGGTGAGTTCTTCTACAGTTCTTTCAGACGAACGCAGCTTCAACATCTGGCAGCTTCAATCTTCGAAGTACGTAAGTCGCTTTAGCAGGTCGATTTAGACATTCAGTCTTCGGGTCGCTTCTATCATGTGATCATCAAATGCTGCTCCTATCGTGTATAGCTCTCAAAGGGGATACCCCCATTTGCCAGAATTTCATTTGCCATAATTTTATTTGCCATCCTATTCAACACACATAATATTGTTTCTCATAACATCTTATACCATACTTATTGTTTACTATATTAATCATTTGCCAGAAACTTTGTTTCCCTTAAAGTCAATTTTCATAATGTCATTTGTCAGAATCATCGAAATCCGTAATTATCACATGCCACAACATCGTTTGTCATCCAAATTAGCTACCAGAAAAGACAATTTCTGAAGGAACACTTCAGACGGTCGCATCTTCAACCTGTGGCCCGCCAAGGGCCGCCTCGTGGCCGGAGCTGACGCAGACGTGGTGGTCTGGGACCCGAGGAAGGAACGCACTATTACGGCCAAGGACCATAGGCACGCCGTCGACTTTAACATCTTCGAGGTGGGTCCACTTCTAGGCTGTTCTTTCAGACCATAAGATAAAGTCGCTTTTAGCTGGTCGATTCAGTCTTTGGGTCGATGGATTCCTGGGTGGTTAGCCAAGTTGCCAATCGCTAACGCTTAATCGTCAATCGTAAACGAAAGGCAACTAACTGTCTTTGTCGCACTAATATGAAATAGTGACAGAGAGGGAAAACTACGATACGCTACTAAGCGTTAGCGATTGGCAAATTGGCTAAGTACCTTGAGCTCTCTGAGGCACAGAATATAAGCATGCCGTCGACTTTAACATCTTTAAGGTGGGTCGATTTTAGTTCTTTTTAGGCAGTTCCTTCAGACGGTCGCAGCTTCAACCTGTGCTCCAAAGAACACAAACATGAGATCGACTTTAATCTTCCAGGTGGGTGATTTTGCCTCCATCTCTAGGCAGTTCTTTCAGACCATCACTAGGATAAGTCGCTTTTAGCTTATCGGTTCAGACATTCAGTCTTTGGATCGATGGATTCCTGAGCTCTCTGAGGCACAGAATATAAGCACGCCGTCGACTTTAACATCTTCGAGGTGGGTGTCTTTAAAGTCCATTTTCAGGCTGTTCTTTCAGACCATAAGATAAGTCGCTTTTAGGAGATCGATTTAAATATTCAGTCTTTAGGTTCGATGGATTCCTGAGCTCTCTGAGGCACAGAATATAAGCATGCTGTTGACTTTGACATCTTCGAGGTGGGTCCACTTCTAGGCAGTTCCTTCAGACCATCACTAGGATAAGTCGCTTTTAGCAGATCAAATCAAATATTCAACCTCCCGGTCAAGCAATCGATGGATTCCTGAACTCTCTGAAGCTGCCTCATTAGACGCATCACTGTCACAGAATAAAAGCATGCTGTCAACTTTAGCATTTTTGAGGTAGGTCCCTTATGGCTTCATTTCTAGGCAGTTCCTTCAGACGGTCGCAGCTTCAACCTGTGTTCCAAAGAACACAAACATGCGATCGAATTTAATCTTCGAGGTGGGTGATTTTGCCTCCATCTCTAGGCAGTTCTTTCAGACCATCACTAGGATACGTATAAGTCGCTTTTAGCTGGTCGGTTCAGACATTCAGTCTTTGGATCGATGGATTCCTGAGCTCTCTGAGGCACAGAATATAAGCATGCTGTTGACTTTAACATCTTCGAGGTGGGTCCACTTCTACAGTTCTTTCAGACGAACGCAGCTTCAACCTCTGGCAGCTTCAAACTTCGAAGTAAGTCGCTTTAGCGGGCCGAGCCAGACAATCAGTCTTCGGGTCGCTTCTATCATGTGATGATCAAATGCTGCTCCTATTGTGTATAGCTCTCTAAGGCCACCTCGTGCTGTCAACTTTCACGTCTTAAAGGTGGGTGTTGCGAGACATTAAGCGCTCTATTTCTGCGTAGTTCTTCCACTCCTCTTTCTTCTGATATTTCTAGACAGCAGTTCCTTCACAAGCATACTTTGATCATTTAACGCTCCATTTCTAGATTAAACTTTCAAATTATTGCAGCTTCAGTTCCAATCATTAATACGCGAACATAGGCATGCTGTCGACTTTAACATCTTCGAGGTGGGTCCACTTCTAGGCAGTTCCTTCAGACGGTTCATCTTCAACCTGTGGCCCGCCATGGGCCGCCTCGGGTTTAAACTCCATTTCTATGCTGTTCTTTCAGACCATAAGATAAGTCGCTTTTAGCAGATCGATTTAAATATTTAGTCTTCAGGTTCGATGGATTCCTGAGCTCTCTGAGGCACAGAATATAAGCATGCTGTTGACTTTGACATCTTCGAGGTGGGTCCACTTCTAGGCAGTTCCTTCAGACGAACGCAGCTTCAACCTCTGGCAGCTTCAATCTTCGAAGTAAGTCGCTTTAGCGGGTCGATTCAGACATTCAGTCTTCGGGTCGCTTCTATCATGTGATCGTCAGATTCTTGAGCTCTTCCTATCATATATAGCTCTCTAAGGCCACCTCGTGCTGTCAACTTTCACGTCTTAAAGGTGGGTGTTGCGAGACACTAAGCGCTCTATTTCTGCGTAGTTCTTCCGCTCCTCTTCCTACTGATATTGCTAGACAGCAGTTCCTTCACAAGCATATTTGATCATTTAACGCTCCATTTCTAGATTAAACTTTCAAATTATTGCAGCTTCAGTTCCAATCATTAATACGCGAACATAGGCACGCCGTCGACTTTAACATCTTCGAGGTGGGTCCACTTCTAGGCAGTTCCTTCAGACGGTATCTTCAACCTGTGGCCCGCCAAGGGCCGCCTCGGGTTTAAACTCCATTTCTAGGCTGTTCTTTCACACCATAAGATAAGTCGCTTTTAGCAGATCGATTTAAATATTCAGTCTTTAGGTTCGATGTATTCCTGAGCTCTCTGAGGTACAGAATATAAGCATGCTGTTGACTTTGACATCTTCGAGGTGGGTTCACTTTTAGGCTGTTCTTTCAGATCATCACTAGGGTAAGTCGCTTTTAGCAGGTCAAATCAAATATTCAGTCTCCTGATCAAGCAATCGATGGATTCCTGAACTCTCTGAGGCTGCCTCATTAGACGCATCACAGTCACAGAATAAAAGCATGCTGTCAACTTTAGCATTTTTGAGGTGGGTCGCTTTTGACGTCATTTCTAGGCAGTTCCTTCAGACGGTCGCAGCTTCAACCTGTGCTCCAAAGAACACAAACATGCGATCGACTTTAACATCTTCAAGGTGGGTCCACTTCTAGGCAGTTCCTTCAGACGGTATCTTCAACCTGTGGCCCGCCAAGGGCCGCCTCGTGGGACGTGCTGGTCTGGGACCCGAGGAAGGAACGCACTATTACGGCCAAGGAACATAGGCACGCCGTCGACTTTAACATCTTCGAGGTGGGTGTCTTTAAACTCCATTTTTAGGCTGTTCTTTCAGAGTATAAGATAAAGTCGCTTTTAGCTGGTCGATTCAGACATTCAGTCTTTGGGTTAACAACTAACTGTCTTTGTCGCACTAATATGAAAGAGTGACAGAGAAGGAAAACTACGATACGCTAAGCGTTAGCGATTGGCAACTTGGCTAAGCACCCTGAGCTCTCTGAGGCACAGAATATAAGCATGCCGTCGACTTTAACATCTTTAAGGTGGGTCGATTTTGGCCCTTTCTAGGCAGTTCCTTCAGACGGTCGCAGCCTCAACCTGTGCTCCAAAGAACACAAACATGCGATCGACTTTAACATCTTCGAGGTGGGTGTCTTTAAACTCCATTTTTAGGCTGTTCTTTCAGACCATAAGATAAGTCGCTTTTAGCAGATCGATTCAGACATTCAGTCTTTGGGTCGATGGTTAGCCAAGTTGCCAATCGCTAACGCTTAATCGTCAATCGTAAACAAAAGGCAACTAACTGTCTTTGTCGCACTAATATGAAAGAGTGACAGAGAAGGAAAACTATGATACGCTACTAAGCGTTAGCGATTGGCAACTTGGCTAAGCACCCTGAGCTCTCTGAGGCACAGAATATATGCATGCCGTCGACTTTAACATCTTTAAGGTGGGTCGATTTTGGCCCTTTCTAGGCAGTTCCTTCAGACGGTCGCAGCCTTAACCTGTGCTCCAAAGAACACAAACATGCGATCGACTTTAATCTTCGAGGTGGGTGATTTTGCCTCCATCTCTAGGCAGTTCTTTCAGACCATCACTAGGATAAGTCGCTTTTAGCTGGTCGGTTCAGACATTCAGTCTTTGGATCGATGGATTCCTGAGCTCTCTGAGGCACAGAATATAAGCATGCTGTTGACTTTAACATCTTCGAGGTGGGTCCACTTCTAGGCAGTTCCTTCAGACGGTATCTTCAACCTGTGGCCCGCCAAGGGCCGCCTCGTGGGACGTGGTGGTCTGGGACCCGAGGAAGGAACGCACTATTACGGCCAAGGAACATAGGCATGCCGTCGACTTTAACATCTTCGAGGTGGGTCCACTTCTAGGCTGTTCTTTCAGACCATAAGATAAAGTCGCTTTTAGCTGGTCGATTCAGTCTTTGGGTCGATGGATTCCTGGGTGGTTAGCCAAGTTGCCAATCGCTAACGCTTAATCGTCAATCGTAAACGAAAGGCAACTAACTCTCTTTGTCGCACTAATATGAAAGAGTGACAGAAAGGGAAAACTACTATACGCTACTAAGCGTTAGCGATTGGCAAATTGGCTAAGTACCTTGAGCTCTCTGAGGCACAGAATATAAGCATGCCGTCGACTTTAACATCTTTAAGGTGGGTCGATTTTAGCTCTTTTTAGGCAGTTCCTTTAGACGGTCGCAGCTTCAACCAATGCTCCAAAGAACACAAACATGCGATCGACTTTAACATCTTCAAGGTGGGTGCTTTTGGCTCCATCTTTAGGCTGTTCTTTCAGATCATTACTAGGATAAGTCGCTTTTAGCAGATCGATTTAAATATTCAGTCGCGAAGACTGATCTCGCTTCGTAGCAGTCGATGGATTCCTGAGCTTCCTGAGGCCGCCTTCAGGTAAACGCTTCACTGTCACAGAATATAAGTATAGTAATGGTTCGGCGAAATCAGTTAGTTTTATTTCATGGCAAGTTTGAGAAAAGCACTATACAAATCTCGGCGAGAAACAGGGTTACAGGCCACGTATCCCTATCTAATAGATATATCTACTTGGCCTGTAACCCTTCGTTTCCCGTCCTCTATACTTAGTAATGTACTATAACATGCCGTCGACTTTAACGTCTTCAAGGTGGGTGCTTTTGACTAGGGCTCTCGGTCGTGTCCGGGTTTCGTGTACCCGTTTCCGTGTACCCGTTTCTTTGCTACCGGGAAACGGGTTTCTTACCCGTTTGGAACGTGTAATTAGGAACCGTGTAATTAAGACACGGATACCCGTTCTGATCCGCCCTCAATGTGTAGTGGCATTGGCAATCTAAAACATAGGTTCATAAACATCGGTTTTATATTTGAACAAAGTATTGAACCGCATTTAACCACTAACAAAGAAAATTTCTAACTGCGTAATTCTTAAAAAACTTCGAATTTTTCGGTAGATATTGTTTTGTTTCTGACTTTTTACTAAAAAAAACATAGGCTTTTCGAATATTCAATTGCAATGGATCCATAAGACTCAAGCTTGGAAACGTTTATAACTTGGAAACGTTTCTAAGTGGAAACGTTTCTTGGCGTTTCGTGTCGTTCGGGTTCTTAGTACCGCCGGTGTTAAGGATACGTGTACACGTGTCTGCGGGTAACACGGGTACCGGTAGCCCTACTTTTGACTCCATTTCTAGACTTTTCGTTGAAACCATCTAGATAGATCCATCCATAAGTCGAATCGTTTTAGAGTTTAGACATTCAGTCTTCGGTACTGATATAGGCTAATGATGTTCGCATGTATGTAATTGATAGTAACGTCATTAGTGAACGCGTTGATGCGATCGCCTATGCGCTTGCCCATCGTGAAGATTATAAGCATTACCTCGTAATACGAATAGGTAATTGACAGAGATCGGATAAATGTGCGTCATTGTTCGCAATAATATGGACATGACTCCGAAGTTCGAATCAATTATGAAACGAATAATTTCTTGAAATTTCATTTCGAAGCTTTGATGTGACTGATAGCTACGGTTGTGGACTGTATGAGGATAAATGGATATGGGAATATTGAGAATTAAATACTATATTTCAACACACTTTATAATGTTATATCAGCAGGATACAAAAGGCAGACTGACTAGCAAATATAAACATGGCAAAAAAAGTAAATAATTCAAAATAATGTAATTTACAATAGTTATAAGAAAAGGTCGCAACCCAGCCAGTCGCCAATAGCGACTATTTACAAAGGTTTCATAGTTACTCAATCAACTTTGGAGTCATGTCTATATTCTTACGACATTTGTGCAATCTCTGGTAATGGGAGAGGCCTATGCCCAGCAGTGGACTGAGATAATTGAAGTCATGTGTAATTCCAGGGTCAGCATGTGGTGGGCAGCCCGCAGTACGTCATCGTCAACGGACGCGTGTGTCTGGACGATGGAGAGCTTAGAGTCGTTGAAGGTAAACAAATAAAATAGCTTACATTAAAAATGTTAACATATTCTTCAAAAATGTATATACTGCTGCGACTGCGACCATATATAACATGGACGTTTAACGCCAGCTTAAAAATGCCCCCAAAACCAATTGTGCCAAGATGGGCAGAACATAGCGCTTTTCTTAACACCACGCATATTTCGGCGCAACATCTTTGACAAATGTTTATAGAATATAGCCAATCAAAACTTTGACGGACCAATCACAACTATTTTTAAATGGCGGTTTAAGTTATAAAAACTTAAACCGCCATTTAAAAATAGTTGATATTGAAATTCATTACCGTGATGCATTAAAGAGGGGGTGACACTTGTTAACTAAAATTCAGGACCGTTTTTGAAAGGCAATTTAGTATGGCGTGCGGCTTCCATGTTTTATTTGTTTGTAGATATACTGTCACTTATTTTTACTGTAATGGGTGCTTAGACAAGTTGCCAATCGCTAACGCTTAATCGTCAATCGTAAACGAAAGGCAGCTAACTGTCTTTGCCGCACTAATATGAAAGAGTGACAGAGGGGAAAATTACGATATGCTGCTAAGCGTTAGCGATTGGCAACTTGGTTAAGCATCCTGTACTCGAAGAAAAAAAAGCTAGGTACTATTCTTCGGGCTTGTACATAAATCACGCGAGCTCCTATAGGAGGGAGGGGGTCCAAGAAAACATCACGAAAGATACAAGGAGACCTCACGTGTATTTTTCTACGAAGAACAAAATTGTGAATTTCGGTGAGCGAACGTTAAAAGTTGAATGAGAAAAATACACGTTAGACTGCTAGGGGAAGGGGGGGGCTGTTAGCCAAGAAACTCACCAAACATCACCAGGGGAGAGGGGGGGGGGGGTCAAAAAGTAGCCGAAAAAACTTCGCATGATGTATGCATGAGCCCTTCACAGTAAAAAAACAAGTAACAATTTTATTTATTTTACTGTATTAACGATTGTGTTTTTAAAGTAAGAAAAAATATTTTGTTATGATAAATAAACTGATGACTTTATATAATGTATATCCTTCTAACCCGTGAATAGAACAGTGTAACAAATATAAGGTCCTAATTTATTAGATGCAGATATTTTTACAGCTGATAGTACTCGGTCTCTGGAGTATATTAAACCGTGAAACATTATAGCTTTTACGATGTTTTTTTGGAGAAAATGGAAAAACAAATTTGCTACGTAAAAACACCCTGTTAATGTGATTATTAAATGAAAACTCTTTGAACAGATTCCAGTACCTCTTTTACGTACCACTTAACTGAAACTGGCCGATAAATTAAATAGTTGCTTGTCGTTTGATGACATGACAGACAGAGTGTTATTGTGACATGTGATAATGCACATGATGATTTTTTCTTGACGAAATTATAATTTTTTTTTTGTTAGGAAAATGAAATCAAAAAAGTTACATGAAAAGATTTCTTAATTTATATTTAAAGTTAATTATTTTAATGTAAAGTATCATGTGTTAAAATATCTGCATCTAATAAATTAGGACCTTATATAATTCCCAACTCCAGGGCACGGCAAATTCTTGAAGACGCCAGTGAACTCTCCCTACGTGTATGGAGAAGAGACTGAGACCGTGGACGCGCCTACACCCCTTCACGTGGACACCACGCCGAGACACGTCAGCGTCACCAACGGCACCACCCCTGGTAACTTACAGTCCCACCACTCCTGGTATTTACAGTCCCACCACTCTTTGTAACTTGCAGTGCCGCCACTCCTGGTAACTTGCAGTTCCACTACAGTCCCACCACTCCTGGTAACTTACAGTCCCACCACTCCTGGTAACTTACAGTCCCACCACTCTTTGTAACTTACAGTGCCGACACTCCTGGTAACTTACAGTTCCACTACAGTCCCACCACTCCTGGTAACTTACAGTCCCACCAGTGAACTCTCCCTACGTGTATGGAGAAGAGACTGAGACCGTGGACGCGCCTACACCCCTTCACGTGGACACCACGCCGAGACACGTCAGCGTCACCAACGGCACCACCCCTGGTAACTTACAGTCCCACCACTCCTGGTATTTACAGTCCCACCACTCTTTGTAACTTGCAGTGCCGCCACTCCTGGTAACTTGCAGTTCCACTACAGTCCCACCACTCCTGGTAACTTACAGTCCCACCACTCCTGGTAACTTACAGTCCCACCACTCTTTGTAACTTACAGTGCCGCCACTCCTGGTAACTTACAGTTCCACTACAGTCCCACCACTCCTGGTAACTTACAGTCCCACCAGTGAACTCTCCCTACGTGTATGGAGAAGAGACTGAGACCGTGGACGCGCCTACACCCCTTCACGTGGACACCACGCCGAGACACGTCAGCGTCACCAACGGCACCACCCCTGGTAACTTACAGTCCCACCACTCTTTGTAACTTACTGTCCCGCCACTCCTGGTAACTTACAGTTCCACTACAGTCCCACCACTCCTGGTAACTTACAGTCCCACCACTCCTGGTAACTTACAATCCCGGCACTCCTGGTAACTTACAGTTCCACTACAGTCCCACCACTCCTGGTAACTTACAGTCCCATCAGTGAACTATCCCTACGTGTATGGAGAAGAGACTGAGACCGTAGACGCGCCTACACCCCTTCACGTGGACACCACGCCGAGACACGTCAGCGTCACCAACGGCACCACTCCTGGTAACACAGTCCCACCACTCTTTGTAACTTACAGTCCCACCAGTGAACTCTCCCTACGTGTATGGAGAAGAGACTGAGACCGTAGACGCGCCTACACCCCTTCACGTGGACACCACGCCGAGACACGTCAGCGTCACCAACGGCACCACTCCTGGTAACACACAGTCCCAGGACACTCATCATGTCACCAACTCTTCCCACTGGGTGTCGTAAGAGTCGACTAAGGGATTGAAGCACAGATGTCATATGGTAACCATAGATCAAGCAAACGTATCTCCTTAGCGTGTCAAATGCACTCAGTAAAATCTACTGAGTTGTCCGTCTTTAATCGCAGCTTGCAGCTTTCGGGCGTCAAATTTTGTAAGTTGAAGTGAACAAAAACATTAATAATGCCTCCTTGAGTAATATTAATTGCAACAACATAAAAAAATATGAATACTCAAGGGCCTGAGACATTTAAAATCATAGGCAAGTAACAACTTCAGTACAAAATCTGACACGCTCGGCCGCCATACAAATGAATGAACTTGTTTTTTCTATCCAAATCTAATTCTGTGGATTGAAATGTCACTGACCATTTTATTGAAGATTGATGGTGGGCAGCAGCGTGGACACATTACGGCCATCGCCAATCCGCTTGCCCAGGCTTATTGGTATTTACCTCCTAATGCGTATATACGCGTTAATAGGAGAGGCCTACGTCCAGCAGTGGACTTAGATAGGCTGATGATATGATGTGATGTAATTATTATTTTTTACAAAATTAAAACAGTTGCATTTCTTTTACCATTTAAAATTTCCGGACAAATTAAAAACAACCTTCATCATTAGCCTATGTTAGTCCACTGCTGGATGTAGGTCTCTTCTATTAACTATTCGTATAGACGCATTAGGAGGTAAATGCCCATAATTGCCACGCTGGGCAAGCGGATTGGCGATCGCAGTAATGTGTCCACTATGATGACGCTGCTGCCCATCATCAATCTTGTAGAATGATCAATGACAGTTCAATCCCTTAGTCGACTCTTACGACACCCGTATGAGGAGTTGGGGTGGTGACAAATGTATTCTTACTGCCATCACCACACATCAAAAACAACCTTATTTCTTGCGTAATAGGTTTTATTTCTTTTATATTGCTGCGTCTTATGGCTTGTGCATAAATCTAGCGAGGTCCTATAGGGGGGGAGGGGGGTCCAAGATAAAATCACGAAAGATCACGTTAGGGGAGGGGGGGTACAAGGAGACCTCACCAAACTAAGAAATATTGTGAATTTTGCGGCGAGCGAACTTTAAAAGTTGAATGAGAAAAATACACGTGAGACTGCTGGGAGGGGGGGGTTAACCAAGAAACTCACCAAACATCACCAGGAGGGAGGGGGGGGGGTCAAAAAGTAGCCGAAAAAACCTCGCATGATTTATGCATGAGCCTTTAAGGCGCCCTAGAAACCTAAAACTAAGGGCATTTCTCAGAGCGTAAACGGACATCTCATTCATCTGGTTACGTTTTCTTGGAAGTGGCTGAATGATTTGAGGTTGGTTTTGGTTGTCTTATAGAGAAACTGGTGCTGTATCTGACGACCGAAAATGGTACCAAAAGATGCAGCCACTTCCAAAAAAACGTGACCAGATGAATGAGATGTCCAGTCAAGTGCAAAAATAAGTATCGAAAGAATCCGCTCATAAATATGTTACGACTTACGACGTTCTTATTACACAGAATTAGAGTGCACTGGGACATATTTTTGAACATTTTTGTGTACACCTTATTTTGTCTTTGACTGTCCGTTTATGCTCTGAGAAATACCCTAATGTTGATATTTCCAGAAGCCCTGAACAAGCACCTGGAAGGTCTGTCGGTGACGTCATCAGGCTGCAGTACGCCCACGGGCCGTAAAATGCGCGAGACGGGACAGAGGAATCTTCAAAGTTCCACTTTCTCCATCAGTAGTAAGTTCTCTCCACCACACTTACTGCCCTGCTAAGCATAATAGCGATATCTAAAATAGTACATTGTGCATCAAGGGAGGTAAGTACGGAATTACTAAAGAGAGTGTTAGAAGCCCGACGCCGTAGGCGGAGGCCTTTTAATGACTCGAGTTAGTATTCCGCTTACCGGCCGTGATGCATACAATGTTTTTCATCACACTTGCCGACAAAAAAAAAGTATTGAGACATAATTATTATTAAATGATGTACTGACATTTCTATTACTCCCTAGGGAATTTCACTTTTCTATTACTCCCGCTACGCGCGCAAGCAATGGCGCGCTTAGACAGCAAGTGTGATGAAAACAATGTTTTTCATCACACTTGACGACAAAAAAATAAGTTTTAAGACATAATATTATTTTCATCACACTTGCTGTCTAAGCGCGCCATTGCTTGCGTGCGTAGCGGGAGTAATAGAAAAGTGAAATTCCCTAGGGAGTAATAGATATGTAAGTACGTCATTCAATAATATTATGTCATGAAACTTATTTTTTTGTCGGCAAGTGTGATGAAAAACATTGTATGCATCACGGTCGGTAAGCGGAATACTAACTCGAGGTATTACCTTACTTACCTCCCTTGATGCACAATGTACTATTAATCCTAAAACCCCCTAAATCTAAGGTATTTTATTTGATATCCCCTAAATAAAAAATGACCTACCGCAAACTTCGAAAATTGTATAGTACATCTGTCTCCGTCACTGCATCACTCCAAAGAAGGCTTAACTTTGCTCCAGTAACAAATCTGATTTACGACAGCATTTTTCCCTAGATGGAAGGAACAAACATGGTATGGAAAAACCCTTAAACATTTAAAGCCCTTAAAAACCCCGCAGTCCTTATTTACCCCCTAAATTTAGGGGTAAAACCCTTATGTTGGCACCCCCAAAATAAATACAGAATTGCAGCTGTAGTAAATACCTACATTGTTGTGTATCGTACATCGCTGCCGGACCAATCGTGTGAATTTGCGCCTAATTGGTCCGCGCATAATAGTAATAATTAATAAGAATTAAAATGAAATTTCATTGATACATTATTTAGGCATAGTTTATGAATGTATGGACGTAAACAAAAGCACGTGCTATTGCGTGCATGTTGTATCCGTCCCCAAATATAATAAATTTGTAATAAAAGACATTTACGTGTAGTTTGTATGAGTTTGTACATTACATCGTAGGCCACGTCTCTGCCCTTGGCTCTGTGGCCATGAGTAAGCCTATTTCAGATAAAAAAAAAACACAATTTTATAAATTGCTCCTCTAACATCAAGTGAAGTTGAATATTCAGAAAATAATGATTGTCTATTTTCCTTTCCTATTACACATTAAATAATCTACCATGTGCTGCTATATGTACTGACTTGGATTTCGAAATTGCATCTGTTTCTATGTTACTTTATACAAACTACACGTAAATATTGTTTATTAAATTATTTATTTTATTTGGGGACGGTTTTCTTCTACTACACAATTATCAATATCGATAAAATAATATTTCTCTCGCTGGCTAGATTACGGCATTTGTTTTGCTGTGAAAAATCCGCGCTCTATTGACGAACAACGATGTACATTTGATTTCTTGGTGAACACCCTATTTATAAAATTGTTACATATGTGTAATGTAACGCAATATTTAATGTGTTATTTTATTAATGTTACTTTTTTTTGTCAGCCCCCGTAGCCTAGTTGGTAGTGACTCTGCCTATGAAGCTGGAGGTTCTGGGTTCGAATCCCGGCAAGGGCATTATTTGTGTATTTATTTATCACAAATATTTGTTCCTTGGTCATGGCTGTCTATGTATTTATATTTATATGTATCTATCTATTATATATATCGTCGCCTGGTACCCACATCACAAGCCTTAATTGAGCTTACCGTGGGACTAACTAGGGTGATTTGTGTAAAATACATACAGTAAATAAGTTGAAATTACTCCATTAACAAAGAAGTTATATAACGGAGAATGAAAAAAGAACCGTTCTTAGGCCAATAAAATTTTACATAGTCATATTTTCTGTCTCCTGCGTTACAAATGTACCCACAATATCGTAACAGATGTGCTTACCATAGAAAAAATCAACTGCAAAAGACTGGTTGTTACGGGATTCGAACCCGCTATTACATTGTAATAGCGGGTTCGAACCCGCTTGTACATTTGGACGTTGGGTTCAATAACCCAACGTCCAAATGTACGTCAATTAATACTATGTACATATTTACAATGAAAAACCGTTGGAACCTAAATGTATCGATGTGAACTTATGTGAGGCCTAACACATGAACAATTTAGAAGCATTTATCCTAGAAAATTTGTTGAAATTGTCAGTTGTTTGTCCCCCTTTTGTATGTAGAAAATACAGGTATCCGATTCCCGATTAATGTATGTGCTTTTTTATTATAGAGGAGGTAGAAGGCCTGGACACGAAGACGTCAGTTCGCGTGCGGAACCCTCCCGGCGGCAAGTCCTCTGGTCTCTGGTAATGGAACCGCTTCGACCAGCTAGCAGCACTTGTGGAAAAACTTAGTATAACACAATAAATTAAAAACACTAGCTGGGCATTTTCACCTCTAGGGACATCCAATTAGCTTAAATCTCACAAAAAAGTTAACTTCGATGTCAGTTTTGTAACGATAATTAAGCATGAAATATTTACGTAAATCCACTTTATTCATGTTTTTATATTGCATACACGCATATTCTTTCTGGATTAAATGATAAAAAAATATTTTTGTTAATATTTAATGCTTAATTGTCGTTACAAAACTGACATCGAGGTTAACTTTTTTGTGAGAGTTAAGCTAATTGGGTGTCCCTACAAGTGAAAATGCCCAGCTCCCTTATTCATAAACATTATGAGGCGTATTATTAGTTAATTTAACGAAATAAGCTGATGGAGGTTTGATAAAACGTTTATGAATAAGGGCCATATGTGTTTGTCGGTATCAAGGCTCGGAACCGGTTTTTTTTCGAGAACCTCGAAATAGCCCAATATTTATATTTTTTTATATTCTTTATGTAGAACTCAAAATGTTATGAAATTACCAACGTCGTATTTTTAAATTACTCCATTAACAAAGAATTGATATACCAAAAATTTCATAAAATAAATAATGTTAAAATATAGTTTGCCGTATATAAATAACTTTTGGTTACTGTGAATGTAACTTTGGTAGGAAGAGCGAGATCTCCTGCTACAAGTAAATCTTTTACTTACTTGGAGATTCCAACAATAACTTGTAATCATAATATTGTAACCAATAAATGCCTTTTCATTTTTTCATCATTTTCAAGAACAAAAAAGAATGAATTTCGAACCGTTCTTTTGTATGGAGTAAAAACCGGTATACGAGCCCTGGTCGGTATATTATGGGTGGCTGAGAATAATATTAAAATCTCTATTCTGGTCTATTACGGAAGGTAAAGACAAAGACGAATACCAAAACATGCGAATACCTAAAAAAAATCTGTCAGATCAGTGCACATAACTTCAAAGTTACGTATAACGAAACGTATAGCGCCATCTATCCTTGCTATTTTGTACTATATTTGTTAGTTTATTAAACATGTCTTTGATAAGAGTTTCTCGTGTTTATCTTTCGATAATAGGCCCCGATTTACTATCGAGCCCTCAAGTATGATTGAATTATATAATACGTGTTTTGTACCGTGAAGAGATCAGATGTTTTTATGTAAAACCAATGAAAGCTAGGATAAGAAGTGAGTGTAAGTAAATAATGAGGCTGCTTTAGTTAAGTTTTTCCACAAGTTGTAAGTACCTTATGCAGTGGGTTCATTTCTCTAGTTCTATTTTCAACTTCTTATATTTGCAATTTGTTGATTGTTTTCCAATACATAAATAGTTGTGAATTGTGATAGACAGTTGTAGATTCTTAGTATATCTTATTTGTGAGGCAATAAAGTTCAAAATATCTGAATACAACTTTATGACATAGCTCTGTTGCTATTTGTCACGAAGAAAATTCAAATATTTATAGTACTTCATACTAGTTTATTAAATTGATTACACACAAATGAATCCTCATTAATTTGATGATAAAAAGTGAATTCAATTCAACATTTCCTACAAAAAAATCCAACAAAGATTTCGTCAATAATTTATTGACATTTTGTATTAAAACATTTACAATTTTTTGTGTTGATTATAATTTAATAATTCTTAAATATGACTAGAGAAGCGAGCACTGAACTTAAGAACCAATCTCGATATAAGTCGTAATCCAAAGCTTAGAGTGGATGTTAGTTGTAGCATGACAAATGTTTAATGTAACGCAATAT
>JALPQI010000323.1:0-14988 GCA_025490895.1 Thaumatotibia leucotreta
TGACTAAATTGACTATACTAAAATTATTTTGTCTAATAAACTTTTCTATAGTTTTCCGATTTCCCCATACTGTCCCACTTAAAAAAACACTCTGTATGTGTTTTTTTTTTTGACATGAGAAAATGAAGTATACACGGTGCTCGCGAGCATTGCGAGAGATTTTAACTATGCATTTTATACATCAAAAATGATTATGTGACCTAATGCCAAATGTCACCAATAAATATTTTTTCTTTCTTTTTACTTTTTGAATAGGTTTTTAGATTTCCAGTACTTTTTGTCATAGCTACAATTTGTTAAAATGTTTTAATTTGTTTTTTCTTAGTAACGGGTTATTTCGTCAAGTCACGCAGTTTAAAAGATAAAAAGGTTTACGCAGATACTTATCTATTTTCATGTGTTTAGTCTTAATAGGCTGTCTTATAAATTCGATTTAATAAAATAAATAAATAATTTAAATTAAAAAAAAAATGTTATTTAGTAATAACAGTTTGTTGCTTTTTGACAATAACATTATTTATTTATTTTATAATATGAAAAGTGTACGATGGTTAATGTGGTTATCCAGGTATAACTGCACCTTCGAGGTAAAAATCCGCAACGCCCAAGCGGCGGGCTACGATTGCGCCATCGTGCACAACGTCAACTCCAGCGAGCTCGGTGAGTCGGCCGACGAGCCACAATCTTCCCATCGCATATCTTCATACCTCTCTACGAACGTTCAATATTTTACAGGAATCTGTTGTAATCATTAGGTGCATTCCACGAGAATGTTGGAAACGTGACGCCATTTCTCGCGTACATCTAAGAAAGTTACGAATACAAATTTTTGGTATCTATATCTTAATTTTATAACTGGGTGTTTGTATTTATAGAGATTTCTCACTAGGCTAAGCTAGAGTAGCTGTCATAGCCGTCACGTTCCCAATAAAGTAGACTTTTTCGTGGAATACAACAGTATCACGATTTTACGAAATATATAAAAGGTATAATGTGTATATAAAAGGTAAACTGTCGGAATTGGAATCATCTTTATTAAATTATATATATAATAAATTAATTGAATAAGTCGAGAATAAGAAAGAGCATTAGTAATGAGGAGTAATGATTAATGCTCTCATTATCTGCGAGTACTCGGGACATTACACTGGCGAGATAGTGTTGTTGTCGGCGGGCCGCGGACGCCAGCGATGCTGGCTTAGGATAAACACTGTGCAAACTCCCTGTTTTATAGCTAACGTCATTTTAAATAACGCTAATTCCTTTAGTCGGTACCGTAATGCAGTGGACAGGGGGTCCGGTTTCTTTGTGGGTATGTATTACAGATAGAGTATAAAATAATTTGCAGCATATCAAAATGTTGATCTCATAAAGAACTCCAAAAGATTGACCGTAAATTTATACTAAAGTGTCAAATTGGATTCAACATTATATCTTCCAATATTGTTTAAATGCACTCCTTTGGTACACTAAGATTATATATATTCATCTAAATTGCAAATACATGCAAAATATTAGATTCCTGCATTACCTAACAACAAAATTATGAATGATGAATTTTGTAATTTAATTTTTTTGATCTTTTAGTTAAATATTTTGCGGTAGGTCTTTACGATTTTAAAGAAAGTATTATCACACGAGAACACATTTATACAACTACAGTGCTCGGCCGCTACGAAGTCGATTCTGACTGCTGGTCAATACATTATCTATCAACGACGTCACTTTTTGACATACATATAATGTATTGAAATGAGAGGTGTCAGGATTTACTTCATAGCAGCCGAGCACTGTACGAAAGACAACAGTCTGGCTGTCTGGTTAATATTGTAAAAATAGATAATAACTTAAATAATCTCTGTTTACAAATTCAACTCTTTATCATTATAGGTAGGTATGTAGCAATAGTTTGTACGTAGATACACTGTATTAGATGCAACGCAACTAACGTAAATACTAATTTATGTTATGTGTTGCATTAATTATTTATTATTTTCAAAATGGGTTAGGATTAAGGTTAATATAGCGTATACCTACAGACTAGCAGCGATAAAGCGTTAATGAGAGCATTGCTTTTTATCAAGTACGGCAATACAATCACAATAATGATTGTGTTATCTCGCATCATTTAATGGCCTCAATCACACTCGTATCTTCCGAATTTTATAAAATGTGTTGATATCATTAATTAAATGTGCGATACCCGCTAATCTTGTAGACTGTACCCCCTGTGACTGCAATAACCCGGTAGCACATTTATCAGCCACTGTTTAAGGCGTTCAAATGGCCTCAAGCTGCATTATTGCATTGGTTGGTTGCTGTGGATTTCCTCCGTAATTTCCTTGACAGCTACCGACGGCACCATAGATATTTTATGCGCATTGCTGATCCTTTCATGTGTTAACGGACAAGAGGACCCGACGTCAACACTAGAAATGAGACATGTCGATTACCTTGTCATTACGATCTTGTGTCCACATTATCTACACGTTAGATGTGGCACCAACTACTTAGTGCATGTTTGAAAGCCTGCTTGTTAATAAAAAAAAACCGCTCTAACCGACATCATCGTGTACACAATACAAACTATAAATATACTATACTTGCTATAAATTATGAGGTTTCATTAGATAAATGATTATTCTACAAATAAATTAATGAAAAGATGCTCAATGTTATGGCATTATTGTCTATTTATAAATAATGCAAATGAACACTTATTTACCTCTAGAGATGTTAAAAAATCCCTACAAAATACAGTGTAAATATTCCCTCCAGTAGGTTTAGCACATACGAGATATAGACTATCCGTGCGTATTTTATTACTTAGTAAAAGACGGGTAGCTATCTCGCTGTCGCACCAATCATGTGCTAAGCCTACAGACTAGATATGTATTAGCTATTTAGCACAAGTTGCAAATTGAATGTCGTGACATGATCGTGGTCTGAGTGTTGAAGGTGTTTGCAGATACTATGACCACGAAGCACCCGGCGGGCATCGACATCCCCTCCGTGTTCGTGAGTGACATCGCCGGCATCACTCTGAACTCCTACGTCTACAACTACGGGTCAGCATTCCCTATTTGTTACGAGCAATATCTTTCGATTATATTTCAACAAAAAAACATGTTCTTGTGTATTATTTTTTACAATGCATATGCTCAGAAAGTGCTCTTTTTAAGTGTAAACTTATGCACAGAAAGTGATATTTTTCCGCACACGTGCAGGAACTAAATTTCATATTGTTTTTTCCGCACGGCCTGGTTGGTACTGCCATACATACATGATGTTGAAATGCAGCTTGTATCATAAATAACTATTTTATTCCTTTGTTGTCTTATTTTATAAACATTATTTACATCATAGCTTTTCAAAGTTCTAAATACGCTCTGTTACCATTTATAGACAACGACGCCTATTTAAGGCTTTATTTTAATCAAAGGAATAGTTATTCACGGCAGAAAATGTATATTTATAGTACAATACAATATTTATTTACGATACAAGTTTTAAAAGTTCTCTTATATGAATTAGTGTCAAGTTAGGTTGAATGTGTAATTTAAACTGGATTATACGAAGAAATAAAAATCTGTTATGGCAGTAATAATAACATTGTTCAAAAATCATTTTATAAATAAATGTGCCTTTCTGAAAAATTCAATTATAATAAACATTTTATATTTTTATCAAGTACGAATTAATAGGTTATAAATGTGTTATTTTATACGATGCATTTATAATAACGTACCTATCGATTATACAGTGTGCTGTAACTGATATGTTGTCCTGGCTTCTTACAGTTACTATATCATGGTGAACGGAGTCCCCTTCGACATCAACACACAGCTGCTGCTGCCGTTCGCCATCGTCGTCGCGATCTGCCTCTTCATTATGATCGGATTAATGGTAACACACCAGAGAGAAACATCTAATCATTCTGTATAACAACTACTACTTACACACATACTACACACTAACATACTTTGCTATTTAATAAATAGGTCCCTTATTCATAAACGATTCCTAACTTAACAAATCGATAAGTATTGTTTGTTCTTTTCGGAATTAAGTGTCAATACGCTTATAAGTTCAAAACAATACTTTTCGGCTTGTTAAGGTAGGAGACGTTTATGAATAATTTATTCGGCATTATAATATCATAAGATCTTATGGCATTGTTTGTCCCTTTCTTAGCAATATGTATATAAGAGCGAAAGGGAGAATCATACTTAGCGATTTGCCAAGTTAGGGGACGTTTATGAATAAGGGACTATCCCCCTTTCATCCCTCGGAGATTGCAGAAATGTTTTGACCGTCCATCGGTATGTATACTACAAGCTACAATGCACCGAAACAAGTTTAAAAACTTCTAATAAAATGAAGAGTTTTATGGTATGTTGCCTCTAGGCAACACTATGATACAGAGGGTTAACAAGCCGCTAAGTATTTTTTGTCCCTTCCGGTCTGTTAGACATATTAATAAGACCGGACGGATGCCGCTTGTTAAGTTACTAGACGTTTATGAATAAGGACAGTCTAGTCTATACCTAATGTGGCGTGTGTCCCTCCGTCCCGAGGGGCCGCACATAGTGTGCCACTAAGAGGGATAGACATAGTCACAGACTACTAAGAAGATACTACGTATAGTGACGTATTCAACGCAATTTTGTCTGGCACGTAGATTTAGCATCTAAGTGCCACACACACAAAAAATCGTGACACAGTGATAAGGACGGACGATTATCGTTCCTTTTCACTTCCACTAGTAAAAAGTTTCATAAGACCATCCCTTTCGTTCTTGCTATTATTATTACGTTGTCAAATCCATATCCATATTCTATATCCATGGTCCGTCCACAGATAGCGAAGTGCGTCCGCGACCGGCAGCACGCGCGGCGGCGGCGGCTGCCGGCGCGCGCGCTGCGCAAGATCCCCACGTGCAAGTTCAGCAAGGGCGACCCCTACGACACGTGCGCCATCTGCCTCGACGACTACGTCGAGGGCGAGCGCCTGCGAGTGCTGCCCTGCGCACACGGTACCTACCTCTACTTATGTACATACAGTAAGGTCCGACCGAGACCCATATTTTAGTCTCGGCCGAGACCGAGACCGAGAATAAATTTGCTTCTCGGCCGATACCGAGACTTGGAAGAAAGGATAAAAAGCGTAGATATAAATAACTTAAAAAATCCCTAGCAAATACCTATAGTAAGTCCAACGTCAAACTAAATACAGCAATTTTTTTATGGATTATTTCTTTATTGGATTTTTTTCATGTAGGTACCCCGAAAACCGGTATTCGAATTTTAGGTATTTTTATCGATAGTATGATAGGGATCGCTTACTTTAAATTATTCCTTCCGTTCATTTTAAAGTGAAATTGAAATCAGTTCATGTCAATATGGTACCAATAAAATACCAATAAGTTCGCGAGATGGCGTCAAACTCGCTAATTACAGCTCATTACGAATCTCGGCCACGGCCGAGAGTCCAGGCCATTTTTGGCCGAGAGCCGAGAGGGATATCTCGGCTCTATTTTTGGTCGAGAATGCAGAGACCGAGGCCGAGATCTCGGTCGGACCTTAACAGATAGTTCAACTCATCTGTGCGTGCACCGCTATGTGTGCGTGCGCTAGTAAGTATACAGCTTTCATTTGTTTTTGTTTTGTGTGGCAGTCAGCGTTGCCAGATGGTCACGAAAGTCACGATCTGCGTGACTTTTGACCCTCCCGCGTGACAAGCGCGTGACTTGTGATTTTAAGGGAATTTTTGTGACTTTTTACCCTATTAAGAAATTATCGTGATTTTTTTTACAGAAGGCAATTTCGAAACAAAATATTTGTAATTTATGATTTTGGAACGTACCCACAAAATAGAGAATTGTCTCTTGTCAAAGTTGTCATTATCAATGACACTCATGACACTGACAAGTGACAGTATCAATATTATTCAATATTCGCTTTCGCTATTATCAATATCAGTAAGTAATGGGCATTGGCAGAGTGACAATAACACTTATTTCGTAAACATTAAGGTGTAATTTTGTGTGAGTCGTTTAAGTCGCTGGTGAGTTTATATTGGTTTAGACAGACGTACTGCAATTGCAAAAAGCAATGTTTCATTTTTCAAGTCTGTACATATTGTCTTGCAACAAAACTACGAAACCCTGCACTGAGCGTGGTCCGACACGCTCTTGGCCGATTTTTTTATTTTTTTTGCTAATATCGATTTATCAAGAACGACTGAAACGCGTGACTTTTGGAGCCAAATCGTGATTTTTAGGAAACCGAAACGTGACTAGTGGCGCGACAGCCCTGGCAACACTGGTGGCAGTGACGCGGCTGTCGTCGCCCGAGCAACACTTGTATATACAAGGTTTACTCACACGTAGAGCCGCACGCACAGATGAGTTGAACTATCTGTGCCAGGATATTTTCTTCGATTACTGCGAGGATTACACATGAAATAAAGCCATGAAGAACGGATAAACTCGCGTATATTAATTAAATTGAACTTCGCCCATAGACCACGAACCCTGTAAAGTGTTCGAAACGTCGGGTATAATTTAATTAATATAATATTTCATAGTTTTATTTCTTATGTACGAGGGTTAACCTTTTGGAGTCTAAATTTGGACGCAAACGACTCATATATCCCAGGTTCAACGCCAAGGATCGATATATGAGCCCTGGTCCACAGAGCAATATAGACCTATACGCATGTGCGTGAAAATCAATTAGAATTTTAACATTTTGCTGACGTGGTTGACGTAGTGATAGGCCGAATAGCCGACTAATCGGCTTTCGAACGGCCGTCGGGTTTTTCTATGTTCGGGTACACAGACTTTTGGTTCGCCTCGCTGGACGCGTCTGATTGTGATGTGTGGTTATTTTATTTTAATTATATTTGTTAGCAAATCATTGAATTATAAATAATGTAAAATCCAAAAAAAATCTGTTAACTGTGGCTTAGGTGCTCATGCTTAGTTCTAGTACTCAAGTATTGCGATAGGTGTATTATCAAACCGAAATCAGAAGGAGATTTGAAAGTACTGTTGACACAACAAATGCCACAATATTTACCAATAAAAGAGTTGTTTATACATATTATAATGAGTGATTAATTAATCTAATGTCTGTAAGTCTCTGCACATAAACTATGAATATTTGAATATAACTATGAATATATCCTAGATTACCTCATACCTCTTATACGCCCGCTGTTTATAGATGTAGAGAGCGATTCATTCATGTATTGTCTGTAAGTCTCCTATATTTCCTCGATTGTCTTAGTATACACTGTTGTCTCAACAGTACTTTCGAATCCCTTTCTTTCTAATCGCGGTTTGATAATTTTGACTGTTATTTTTGTTATTTGTTGTCAGCCTCTGTAGCCTAGTTGGTAGTGACCCTGCCTATGAAGCTGGAGGTTCCGGGTTCGAATCCCGGCGAGGGCATTCTTTGTGTATTTATTTATCACAAATGTTTGTTCCTTGGTCATGGCTGTGTATGTATCTAAGTATCTATACGTATCTATCTATTATATATATCGTCGCGTGGTACCCACGACACAAGCCTTAATTGAGCTTACCGTGGGACTAGGTTGATTTGTGTAAGATGTCCCAAGATATTTATTTCGTAATAATATGATGATTATTCTGTCGACTAATCGGTGACTATAAAAAACGCGGAATATTCGGCTTCCCCGACTAGTCGGTCCAGCTGTATCAGGCACTTGTGTGTTGCAGCGTACCACGCGAAGTGCATCGACCCGTGGCTGACGCAGAGCCGGCGCGTGTGCCCGGTGTGCAAGCGGCGCGTGTTCGCGGCCGGCGAGCGCCGCGCGCCGCTCTCCGACTCCGACAGCGACGACTCGCGCGAGCCGCTCGTGGCCAACTCCACCGACCTCACCCAGGTAAAGTGCATCGACCCGTGGCTGACGCAGAGCCGGCGCGTGTGCCCGGTGTGCAAGCGGCGCGTGTTCGCGGCCGGCGAGCGCCGCGCGCCGCTCTCCGACTCCGACAGCGACGACTCGCGCGAGCCGCTCGTGGCCAACTCCACCGACCTCACCCAGGTAAAGTGCATCGACCCGTGGCTGACGCAGAGCCGGCGCGTGTGCCCGGTGTGCAAGCGGCGCGTGTTCGCGGCCGGCGAGCGCCGCGCGCCGCTCTCCGACTCCGACAGCGACGACTCGCGCGAGCCGCTCGTGGCCAACTCCACCGACCCCACCCAGGTAAAGTGCATCGACCCGTGGCTGACGCAGAGCCGGCGCGTGTGCCCGGTGTGCAAGCGGCGCGTGTTCGCGGCCGGCGAGCGCCGCGCGCCGCTCTCCGACTCCGACAGCGACGACTCGCGCGAGCCGCTCGTGGCCAACTCCACCGACCCCACCCAGGTAAAGTGCATCGACCCGTGGCTGACGCAGAGCCGGCGCGTGTGCCCGGTGTGCAAGCGGCTTCTTCTTTCAAATACTATGGCCCGATTCCGCTTGACAAAGTCATTAGCCGTCAACATTTATGGAATGATATTTATTGCATACATCGATATACGAGACGTGGCAATTTGTAGTGGACCAATAAAATGACAAAAGTTTCGAGTGAAATCGGGTCTATTTGAAATGGACTACAAGTATACACTCGTGCACTTCTTCTTAGGCTCGATACCAAACTTTTATTTCGAACAATAACGCTAACTCTCAGATAATAGTGTCTAATTACTATGGAGTTTTGACATTATTATCCGAGAGTAAGCGTCGAATAAAAATTCTTGTCAGAGCAATCGTGGTTACGGACTCGGTTTAACAGCTCTCCGTACTGTTTCCCGACATGCAGATTTTATTGTTTAAAATTAAAAGAATTTCACTTACACAAAATATGTTTCTTACAATATTTATAATATTTAGTTGCGATCCATGTGGCATTTTGTTTTTCGACTCTGTATATATACACGGTGTTACTCGAGCAAACCGAATAATTTTAACAGCGTATTCCGAACCACTTAATTGGATTTAAAAAAGACGCATAATGTTTGCTAGATTCGGCTTTGTTTTGATATATTTGCATTTTTGTGCGAAAAAGTTGTAAATGTGACTTATTATAATGTCAGGAAGATACAATAGGCATGATGACTGTCAAGTCAAATCAACATCTTTTTTCGAACTGTAAAACTATCGCCACTTTGAAATTTTATATGAAATACCAAGTGACGTCACGTTTGCTGGCAAATGACGTACTCTTTTAGGTTTTTTCAATTACTGCAATCAACATTTCAGTCAAAAATTCTTCGTGTTATCGTGCATAGTGTGAAATAATTTATTTTTCTCCAATATGCTCGGAAATGTTCGCATTAATGTAGCAAAAACGAAACGCGAAGTACCTTCTTATGTACCAGCTCAAATTAAAAAAAAAGATTTTCATTATTGTACAGTTTTTGCGGCCGCGAAATTGTACTAAAATCCATTAATGTATTGTTTTTTACTTCTTAAAAACTACTTTTGGACTTTGAAAAAAATGCATACAGCCAAATTCTAAAGCCACGACCAAACGCCTGGTCTGGATAGAGCGAGAGACGGCGATCAAATCTATGGCCGTCTCGTTCTATCATGAGTTACAAACGCCTCGGTGTGTCAGGTAGTGTAGGTACGGTTTAATGAAACCATAGATATCGTTACTATTTTTTATGAACGACCATGCATTAAAAAAAAGTTTAGGCGGGAATCATAAGAGATTTTTTCTTTTCAATTGTTATTCAATTTGCAAGAAGAATTACTTAATCGATTGTAATAAATTTTGTTTTATTTCCTTGCATGTTTGGAGAAAAGTCCTATATGTGCCTCGGACGGAAATAGAATTTCGTGGATTCGTATGTAATTGTCGGCCTCAGCTTCGCTTCGTCCGACAAAAAATACTCATCCACGAAATTCGCTTTCCCGGCCTCTGCAATAATGTACTATTAACTACAGTCATCGTCCCTATTCCAAGGTTTAGCGGTAAGTGAATACAGTAGCGCTGTGTTTTGTTCGCAGGGCGGCACGTTCGAGCCCCAGCGTGAGAACCCGTTCGTGCGAGCCGCGCGCTTCGTGACGCGCGCGCGCCGCTCCCAGCACCAGGTACCTACTGTCACACACATCAACACTATCATACTTAGGGCGCATTGCACCACTACACTTATGCATCATTTTTCAGTTGAAAGTCTTCTTCTTCGTGTAAAGCGGATATATAAATTATTAACTAAATTATTTTCTGCCACTGTCTTGCCACTTTTACTCCTCGGAGAGTAGCTTTTGCCAGATCTTCCGAAGTGCACGTAATTGGACACAAGGAGCACTGCATCATGTGTTTTATTGTTTGTAAATCACCAGTTGAAAGTAAAAAAAGGTAAACAAATATGGCTGATTATCCATAGTATTTGACGTGTTTCACGATATGTGTCAAATACGTCAAATACTATGGATTATCAGCCATATTTGTATACCTTTTTTACCCCTTATTCATAAAAATCATAAAGGTGTCTTAACTTAGCGAGCCACTAAGTTTTGTTTGTCCCTATCGGTCTTATCAATATGTTTATAACAAAACCTAGCGAAATTCGCAGACGTTTATGAGTAAAAGGGATAATCTTTATTCGACAAACGAAAAAATATTGTACAAAAGCCGGATTTAACGTCATGAAGCATTCTCTATCAGTCTCCCTTCGGGCTTGTCTAATATATGTATATGTGATAAACGGTGAAGTGCAACACGCCCTTAGTTGATTCTAACATTTGCAATGACTATTTCCGGTCACCGTATACATACGAGCTATACATAAGAGAAGAAATAAAATTAGTAGTTACCACTGTATTTAATTTGAAAAAAAAAATGGAATATATAATTTTCAACCGACTAAAAGTAATATTCACTGTGCAGTGGTTATGAGCTCATATTTTTTTCTAGAACGAAGAGCAACCTGATGAAGAAAATAATATAGCAAGAGCCGACGTCGAAAAGTAAGTGTTCTAAGTAACTTATCGTAGACTAAAGTTCTTTTATCTTTCATTTTATATATAATGTAGATAATTCATTTGAATACAATGTTTTACCAATTTACTTGTCGAAAGCAGATAAATCTAAAATGTCCAAGTTCCAACTATTGTAATACTGTATTTTATAAGAGCTTACGCTAGCTGGCATGGATTACCCGGAACGGACGCCCGTCTAACAAGAAATTGTATGACCAGCGCTAACTGGTGCGGGCAAATTACCGGAAGTTGTATTTAAATGTTGCGTACTATAGATCATTTCACCAGAATTGAAGTGAGATTACACACGTATCATATAGGTAGTTCCATGAGAGATGAGGTCACGCACACAACATCACTTTTGTTAACCTTTTAACCGCTGTAATCTCACTTATCACACAATCAGTATCCAGCTCATCTCGCCAGAGTGTGATAAATTATTTATAACACTAAGGTTTGATTTATATGATGTAAAAATGAATCCCATTCAAATGCAAGCTCTGATTTGCTTGATGTAATTTGGTATTGATGCCGACACGTACGGTGAAAAATTCACGGTTGTTAAAAGATTAAAATTGACAAGTATTTTTTTGTATTTCAGTGGTCAAAACGATGACACGGAGCCCTTAATCCAGGCATCATCACTACCGGACAGCCAGAGCACGTGGTACCTGCCCCGGTCCCGCCGCGCCCGCCGCGCGCGCTCCGCCGCCGCCGCCGCCGCCGCCGCCGCCGCGCCGGAGCCCGCCGCGCCGACGCCGACGCCGCCGCTGCTGCACGCCGCCGAGCACTCCATCAACACGGAGACGCCGAGCCGCGGCGAGATCGGCGTCGCGGCGCTGCCCGCCCCGCTCAACCCGCCGCCGCATATTAATTTATGAATGACTTGACTCGCTTACCAAGTGCAATAAGATAAATCCTTGTTACTAATATATTATAACGTCAAACTCGTCGAGATTAAATCAAAGTGAAATTGTACGGCGTATTAGACTTGGTTATTTGACTATGAAAATAAGTTACACCATAAGTTTCGAACACTGCACGATAGTTAATAGTTCCCGGGTTGCGTGATGTTATCATGTATATATTTATATAGGCGCCTAGTAATACGTAGTTCGATTCCTTATCTGTAAAGACTATTTAGAATAGGATCATTTAGGGTAGGTACACGTTTACCAAGGTCCCCATTTCATCAGACTCACGTAATCGCTACTAATTTTGTTAGTTATTTTAATTTTTTCCCCATATTTCTTTGAAAATCATAATAGGTTTTAACCTTTTCATTGCCACAGATTTTTCATCGAACATGCCTGTTCGCCACCAATGCAAATACACTATGCAGATCAGAGCTGGCATTTGAATGGGACTAGTTTTCACATTATAAAAACCAAATCAGAAAGTACATTAAACTTTAATAAAACATCACAAAAAATACCTTCATAAAATTGTACCTACCCTATTCGCGAATATCCTTTCATATTAAAAATAAGTTTTTTTTATCTGCTTCTTCGTTTATATTGACCTGAGTACCAAATTTCTATTCTACGTCGTCAAATTGTATATTTTGATAGTTTTTCATGTCACCCATGTTCCGTTCTATATTCTTGAGTTTCTGTTTAGATTGCCACAAATAGGGGATAATTATATTATAATAACTAGATTCAAATTGTAATTGGTTATGTGACGCAGTTTAAATTCTTTAATTGCTCAATAAACAACCGTCCGCCAGCGATGGCGTCCCGCCCGTCTCGCGAGCATTCTTATCCTCATGTTTCCCATTTTTATATTCTTCTATTTTGATCGCATAGAAATTAGCACGAGAGTCGAATCTAAACTTATACGCTCAGGTTATTGTGCAGAGGTCGGCTAGATGTCGTGTACTATAGCCTACTTAGGTATAGTACTTATGTAGCTATTATATAATCATTTCAATAATGACGTCATGTTGAAACGTGTACGGATGTAATGCAAAAGGCTTTTGCTTCAACTTTCACGGAAACGTCCAAATTCATATTGCTGTCACAATGAACTTCAGTTTTTATTGCACTGGAGCTAATTGAGACAGAAATATGAATTCGGGCGTTTCCGTGAAAATACGAATGTAGAAGATTTTGCACTACATCTGTAGTGGATATTTATTCAAGCGACACGCTGCTGAGTAATATTTAATTTTGAGGTTTGCTTACTATACAGGGTGGAAAAAGATTTTGGGTCAGTGAGGGCAGCTACCATATCCCGTGTAGCTACGCGAAAATGGTCTTAGAAGACCTTCCCGCGATTTTCAATTAAAGAAGATTAGCGTTTTCAGATTTTGGAAAAAGTTTACAGGGTGCGAGGAAATGGTCATTTTTGAGAAACTTTTTTTTTTGATGCCAATCGATCCTGTTTCTGTTCAGGATCAAAAGCTTGTACGGGACCAAAAAAAAATTTTCGGCTAGAAAAGCCACAAATCGAGAATTTCAATTCTCATACAAATTGTATGAAAATTAAAAATTATTTTTCACCCTTATTTTTTTATGCTTATCGATTCCATTCCTACCCTAGTACCAATAGTTTCCTACGGGTCAACTTATGGCAATGTACAAAAAATCCAAAATTTCAAGAAAACCGTTTTCATACTTTTACTATGGAAAAAAAAGTGAAACCTTAATTACTTTATCTGCCACGGAAATTTGTCATCCTATGCTAAATGATAATAATAATACTGTACGAAATCATTAGCAACGTTAATTAGCGTCACAGATAATGTAATTATTTTTCCCTTTTTTCCCATAGTCAATGTATGAAAACAGTATTTTTTTATTTTTGTTTTTTTTTTACCTTGCCGTAAGTTGACCCCTAGGAAACTATTGGTACTAAATAGGAATGGAATCGATTGGCATACAAAAATTAGGCGTGAAAAAATTATTTTAATTTTCATACAATTTGTATGGGAATTTTAAATCCCGATTTGCGGCTTTTCTAGTCGAAATTTTTTTTTCGGTCCCATACAAGCTTTTGATCCTGAACAGAAACAGGATCGATTGGCATCAAAAAAAAAGTTTGTCAAAAATGACCATTTCCTCGTACCGTGTATACTTTTTCCAAAATCTGAAAACGCTAATCTTCTTTAATTGAAAATCGCTGGAAGGTCTTCTAAGATCATTTTCACGTAGCTACACGGGATCTGATAGCTACCCTCACTGACCCAAAATCTTTTTCCACCCTGTATATGGTTCTCTGGTAATCAGCGGTAGCGGAAGAAGTGAGTGCGTAATTCGCATGTTTCGGGCAGCGCCGCATGACACAATCGTCCCCTAGGTCTAAGTAAGCCGATAAAGCCCCTGTGCTAGAAGATCTAAAATATTGACGATTGATAGGCGATAGACCACAGCGGGGGATATATTGTGCCCAAGGTCCAAGGACCTAATTGTAGACTGTAATTAGTTGAAAAATCTCCAAGTTTTCTTAATAGTTCAAAACGTATGCCCCACCCATTTGTGAATGGCAGTATGTAATAGCAGTAGTAGAAAAAAATATAAACGAACAAAATGAACGAAATATTTAAAGGTGATATCATACAGTGCGTTGAGGTACCATGAGATGAAACGCTTTTCTGAATGGGTAAAGACACTAACCCCCGTATTCATAAACGCCTGCTAACTTAACAAGCCGCTAATAATTGTTTGTCACTTTCGGTCTTAACAATGTGTCCATAAAAGTAAAAGGGACAAACAATTATTAGCGGCTTGTTAAGTTAGCAGACGTTTATGAATAAGGGGGTAAGTCACCTTGCCGGTAGCAGGAAAATTTAGCATTTTGTCTTGCCCATCCAAATCGTATCGTACCCCAACGCATCTTAAATTTAGTAGTATAGCATAAAAACTTTTTTCGAAGCTCAAGTCCTATTTCAATTTCTAAGTTCAAATCTGCCACAGTTGTACTAGGCATAGTACTTTGAACTTAGTTGGCCAGACTATACTTTGATATTCGTATTCGTAGTGTGACTAAAAA
>JALPQI010000324.1:0-270897 GCA_025490895.1 Thaumatotibia leucotreta
TAAAATGTCTGGTTTCACATATTTTTATTTATCAAATTCAAATATTCAAAATTTATGAAAGCATTTTCGACATATTTTGTCATGAAATTTCTGTATATAAGGCTGGGGCTTCCCATAGAAAGGGTTCTTGCGTTTTAAGTTTTACTGTTAAAGGTCTTTTGCTTTCTGGCTTTTTGCGTTTTGAGTTTAACTGCGAAAGGGTTCTTGCGTTTTGACCGCGAAAGGGTAAAGACCCTGTCTTTTCAGCGATTGAATTTCTGGAGGGCGAAGCTCTGCCCAAATTATGTTCTGTCAAGTATTATTTGTGTAACTATATTTTATTTTCACTGGAAATTATGGTAAGCTAATCTGATTCCTTGTAAATACTAGTCATATATATATGTATATATCATTCACAATACACGGGGTTGCGGGTTATTATAACTCTCGTTCTAAAGTAACGTTAAAATCTACATTCTCTAACAAAGCCTAATAATATAATTCAATTCTGGGCTGTTGTTAGTTAACTTGTTTTGGTTTTCTAGGTTCTCTAATTCTCTAGTGTGGAGGGGCGTCAAGCGATGCACTGTCTACTATTAAAGGTGTTCACTATAATATAAAAGTAACAATGATTCTGTCAAGTTGAGTCCAGTAGCTGCAGACTGATCCAAAGAGTTTTGGGCAGACTGTTTAGGGTCCATTTGCGAGGCGAAGCAGTGCAATTGGATCTTATAGAGCAGAAGGAACGCTCATCTTGATTGTTCATTCAGAGAGAACGAATGTATCAATCATCATTATTATTAACAAAAGTGCTTGCTTTTCACCTTTAGACCCTGGAGAATTTGAGTATTAGCTGTAGCTAGGCTTAGCTTGGGGTTAAACTGCAATATGAAACGCGTATGAATACTTGGTGCTTCTTTTCATCTTTTCCCTTTGTTTGCATTGCAGTTAGGTTCCGAAGCACCGTAAACGTTTAGCTAGGAGTAGTGAGGAAGCCCAACTGACAGAGTTAACTCTACACTGGTTGGTTTAGCGTTGCCTCTTTACCCCACCCAAAATTGCTGGAACTGTTAATTTAGCTAGCAGATGTGTTAGGGTTAAAAGTACTAAATTTGTTAGAAGTTCCAGTCAATTGACAGAGGTCACTTAGATGGTCGGGGATATTCCTCTCTGAGGAATTTTATTTTTAATGTTCCATTCTTCACATTATATATTTTATAGTCTACATTACTCTTTGTTCTACTAATCAATAAACTTCAATTTCAGTGCTTAATAATGTCAAAATTATCTATCTTAATATTCCCTCAAAATCAATAATAACAATGTCACGTTTTCCTTTTAATAAATAATCATTTCTCTTTGTTATTACATGTCCAAATATCTGTTTGTTTTGTGTCCAAAGGTTTAGCTTGTTTCACATTAAAGAATCTCTGTTACTATACGGTTCATAACATAGGTGTCCTACCCTAGACTAGACGATCACTGGCCAATTTATAATTAAGTTCAAATTTATCTCTGAGTTACCAATGTTATTTAACTGTATAAATTATGTTCAATAAAAAAATATATTTAAAATTTAGTTTTATTTATTCAAAAAAAAAGGGGGGGGGGGTTGTTTACACTATTCGAATAAACTTTAATCTGTTTGTAAATATTTATTATCGGAAATTAATTGGAAAAAAAATTAATACTCCGTATTTTTTTTATTAAACAATAAAAAATTAAGTTTCCAACTTTCCAGTCTCTCAATAAAATGATGGTTATATCAAGGAATTTAAACAAATGTTTCATAAATAAATCAGATTCGTTGTCGACAACGAATCTGAAATCTCTAGTCCCATGCTGCATTATATATAAACGACCAAACCAAAACGCCAAACGTGATGATTGAGAATTGTGTTACATGCTCCGTCTATATTGTGGTCTGTGTGTATATAATCCACTCGCGCGCACAATACCTCGTTTAAATCGTGTGTTAATATTTTGTTTAACCATTCGTCGCCATGTTTTTCTTTGTTCACGTTGATTGTGTTTGAATCATTGTTTCGTTTTCTTTTCCTTACATTGGTATTATTCAGTAGGTAATGTAATACTAATACATGATCACAACAACTTGGTTTTATTGTACCACGTCTTTGAGAAATAATCATAGGTACTAATTCGCTTGATGGTAAACGGCTGTCATAGTCATAGGTTAGCTACTCGTAATGTCAAAAAGGTAGAATGCGGCAAAATGTCATTTGGACTGCATTTTGTGCATACGAGTATCTTTAGGCACTGGTCTCACCGCGAGCTACTAAGCTATGAACTATGGGCTATAAACAGGAACGAAAGATACGCACTCCCGTGTAAATAAAAGAGACACGGCGATACTCGCCCGGCGGTGATAGCTGATAGCTGGGCGAGTATCGCTGTGTCTCTTTTATTTACACGGGAGTGCGTATCTTTTGTTCGTGTTTATAGCCGATAGTTCATAGCTTAGTAGCTCGCGGTAAGACCAGTGCCTTAAGAAGATCAAGGTTATAAAAATGCTATGAGTAGGCATGTTATTATTATTTCGTATGTTGATTATAACTGCCTAAACTGCCAAATCCCAACACGCATTAGTTTGGCAGTGAGAACCTACATTAATTGGTCCTTAATCTGCCAATCCTTTTACAGTTACTTACACGGGTAATAGCCAAATTAAAAAAATAAAAGCCGCCTTCAACTGATTTCTCCAAGACGCCATCATGGTGTCAACGGGACCATCTACGGGTTATATACACATTCGATAAAAAAAAATCTGTGCACGATTCCCGGAGATATCTAGATATAAAAAAATAACAGTCCAATTGAAAACCTTCTCCTTTTTTGGATTTCTCTTTAGTTATATGCAAGCTTGTGCTCTGTGTCACAAATCTAAAGAAAATAGGCATTGTAAAATCTACCTTACTAAATACAGAAACTGTAGCAATAAATCACCAAATTCAGTTATTGCCATTTGTCAGCGCCGTCGTAAAAACACCAGGAACTCATAAACACCAGGCGGAGTTCGCCAATTTTCCAATTTCGAAAACAACGTTCCAAATTACAGCGACGACGCGACGCTCAAACTTTTTCCATCATCGGGGTCACGCGGCCCGCATCTCTTTCGGTGCGCCATTTTTGGGGTTCCGTAGTAAACTAGGAACCCTTATAGTTTCGCCATGTTCATCTGTCCGTCTGTCCGCAGCATAGCTAAGTGGCCGTTAGTACTAGAAATCTTGAATTTGGTACAGGTACATGATATTCGTACATATTAATCACGTCGACAAATTGGTAGAATAAACAATGGTATAATAAGTAAAGATATGTACACCGGCTCTAAAATTGAAGCGCTCAAATTGCGATAATTCTAACAATCGCTCTTAGTCCTACCCAGTCCACCGAGAGGTGTGTACCACTTCCGAGTTCTCGCAAATCACATGAACTGCGCCCTAAAATATCTTTTTATGTTACCTATACAATAGTGAAAACCACAAAATAAAATGCAAAAATGCCCTTAGCATCACACATTATGCGCAATTAAAGTGAATTATATATTTTTTTAAACTTTATTATTTATTGAAAATAAATAGGACGCCATTTTGACGTTTTTGACTGACTTAGAGAAAAAGACAAGCTTATGCTGTTAAAGATCGAGAGTAACAAAGATAAAACAATGTTTATCAATAAAAGAATGCACGCGCGATTGTCAAATGGTAGTTGTCTCTTTTTTATTTATTAAATATGAGTATATGTATTTTGCCATCTCTTTTACGCATTTTGAAGTATGAAGATAGGTGTATGTCAACTGTCAATAAATTGTAGGTGTATGATGTGAAGTATTTATTTCGCTCATTTTGTTCGTATCTTTACTTATATAAGGTCCTAATTTATTAGATGCAGATATTTTTACAGCTGATAGTACTCGGTCTCTGGAGTATATTAAACCGTGAAACATTATAGCTTTTGTGATGTTTTTTTGGAGAAAACGGAAAAACAAATTTGCTACGTAAAAACACCCTGTTTATGTGGTTATCAAATGAAAACTCATTGAACAGATTCTACGTTCATCATCTAGTACGTTACGTACCATTTGAAACTGGCCAGTTGGCCACTTCGCGTCAAAATAAAATACTTGATAGACAATGTCATGTTATTTTCCGTTGGATTGTGTCATTTGACGACATGACAGACAGTGTTATTGTGACATGCACATGATGATTTTTTTTAGACAAAATTATAATTAATTTTTTTGTTAGGAAAATGAAATAAAAAATTTTACATGAAAAGATTTCTTAATTTATATTTAAAGTTAATTATTTTAATGTAAAGTATCATGTGTTAAAATATCTGCAACTAATAAATTAGGACCTTATATATAATTGAGAATAAAACATAGAAAAAAAAAAAATTTGGAATACCTCCTCTAGCAGTAATGTGAGGATGATATTTATATTTTTACTGTAATGCTATAGTGTGTGGGGTATCGTTGAAAAGGTATTTCAAAAAGAATATTATTATTATATTAGCCTATTGTGTCCCATTGCTGGGCAAAGGCCTCCCCCTTCTTCCATTCTTCTCGGTCCTGTGCAACCTCTGGCCAATCTCTTAAAAAGGAGTCTATGTTATCCCGCCATCGCCGACGGGGTCTGCCTGGTCTCCGATTAGAGTTGTGGGGCACCCACTCTGTGGTTATTTTGGCCCACAATCATCCGGCATGCGGCAGACATGACCCGCCCAGTCCCATTTTAACTTAGCCGTTTTCCGAGCTACATCAATAATTTGTGTCTTGGAACGCAGCGTGGTGTTCCGGATACGATCCTCACTAATGGCTCCAATGGAAGACCAGCGCTGGGCTGTGCTTCAGCCCAGCAATAAACTGAATTGGAGACCATTTTGTGGCACTTAGTTTTTTACTTACACTTATGTTTATTTTGTTTTAATGTCTATGTTGTGTCATAAATAAATGTTTTTTTCTTTCTTTCTTACATAGTACGGGTCATTTATGTAAGATTTTATTTAGTGTCGTTTATAGCAAGTTCAAAATAAGATTTAAAGAAAATAGTATGAGTGTACACTGTATATTTATTACTCAGATTATAAAATCTGGGCGAAATATAAAATATATGTTTTCGTTTGGGCGTTTATGCTGGATGTGACTTAGTACAATCTTTAGCACATTTGGCGATACTAGATAAGATAGGATATGTTAATAATGTAATTTGGTATAAATACAAAAGAGATCTAATTTAAGGTACTGTTTAATAGATTACTTTCCTCTACTTTAACCAATCAGAATGTCTCCTAAATCCAGGCTTTCTGATGTGACGGATGGGGTGTTAGTAACCGTCACGAGTGAGAGGAGATTTTTTATTTTATTCTTATGAAAAAAAACAGTCCTAATCATATTGAAAATAATACAAAAGTATAGTTACATACACTCTACCATTTGGAACCCTAGGCCACTCAGGAACCATGTCAAAGTAACGTTATCAATCAGATTGTAAGACATTTCAAACTAGTTTTCATTTTGACATGGTCCCAGTGTGGCCTATAGTTCCAATTGATTGAGTGTACTGGAATAACCTATGAACAAATAAAACATGGAAGCCGGACGCCATACTAAATTGCCTTTCTAAAACGGTCCTGAATTTTAATTGACAAACACACGTGTCACCCCCTCTTCAATGCATCACGGTAATGAATTTCAATATCAACCTATAAAAACATAAACCGCCATTTAAAAATAGTTGTGATTGGTCCATCATAGTTTTGTTTGGCTATATTCTATAAACTTTTGTCAAACATGTTGCGCCGAAATCTGCGCGGTGTTAAGAAAAGCGCTGTGTCCTGCCCATCTTGGCACAATTGAACAATTGGTTTTGGGGGTATTTTTGAGCTGACGTTAGACGTCCATGTTATATATGGTCGCAGGGAATAACAGGTAAAAATAAATAGAATTTCTACTGACAAAGCTTAATAGCTTGATGCAAGCTCATTTTTTGGGCCGTAGATTACTATTGACAGACACTGCAACTTGCAAATCAGCTCATGCAAATCAGTTCAAGTTAGACACGCGGACAGGCTGTCAATACTGTAGCCGTACCATGACTTTGAAGTATCGATTTCGTTAGGTTTTACTGTAGTATTAAGTAAAACCTAACGTGATACTTGCCAACTCATGGTACGGCTACTGTGGTACTAAATTGTTAAAATTGACATGAAAGATATGCTGTTAAAATGGCAAAAATATGCTTACAGGAATTTATGGTCTTACATTTAGGCCGCGTAAATATATTTTTCTGCTCAACGGAGCTGGCAGGCGGCAACTTAGATTAGCGCAGCGGCCGGCAACGTGCCGTTTGCCTACTATTTGATGCATAAATCATAATGCGATCTTTAACGTCGACTGATAACATAACATTAGTAGGTTAGCGCTATTGTGCAGTAAGACCGGTAAGTTACTGGCTGCAAGTTAAATGATCAGTCTAGCAGATGAGTCTGTGGTAAAAAATGACCCACTTATGATTAAAGTGGTGGCCTAAAGTGGGGTGAGATGAGAAGACGTGATTTATTCTTTCATTCTTGACAGAAAAGAGTCACCGCTTGAGGATATTAAACATTTTTGATAAATTTCAGGCGTTTCCGTATATAAATATAAAGATTCTTGAATGTGTGCCTTTTCAGCATCATTCGTGCCCCTGTGTATATACACCGTGTTTTTATTGATTTCCGTTAAATGAAAGGGAAGCTTATATAGGTCACAAATAATCAATTTCTATAAGAAACGAGTTAAGAGAAAAGTTACCTCTTACTGTTATTGAATTATTAAAAAATAAGTTTAATGACTGAACAAGTATATTGCAATCTTAATTACATCCTAAATGTTAACTTATTTTGACATGTGCCGTCAGTCACCTGAGATCTTATTTTTAAGGTTCTCTCACACTTGCCATTACAATTATTAAATATGAAAACATAAAAAAATTTACGTATTTAATTAACATACCAGAAGGCCGAGTGTAGATAATAACTTGTAAAAAACGTCTCGATCGCGTTTACGTTTTCAGCGTCATTTGTATGGAATTGACGATGAAAACGTAAACGCCATCGAGATGTTTTTTTATAAGTTATTATCTACACTCGGCCTTCTGGTATGTTAATTAAATACGTAAATTTTTTTTTTGTTTTCACACTCGGCCTTCAGGCAACTTCTATTAATGTAGATACCAAGTACCCTGTCCAATTTAACGGAAATCAATAAAAACACGGTGTATATCATGTTTATGATAAAAATACAGACTAAAGTAAGAAAACTAAGATCGTAAAACTTCAGTAAAACTGGCAAAGTTATATTAAAGTGGAGTTTGTTCAAGAAAATGCTTAGAAGTAGTTAAATTCTTCTGCAAATGCCTTCTGGCGAATGTTTTACGGCTATTGTATTATACGTAAATGTTAAACAGAAGCACAGCTATGCATAAATAAAATTATATTACTCATTTCGCATTTATGACGTGTTTTAAAGCTCTATTTAGCTTTGAAGATGCAGTTTACTTTTTAAGTACATTATACAGACACCTATAGAGTACAAAAAAACAGCACCCCAACTCCTCCTAAGAGTATTAGTACGGTCAAATCGTATATTAAACTCGCAAAACATGTAGTAAAGCTGCATTTTTGGTATGTTATTTAGACACCATAGGGCAGTATAAAACCACATTTTGCAAGCAAAAAAAAGTTGTGCTAGCTGCGTTATACGTGAAAAACTGTGAAATTTACTGTATATTTTTAATTTCTGATTTTTATAAAAAAAGCCTTACGTTTTTTGACAATATGTATCAGGTAACGTTTAACGATGAATGAATTTGTAACAAGATGAGATAACATGCATTACCGTAGGTCTTATAGTTTCAGAGATTCGAGACTTCAAATAGTACCCTGTTTTGTAAACTAGATAAAATGTTGAGTTTTGCTAACTTTTTTGGTTTAATATCGCCTTACCTAATTATGCTACGAAAAACATGAAATAATTATCTTATAGCGCAATTAATATTCTTTCATTTAAGGGTAAAATCAGGTCAGTAAACTTTGTGATTGAAACTAAAAACGCGAAATTCAAAAAGCAGGAGGTCCGCTATCTAAGTTTTTCATACAAATCGCAAGTCGTGTTGCAAAGCTGCAATTTTAGTATATTATATAGGCCCTATAAGGACGTACAAAAATGCATATTACAAGAAAAACAAAAGAGGAATTTCTGCATAGGACGAAAAAAACTGAAAAAATATTGGACTTCTTTTACTTTTTGACGTTTAATTAAAAAACTATTATCTTTTTGATACTAATTGCTACAAAACTTAGAAAGAATATGAAATTTGAAAGGATTTGAGCTACCTTGCATTACCCTAAATTATATAGATTTAGAGAAACGACGTTTCAAAATGTGCCCTTCATTAAGTTAAGAAAATAAATGCATGTTTTGAAGCCTCGTATACCCCCAACTATAAGACTTACAGTAATTGTTATCGGCTCAATTTGTTCCAAATTTAATGTAGTTATTATCTACAATTACTTTTTTTTTTCTTAGCGCGAACGTTTTGCCAATATTTAGTGAATAATGCTTTAACGTAACCTAAAAGTTTACGTTTTGATAAAAGGGCACTTTATGAAATGTCGTATCTCAAAATATATATAACTTACGGTGATGCAACGTAGCTCAAATCCTTTCAAATTTAATGTTCTTTCTTAGTTCTATAGCAATCAGTATCAAAAATATAATAGATTTTTAATTAAACGTCAAAAACTAAAAAAAGTGCGAATTTTTTTCCGTTTTTTACGTCCTATGCCCAAATTATTTTTTTGTTTTTCTTTTAATATGCATTTTCGTATATATCTATAAGGCCTTTATAATATACCAAAATTACAGCTTTGCAACTCGACTTGCGATTTGTATGAAAAACTTAGATAGCGGCCTCCTGCCTTTGGAATTTCGGGTTTATACTTTCAACTACAAAGTTCACTGACCTAATTTTACCCTTAAATTAAAGAATATTAAGTGCGCTATAAGGTCATTATTGCATGTTTTTCGTAGCATAATTAGGTGAGGCGATATTAAGTCGAAAACGTTAGCAAAACACAAAATTTTATCTAGTTTACAAAAAGGGGTACTTTTTAAAGTCTCGAATCACTGAAACTATAAGACCTACGGTAATGCATGTTAGCTCAACTTGTTGGAAATTTATTAGTCTTTAAACGTTTATTTACATATGATATCAAAAAACGTAAGGTTTTTTAAATAAAAATCAGAAACTAAAAAATGGCCGTAAATTTCGCAGTTTTTCACGTACTACACAGCTAGCACAACTTTTTTTTGCTTGCAAAATATGGTTTTATACTGTCCTATGGTGCCTAAACAACATACCAAAAATGCAGCGATACTACTTGATTTGCGAGTTTAGGGTAAAATTATGTACGATTTGACCGTACTATATCGTAAAAGTTGATAAAGGGATTGAAGTGTAACTGACAATTCATTTATTGAAGTTTGATGATGTGACAACATCATCATCATGTCACTACTGCGATCGCCAACCTGTTTGCCTAGCGTGGCGATTATGGGCATTTTACTAATGCGTTCAGACGCATAGGTACCTAACAGAAGAGACATATGTCCAGCAGTGAACTGGTCTGAAATAGGCTGAAGATGTGTGAAGATATATTCGCCTCAAACTTTCAATAAATTGTTAGGCTTCACAAGCGCCCTATGTTTCAGGGTCCTTTGCCACCATTTTTCAATCAAGAAATTTTCCAAAAATCTTGGAGGCGCGGGGTATCGATCCCCGTACCTCTCGCATGCTAAGCGAGCGCTCTACCATCTGAGCTACGCCCCCGGTTGAAATTATATTTAAAATTTGCTATCACATTTAAACGCTCGACGTGATGCAGTGCCTTGGGCAAAACGTGTGTTGACGTAACGATTTTATCAGCTTGTCAACACTAAAATATACTTTAACGTTTTCTCTAGCTTTTGCTCGTGTCTTTCCTTGTCGTATAGGGATTAGACATCGGTACTCTTATTTTTTATAATATATTTTTACATTTGTGTGTACATATCTACACGATATAAGAACGATATTGTAAATAGGTACAGTTACCATCAAATCTATTACATCGAAGCCATCACGGTGTTCAATATCTTATCTTGCACATAATGACCATAGTGGTCTGCTCAGATCATTGCGAGCGCCCTGGCCGTTCCGATGTATCTGATGGCGATTATACTTCGCCGCCCCAATATTACAAGGTTCTATGTTGCACTTTCATCAACTAGAAATTTGAACTTTGTCATATCGACATTTAGTCCAAACTCAATTACCCCGAAAAACCGCGTAATATTGGAGTAGCGACTTGTCGATAGACAAATTGCAAAGTGTAACTGATACACAAAATGATCACCAATACAATACAAAATAATAGGTACATTTACTTTCTACTCTTCTCAGTCGCCTAGGCCTGCAGTTATTGACATAAATTCTCAATATTGTGGGCAGTTACCAAGAATTGCGAGTACCGGTACGAGCCGATTGCAACCAGTAATAGGTTTTCGAAGAATCGCTTTATTTGAGAAATGTAATAGCGGTATGTTAGGTTAGGCGATTGGACTTCCTTTGAGACGATGGTTTGTGGAGCTTACTGCTAAGCCTACGTATAGCGTCCAGCTATGTGTTAGGGTTGCGTGGATTTTCGAGGTTATTTTCATCGTAGACATTTACATTGCCTATAAAAACATATTATCGCTGTTTTAATCTTAAACTTTAGTAGGGTAAATTGCTAGTAACGGGCCACTCTCCAGTAACTGGACACCTTATTTAAAAATGAACTCCATGCGCTTATTGTTAGAATTATGTGTCATGTCAATGTCAATCACTCTCGCTCTTCCAAAATGAATTTTAATTATAACCACATAGAGTTAATTTTTGTATAAGGTGTCTAGTTACTGGAGAGTTGCGAGTTACTAGCAATTTACTTTATGTGGTAGCGTCAGCAGTTCAATAAAAAAATACTTTAGCGCTCATTTCATAAAGTCAAATTGAAATTTGTTGTTAAGCTTAGGAAAGGTTAAGCCACTAATATTTTTGTGTCAGAGTAACAAATTATCGCTAATTATTACTTTTTTGGAATTCTCTTATTTAGAATAATTAGCGTATTTCATTCAGAATACGTTTCCGAGCGAGTATACGACGTACTGGTAATATTTAATGACATACAGTCTTTCACTGCGCCAAGCATGTTTCCGAAGGAGTACGACATAAAGTCCATTCATCTTTAGTTGTCTTATCTAGTAAACAACTTTCTAACCTAAAAGTACACATTTTCTGCTGTAAACTGCCATATTTGCCGATACCAAAATACCTGAGTCCGTTTTTGTGCAGTCCGTCCGTACTCCGTAGTGATTAGTAAATTGCTATTGCTTAATTTTCAATCAAGGAAACAGCAGTTTACCTTCTACAGAAAACGTGTACTTTTAGGTTAGAAAGTTGTTTACTAGATAAGACAACTAAGGATGAATGGACCATTTCCTAAAAATCTATATAGTAGCTATGTAGCCGATTAATTTGTAGGTTTTAGGTTAATTTCTCAATGATTAAACAATGACATTGTAGTTGAAGGTCAATAACTCACAGAGTCAATATAATCTCAAACCTGGTAAATTTGCTTAAACTATGCAAATTCCTCAAGAAAACTAGGAATAATACCACAACGTTGAGAAAGCTTGTGCCACGTAAAATTAGTTACACCTTTACAGCGAAGATAGAGTGGATTGCGGGCGAGGTGTCGGAGACGTAATTGCATCGCGACCACGCTGCATCGATGCATCTCCGCCTTGCACCTAATTTAACACCTGTGCCGTCGGGAATCTTGTTAAAAGCGTTCAGTTTTAAAGTTTCAGAGGGAATATTAAGAGAATTGCACATTTTCCTCTTAGGGTGAAAGGGGTTCTTTTCAGTAGCTGCCTTGTTTTTTAGGTGATTATCTTTAAATTTGAATAGCTGCTAAATTAGAAAACAACGTAGCAGCTTTCGAATGAATTGTGATGGAGTAAAATACTGGAATATAAAATAGACGGTCTTTTTTTAATGTAAAATTTTAGCTTCACTCGCATTGGTTCTTTTTACTGTAATGTTTAATAAACTTGTTTTAGTGCAATTTACAGTGATTAGGTACAGTGGATTTTAGCATGTTAATTGAAACACGAGTGATAGAAATAGAAAATAATTTATTCGTGACACACATTACATACATTAAAAGGACAAATAAGATATGACAATATAAAGAAAAAGAAAATGTGCCACGAAATGGTCTCATCTCAGCATGTTGATGTTGTTGTTGATGATTTTTATTCCTAAAAATATATGGTCAGAATCAGAATAAAACTCACTAAGTAACAAATACCTACTTGAAATAGAGATCGTATCTAAGTTCTGATTCAATACTGACATAAGAGGTTGCGAAGAGTAGTGACAGTTTTTATAGTGAGTTTTGCTTTTCAGCCGACGATATATTAAATCGTTATAAATATTTACAAAAAATTACTAAACCGAGTTAATCACGTAATTTACCTCGACATGTTTCGAGTGTTTCTACCCATTTAAAGGATGCTCGCCAGAATTACCTTTAGCCACACGACGTGTTAAAATGGGTCGAAGTCGAATATTTTAATGTTTTATATATGAAAAAAAAAAACATTAGAATACCCGCAATAGGCAACTAATGCAGACTCTGTCATGTTAACAAGCCATATTTCGCATGAACACTAGTCTTCAATCTCGACTAGCATTTATATTAAATGTAGTAAAGGCAGTTGAACCCCATATCCCGTTTCAACTCAATCGAGTTGGCAAATATTTAGGAGCTTATCAAAGTGAATACGATTTGCATGGCTATTCAAAGCATCGACTATTATGTTGGTTCATCGGATATTCTCAGTACGATACATCCTTTACCTTGAGACACCATCTACGGAGATATATCTTGAGTGAATCCAATTCCAATAGTATGCAATGAGGGTTTTCTGAAATGACGTTCACCAGGACGGCAGCACTGAGGTGTCAGGTCCAGAAACTTGTCTAAATTCTCAGAGCGCTCTTCATAATTTCGTGTTTAAATGTTTTGTATGAGTTAATAAAATTAGTTAGTTGTTCTTTGGAACTAGATAATTGTGTTTCTTAGCAGGACCTTACGGCTAAGTGGCGCCAACTAGTGGCATACGTTTTCGAGAAAACCCTCTTTCATTTAATCCTCTATTCCAGTACTAAATTATATGCACAAATAGTAATTTTTTCCTGTAGCTGATCGGATAAATTACTTCAAATCCCAGGATGAATTCTCGCAAGAGGAGGATACATGATGAAATAAAAGAAATAGAAAACAAGATACATCCTTTAACATTTCAATTTCTGATGTTCATGATTCATGAATAAAGCAATAAGATTCGCAATTCGTTATTTCGCATCTATGAGCACCATATCGAAGCAAACTAAACAAAATAACGGTTATTCAATTTTGTTACGTTACGTTTCATTTACGAATGTCAACATTAGCTAATTCCGATTCTAACCGAACGGCCCGAGGGGAGGCTCTATTTTTTTTTACGGCAAGAAAATAGGGTGGGCTTTTTCAAAACAGCATAAAGGACGGCCTAATCACTCTGCCAACTCTCTACTTGGATCCATGAGGTCCCGAGGCGCTACATTTATTTCAAAACTTGCTCCACTGGTGATGTCGTCCAACGAATAGGCAATGCCATTTAGCGAGGTGACGTTATGGCCATACTTCCAGGTGGAAATGGCATAGAGGAAATTTGTGTAGACATGCACTCCAAGGCTAACTAATATATTAATAATGGTGTTTTTGTTGCAGATCTCCTCATTGAAATGCTGGGAGTCCTGGCCAGCTATAGCGTCACTGTCAAAGAGCTGAAACAGCTGTTCAGTGCCATGAAGGCGGTCAACGGGAAATGGGTAAGTCCTTTTACAGTCTCTTCAAGTCGAAGCCGTCATTACTGTAAGCATCACTTCGAAATTCGTAAATTTCGAGGATCTGTCTCCTTCACTCCATAGATCGCATTATTGGAGTGACCGAGACATACAATATAACTTTCGATGTTCGTGGTAGGCCTACTGCGGTTCGTTATTCCCCCTTTGCAGGGTTATCATGTCTCTATCTGGCAGTAATCATAGTACAGTTTACCAATTGGAAGCCTTGTCTCGGAAACTATACCAAAGTGATGTTCTAAATCACATTGTAATAAATCTCTCTCTGCTTGATATTTTCATATGGTTCTGGAGTAGCCTTAGATTCCAATAGGTTTAGTGTATGTCTTCTTAATTATGTCCTCCTCTAGCTAATCCTCGTTCGTTATTTAGTAGGAGAATTCCTCTAGCTTGGGTTTATCTGCGAAACTGCGTTTTAATGTTTTGAGTCAGACCAGGCACTTCCACATACCAGTATATAAAAATTACACTGCCGAGCAAATGTGCCCTGCCCAAAGAACTTAAAAGAGATAATAAAATGAACAAAAAATCTTTCGTCACAATATTTCTTTGTCAACGTTTTCTTGTTCCAATTTAAAGTATCAAATGCTTTTCTTACTATTTTGAACCCAGTGTGCCTTGCAATTTGCCCGTTTCACCGTCGCTAAAAGCGTAGCGAAGGCTTTAAGTACCAGGCGCACATAAACACAAAGTAGCTGTTTCAACCGTCTAATTAACCTGGCCGCGGGAACCATGCAAATTTCAGAAAGAGTATTGCTATCCCTACACGACCACGAGACGTAGATTTGAGACCAGCGGGATCGCCTTATACTTTTTTTAAAACCTTATCTTATGTCCCCGTCTCTTATATTTCGAACTCATACATTCACATGACTGCCTATCGCAGTCTACTGTAGGAATGAGATGTGTCTCTCCTATTTATTAACTATGCATATGAGTGCATTAGGAGATAAATGTCCATTAATCACCACGCTGGGCGAGTGGATTGGCGATCGCAATAGTGTCCACTATAATCACGTCCAGTCATACCTATACATACAGAGTGATCAATCCAAATGGGTCAGTATGGAGATCCCATGGTTCCTAAGACAAGATTTCGCTATAAGTTATGGTTTCCAAAATCTCCTGACCCATTTGGATTCATCACCCTGTATACTGATGAAATATACTACGAGATTATTCTCAAAGTCCACATCGCCCGTTACTCAATAAGGATGTCCGAGCATTTGCGAGGCCAGTAATTAAACGTTTAACTTTTACTGCCCCTTAATTTGTTACAAAGCCATGTTAAGTGATACTGGAGTGCCTTTCATAGTTCTCGTAATTGAAGGGGAGACATGGTCTCTCAGTTAGATCAGTAAATGAACGTTTAACTGTTAGGAACAAGTTATCCTTAAGTTTGTGCTTTCGATGTCTTCGCTGACCATCTATTCATCATTGCCCTTGTAGGCAATGATGATGAGAGGATTCAGTAAATTAAAGTTTAGTTACTAGTCGTTTTAAGTTTATACGCTATGAAGCTTGAACGTTCGATTTACATTTACCTGACCCTCGCTTGCATTCACTTCCACAGCCAATGGCGACGAGTATCCTCTCACCAGCCCAGTAATCGAACTTAAGGAATAATGTCTAAAATGTTATTATTACTTACTTGCTCATAGGTCCACTTGCACAGTCCAAGGTAAATGGTTAGAAACTTTAAAAATATTAGCCAGTTAATGAGTTAATTCCGTGTTTCTTGTTTAATCCTATCATTATCATCATCATCTCAGCCATAAAACGTCCACTGCTGAACATAGGCCTCCCCTCTGGACCTCCACATGTACCGGTTAGATGCGATCTGCATCCAGCGTGTCCCGGCGATCTTCACAAGGTCGTCTGTCCATCTTGTCAGTGGACGTCCTACGCTGCATTTGCCTAGCCGTGGTCTCCACTCGAGCACTTTTCGACCCCATGGCATTCTAAATTTAATTCTAGATTGTTGATAAATTGTTGAAGATCTTTTTTATTGTGTTCTTGTCCATTGATGGTATCACTTTACGCTGGTCTTCAGTCTCCGTTGCTTGCGTGGCCCATGGTGATGAAAAGCCTCTCCCGGGCCCAGTAATTGAACGTTTAACTGTTCCTCGCGGCCGCAGGTGCGTTTTCACCGCTTTCCTTCGTTAGTGGTGGAATTAAACTGCTTGCAAGAGCTGAACTGAATTTTCTGGCTGGTTTTTGCCAGAAAATAGAGCTAAGAGCGATGATAGTTCTGTATGCAGTGATGAGGACAAAGACTATTTTGATTTTCTCTTGAATCTTAATATAGGTTTTGTAAATTTTAATTTTTTACGCGTTATGCATAAAGACAGCAGGAAGATAATTACTAACCAAAATATATAATTACTTACATACATAATACATTTCGTATTATACCGTAGCAGTCAGCCAGTCATAGAATAATGGGTGCCATGCACCTTTTTAGGGCTCTGTAATAAACTGGGAACCCGTATAGTTTCGCCATGTCCATCTGTCCGTATGATAGACGGTTTATCTGTCCGTAGCAGCTCCTTGGCCGTTATTACTAGAACTTTGGTATAGGTATACATATTAATCATGCATCATGCGCACGAACTGGGAGAATAAAATAAAGAAAAATTTTTTTGGGGACCTCCCCTACTTGTCATAGTGGGGATGATTTTTAAATTTTCCTGTAATTCCATAGTGTGGGGTATCGTTGGATAATGGATAGGTCTTTCAAAAATTATAAGGATCTCATGAGAAATTTTTGAATAACTACGATACCCTACACTGAGCATGGCCTGAAATGGCCAACTTGCTTTTGGCCGGCTTGCAAATCTCTTGTAACTTTTTTTACATTCAACCTAATGGACCACATGGCAAGATTTATTCATCCTCACACCCTGGTGGCTGAAGGGTCACATACTGTGCTATTTAAGCAGAATCTGGCTGAGAAAAGAACTCTCTACCGAGGTTTCCTTTAAGGACCTTAGTATGAGATTCTTTAATCATCATAAGATTTTATTCAATGCAATCATGATATTAAAAAAAATGTGTAGGTTATAAAAAAAAATTAAACGACTAAGATAGGTACAGTGTCTGCTTACCATTAGGCCACCAAGTATGCTTTGATATAACTCGTGGTATAATAAGAATTAAAATGTATTTTGTTCCAGCCCCGGCATTCAGCGAAGCTGCTAAACGTGCTTCGGCAAATGCCGCACCGGAACGGGCCGGACGTGTTCTTCAGCTTCCCGGGACGGAAGGGCTCGGTGAGTTGCCTTCTTACTTTTATGTCGCCCTGGGGCCTATTTCTCGTACCTTATTAGACTAGTAATATTAGTCCATGGGCTAATATTTTTTACAAGTTTACAAATTTGCGTTTCTCGAAGCCGCTCTAATAAAATATTAGTTATTAGTAACCAACTAATAAATATTAGCTAATATTATTAGACCTAATTTGGTTTTGGTTTCTCGAATACAAAGAAAAATAACTACACTTGTAAAATACACTCATAAAGCTATTAGTCGCCGAAGCTTGGTAAAACATATTAGTCCAAGCTATTAGCGTGTATTTATCACAGTTAACTAAAGAAAATTATGAAATCTGGACGGATTCGGATGAGAAATAATTAAAATTGTTAATTCCTCCCATTTTCACGTTTATCTATTTAGGTTAACGGGTCCGAAAAGCTTCCAAATAAAATATATCTGCCTTCCAATATATTCCTCAAAACCATCAACTTCATATCCATTCTTAATAAATTAAAATATTTTATTTTAACATGATTTAAACTAAACAAACAATTTGCTTTTTACCGCCAATGTTTAATTTTTTTTTTAATTATGTAATAAGGCATGGGTAATACCCCAATCAGCCAAATTGGACTAATATTTTTTATTAGTTTACCAATATTAGTTACCAGTCTAATAATTATTTTCGAGAAACAGAAAATATTAGGACTTGTAAAATTTTCACTAGTAACTAATAACTAATATACTTGTAAACTAATAAGTACGAGAAATAGGCCCCTGGTAGTAGGTATGTTGCGTGGGTCATTGATTTCTATTGTAAGTTACGAACAAATAAAACATGAAACTCATACGTCATACAAAATGACTATCCAAAAATCACCCTTTAATTTCATTGCAAAGTCATTCTGTTTTTAATACATCACGCTCACGAATTTGTTTATACACCTTTACAAACATACCCCGCTTTTTAAATGTAACTACAGGTGTAGTGAGAAATTGCCTTCGGAAACGTTCGTAAACACATGCTGTTTCAGGCAGTGTCACCGAGTCTGACTGAAGTAGCACGACAGCTATTACTGTCAGTCTCAGTGAGATAGACTGAAACAGCATGACGTTGACGAACGTTTCCGAAGGCAAGTCATTTCTCACTACATCTGTACATTCTGTCTGTTATTGATCCATCAAAATATTGATTGGTATAGGGTATTTCAATTCATCGAAGATGTTCTGGGGACATGTGAATAATTTAAAAATATAGAAGAGATCAGACTAGAGCCGTACCCAGTTTTTGTTAGTAATTAAAAGTTTGTTACTGTAGTCTTACATGACCTAACATGATTATGTTCTTGAAACATAATAAAGTTGAACCCCCTTATTCATCAGCGTTTGTTAACTTAACAAGCGGCTAATAATTGTTTGTCCCTTTCGGTCTTAACAATGTGTCCATAAGAGCAAAAGGGGCAAAACGTTTATGAATAAGGGGGTTAGTACTTAATGAAATAAGTACCTACAATGAAGGTGTGTTACTGTTTTAGCATGTCGAAAATGGATCACGGTTCATACAGAATTGGTATTAGTTGAGAACTGCAGGTAAATCAAGCTGCGACAAACCGTGTACAGTCGCCATCAGATATATGGTAGCTTCCGGAGCGTACAAAAATATCTGAACACGTCTTTATTGCCATAACGATAGAGGCGTGTTCAGATATATTTGAGCGCTTCGGACGTTACTATATATCTGATGGCGAATGTATAAGCGGATGGACGGACGGATAAGTTTCTGCTGGCTGAATAAGCAGATGAAGGCTACATTGTATGAATTCGTTATAACCTAAATTATTGTAGCCTTACTCCCTTATTCATAAACGTCTAACTTCTCTTTTGGTCTTATCAATATGTCTATAAGGTAGAAAGGGATAAACGGCGATATAGATATAGATTGCGGCTTGTTAAGTTAGGAGACGTTTATGAATTAGGCGGTAAGTCTTATAATTCAATTTGAAACACGTATTAGGTATGTCGATATCAAAATAATAATATTAACAGACAGATTCTAATAAGAAAATGATCAAAAACATGATATTGGAGGCGCGGGGTATCGATCCCCGTACCTCTCGCATGCTAAGCGAGCGCTCTACCATCTGAGCTACGCCCCCGTTGTTTCAGTTGGCAAAATAAACATACACTATAGTATTGACACTATTACAATTTCGACGAGGACAACAATATGATAGTTAAAATAACTGACCATTTCTGAACCTTATTGTAATGTGGTAAGGTTTAGAAATAGCGTGTTTTGTCACTGCGAGTTGTGCCTTTCACTTGCATACGCAATTAATTGAAAGCAGAACCAAAATAATCATGATTCTGGTCCTTATGTGGTGTGTCTTTTATTAATCTTATTATAGTTAGGACCATGCACATTAAAGTTTTTTTTTTATCTCATCTCATAAACCCATACAATAACAACGATAAATTAGATGAAGTGTAATATTTTCTTCGGTTGCCGTGAGGATTACTTATGAAAACGGATAAACTCGCGTATATGAATTCGTTCGGGTGAGTCGCAGACCACGAACCCTGTCATCATCATCATCATCAACATCAGCCTATGATAGTCCACTGCTGGACGTAGGCCTCTCCTATTAACTGTGCGTATGCGCATTATGCGCATTAGGAGGTAAATGCCCATAATCGCCACGCTGGGCAAGCGGATTGGCGATCACAGTAATGTGTCCACTATGATGACGCTGCTGCCCATCAACAATCTTTTATTAAATAATGGTAAGTGACACTTCAATCCCTTAGTCGACTCTTACGACACGCGCAGGTGGAGTTGGGGTGGTGACAAATGTATTCTTGCTGCCGTCACCACACGGCTACCCTGTAAAGTGTTCGAAACGTCGGAATGAAGTTAAAGTTAATTAATATACTCAAGTTTATCCGTTTTCATAGTTTTATTAGATGAAGTGCTTTTCTTATAAGGAGTTTATACTCGTTGGTACATAAGTAATCGATTTTGACGGAACAATCTGAAAATAATCTGTAATACTCAACTAGAGCGAAAATTGATGGAAGTCTTCGTTAATCTTAAATTCTAAATATTATAATGAACTTCGGAAGTTTATTGTGACAAGCTGTCAAAAATGAGGAAACAACACCGCGAGATCGGAATATTAAAGAGACACTTGCAAGAGGCAAAGGTGTACAGTCAAAAGCAAAATAAGATGTACATCAAAATGCTCAAAACTATGCACTTTAATTCTGTGTAATAAAAACGTCGTAACATAATTTATAAGAGGATTCTTTCGATCGATACATATTTTTTGCACTTGACTGTACCAAGACTGTGACTATACTGTTTATGACTGGCCGTCAACGTTTATTCCACGTCATGGACTACGGTAGATAATATCAAGTGGCCTGTATGCTTGTATGCCTTCAAGAATATAAAAAAAAACATTCATAATAGTACACCTAGATGCTTTTCTAGTACAAACGAGGGATTGACAAAATGGAACATCGACACGTAATGGTTATCGTTTATTGATGAATATACTCTATTCTCATAAAAATGGCAAATTAGTAAACACAGGTAACCAAGAAATACAGGACCTGCAAGTTGGCATGTAAATATCATAAATTCCGTAAAAGTAGTTCTCTCTTGCCCCCAATTCAATTCTTTTCACACAGAATTAAGTGTCTATTTTATTGCTTTGATAGCATTTTGGGGCGTAAAAATTGTGAAAATGTAAATAATTGGTACTTGCTCGTACGATCGACTTTGGACGGGCACCGGCCGTTATAAAAGGGAAATCTCTATCCTATTCCCCAATTTGTTTATAAATACCGGGCGTTTTGAACCGATGCCTTTGAAAAGTAAATTGATTTCGGCCCGCTCCGAACATAGTGCGCTGGCAATGGACTGTTCTAAGTACCTTTACCATGTTTTGATGTGATAGGAAACGTCGCCATTTTATGTAACATATGATAATATTTTTAATTTTGTAAAACATATACACGGTGCTCGTGAGCATTCAGAAAGATTTTAATGCTGAATTCCTGGGCATATTTAGAGTATTTAATGTTACATACAATTTCCTGGATTCGGCTTGGTTCCAGAGATAATTAACCTTTATTCGAAAAAAGTTTTTCGACGTAACTCGTCATAAAACTTCTTTTTGATTACAATGCTACCACAATGTGTTCTAATATTACCACACTTTTTGCTTGACAATCAAAAAATAAGAATTAAGTTCACGAAAAAAACCTGTCCCAAAACAATCATTAAACAAATTGTTGTTATGATAAAAAGTATTGGAAATGTTAAAATGTATTCAAAACGTCGAAAAAAAGAAAAAAAATTTTTTTTTGGAATTTGACATGAGGTCCCATAATATTTTTTGTTTTTTTTTTTATGTCTAGAATGCATAGTTAAAATCTTTCGCAATGCTCGCGAGCACCGTGTATGTGTATATGGCCGAGTGGTGACGACAGTAAGAATACATTTATCACCACCCCAACTCCTCCCTGCGTATTGTATTGTCCAAGTATCGATAGTTTTAAGTTAAGTTTTAGATCTACAGACGCATTAGGAAGTAAATGCCCGTAATCGCCACTAGGCAAGCGGATTAGCGATCGCAGTAATATGTCCACTATGACGCTGCTGCCCCTTCAATCCCTTAGTCGACTCTTACGACACCCGCGGGAAGAGTTGGGGTGAAGACAAATGTTGTTGTTCTTACTGCTTTACCACACCCGTTCGTCTAATCTGCCATTTATTTATGGGCGCTGCGAGTTTGAATGGAAGTCGTATCAGATCAATAGTAACTATAGAATCAACATTTCAAAACTGAACAGTCCACCGTGTCCCGGTTTTTTTTGAGGCAAATTAAAGCTCTCCCCTCGCGGGTAATTATTAAACAACTGAGGAAATTTCTGCACGGTACTACCTAATTCAATCATGTCCGCCGTCTCTGGGATTATATTAAAATGCGTCTAAGTAGAGGTTACGGATTTTCCTCATGTTTTGTACTTAGATTTGGGTCAGGATTTATATTACATGTGGAACCAAATTTTACCAAATAAACTCCTCTTTTACTTGCGTGATTCCTTGTGATAAAATACCTTACACATTACCTTACATTTGTCCCAAGCACATAATTAAATTAGTTAACTAGTTGCAGTAGGTACTCGTATATTGTTTTCCTAACAATGGATCAGTCCTCAAGTGGTACTTTAATTGGGACATCTTCATTCTAGTACGTTTTCATATTATCCACTTTGAATAAACCGTCCAATTACTCACAACCTTTCAACATGTATGAGGACCATCATTTGTCCCGTGAAGAAGCTTACAATAAATGGACCTTACGTCATTGTAATAAGGTTCACGACTTGTCATTGAATATTAAGAACGGTAGACTCTTTCAGCCCCGAAATGGCACCGATTGACAGTAAATGGTTCTTATGTCTTTGCAATAAAGTTCACGAGTTGTCATTTATTATTGTGGATGGACTCAAACAGATCGATAACAAGCGAGGGACATCTTGAGGAGTTGTGATTAGTGATGTGCCGTGTTTGGAAATAGTGTATGATTAGGTCTTTGTTATCCGGAAAAACTCGGTTGTCAAAAGTCATTAACAGCCTCCGAGGCTTAGTTGGCAATAACCCAGCCTAGGCAGCCTACGAAGCCGAAGGTACAGGGTTCTTCCCGGCGAGGGCATTTATTTGATTGACATTAATATTAAATTTGTTTCTTAGTTATTTTTGGTCATGGTTGTTTTGTATGTATTTAAGATATATAATTTTTGCTTTTATATATTTTTTTGCTTCAATAGCATAACATTAGTTACCAGCAACATAAACCTTATTTGACGTATAGTCGTGATCGTGATTCGTTGGGATTAGATTGATTTTTGAGGAATGTTACTATTTTTTATTTATACCTGACAGCTGTGTGACAGTACAGGCACTATAGCCAGGCTTCACTACGACCAAAATCCTCTGAACTACAATCACTTGGCAATATAAACAACATAAATAAAAAATAAAAAGAGCTAAGGTTCTATACTCTGTGCAACCATTATTTTCAGTTAAAAAGGCGGCAAATACAAGTTTCAACAACAACAAACAAACTCTGCGCGTTTGTTTTTTTTCGGCTTTTTTGTACTGAAAGAGATTTTTGGACAGAGTAGGTATATTTTATTTTATACCACTTTATGGTAATATTATGTGTGTTCGTAGCACATCACTACTCAAGTCCTCTAAGCGTCCTTATTACCAATTCTTATTCAAATACGGTAATCCGCATGACATACTGGCCTATCTTCGTGTCCGTTTTTCCCTATTCCTCGCCTGGGGCGTTCATTTCTCTCTGTCGCGCTTATCCAGCCATCTGACGGCCAACTGACATCTCTTAGCCGTGTCTGCGCGCCTGGTACTTTAATACAAGAAACAGGCTTCCCTAGGGTGATAAATTAGAGTCTTCTTGAAGAAAACAACGGTAAAGAAGAAAGACATAATTTATAAAAGCAGGCGAGAATGAGATCTGACAAGTTTAAGTTTTTTCATTACTGTTGCTTTCTAATCGCGGCATTGTTCGCATGCGCCGTGGATGTTACATAAAAGTGAAATTCCCTAGGGAGTTATAGAAATGTTAGTACCTACGATTTTAACCTCCTAAGGCCCGGGCCTTTTAAAATATTTTAGTCAGAAAGACCGAGGTGGCGTTTTAAAGAATAAAAAATGGCGACCATTGTTAAGTCCTGACGTCATGGAATTAATGTTTACATTGTGATTGAACGACCTTTAAATTGTATTACCCAGGACTTAATGATGAACGGCATTTTGTTCTTTTAGAAGGCACTTGGGACTCAGGAGGATATATATTCTTGTTGTAAAACTTTTTTTGTACGCAAGTGTAATGCAAAACATTGTAGTGTAGTGTAGTGTATTGACTATGATGCATCATGGTCGGATCACAAACTTGAATCATCAAAGCTCTCGGACTTCTATAACAGGCTCTCCTTAGTAATCCCGTACTTACCTCCTAGATGCACAATATACTTACATAATAATTTAAATCCGAATTTCGACTAAATGGCTACTAATAATAGAAGAACATAAAATTACAATCCTCGCTACTTAATAAATAAACAAAATGGTACACCAAAAGCTTGTACCTAGTTAATACTTCTTTCGCAAAGGTTTATTCTTAATTCATAATCGTCGTAACCATACTGAGAAAGGATATGATTATTTTCCTGACGATACCCGTTATGTACCTTCCGTTCGGGAACGTCTTAAAACCCATCTTTATAGTCACAATTTCTCCATAAATACGTGTGACACGATAAACGCTCGAGAAATATCCTTTTTACATAAATTCAGTTCGTAGAAGGGTTGCGTTTCCGGACACTGTCAGTATCGATATCGGCCGATACCTGAATACACGAAATACATTCGGTTTGGCTATTTATGACTACTATCTCATACTTGGATTTGATACAAGAAAATTGATATTGATATTAGAAAATTGGATACAGTCGGATCAATAATGTATTCATAAAGTTTATGGAATGCATAAAAACTCCGGTTTCATTTATTTCGATATATTCCCAGTTCACTTCTTTCTTCAGTTTACTTCACAAAATGGTTACCAGGCGGCGAAGAAATTTTTGCTGAAACTATTGCGGCGTGAAGGCCTAAAACTACAAAAACTTGTACATTTTTGTAGAATAATGGCAATAAACAGAAATAATACAAATATATCATCGTTATACATCATCAGCCTATTATAGTCCACTGCTGGACGTAGGCCTCTCCTATTAACTATGCGTATAGACGCATTAGGAGGTCCCATATTCGCCACGCTGGGCACGCGGATTCGCAGTAATGTGTCCAAATGATGACGCTGCTGCCCATCATCAATTCATCAATCTTTTATCAAATAATGGTCTTCAATAAAATGGTCGGTGACACTTCAATCCCTTAGTCGACTCTTACGACACTTACAGGAGGAGTTGGAGTGGTGACAAATGTATTCTTACTGCCGTCACCACACGGCGTGCACAAATATATAATCTCTAAAAAACCTAGAATTGGCACCGTGCAAAGCACCTAAAATGTACACTTCGCTTTAGATATGAGTTGTCGAACCCTGTGAAGCAAGCATATCCATTGACATTATAATTACAAATAGACCTTAGATAGATCTCTGAGATTAGGGATGGTAAGAACTCAAAAGGTTCTTTGAACAGTTATTTCCTAATATAAATAAATCATCTGCAGGAGTTAATCGCCACTCCGCCCGGGATTTGAAGGATTTTAGTTTTCTTGGCCTTTCTTATGTTTCCTTATCCTCAAAGCTAGTGATTTATATTGCGGGCCAGAGAACTCGAAACTTACCTGAGAACCATCTCACGTACAGGCGCAATATAAAACATTACTGTGATGGCCGGGAAAATTAGATTTTTTGCCAAACTGCTGACCAGGTGAAACATAAATGAGGTAGATTATACGCCGAATGCATCAAATATATTTTTATTTATTTTTATTGTATTTTATTTAGGATTACCAACAGATAATACATCTTACATTCTTTGAATCCATGGTTGATTTTATCCAATTCCAATTACAGGTAACCACTGCTAACAATTGTATCTTTATGACATTTATAATATACAGAATATTATAGAGTATAGAATATTTTATGTACATACATATAGTTAAACAAGTACTCACTCCACTATGGCAGAATACAAGGAATAGAGCTTTGTCGAAGCAACAAAATTAATTTCATATTAGTTTGGATTCCCAGTATAATTTAGTACGGAATTCGTTATATCGTAACTAATCCTCAATACACTCGGTGGCATGTAAACAGGTCACTTTAAATAGAAATTCCCATCCAAAGTGGCTCATTTCTATTGCTCTTGAGTGTATATTAAACTCGAGAAACTAATAATAGTAAATTATTGTCACCCTTGATGTTAAACATTTGTTAGGTAGTATATGGAAGGTAATTTTGGCTAAATTGACTTTGCTACCGTTACTTACGTACCAGGAACACATAGGTACAAGGATACCATCGACAATTTTGAACCTTGTGAGTACGAGATAAGGATCTTCGAACGGGCCCTTTAGCGTACCCCGTTCGAAAATGTAAAAGATTGGAAAACTCCGTAAAAGCGGTTCGTATGTAGATTTTATTGATACGATATCTCGAACCGGATTCTGTGAACCTTCCCTCTTCCCTCGCGTATTAGATAAGTCTTATTGCCCCTTTGCAGAGTTTTTGGGTTGGATCCAACATTTTTGTTCGCTCGGAGAAATCAATTGAGTGCGTTGTGAGATTCCTTTGCGATACCACTTGTTCGACGCTGTTACAATAATGATTATACCTATAGGATTATGTATCTGATACCCACTCTCCTGGAGCCTTCTTACGTGTTTATTTCACAATTATGTCTTTTATCTTTCTTTCGTTCTGTACATTTAAAAAAGGAATTCGTTTCACATCATGAAGTCCTTTATTCTTTCATTTAAAAGGGAAACATTGTGTACGGATTTGAACAAATTATTTCTAGGAAATATTTAGAATAATCATATTTTAAATATTTCCTAGAAATGATGTAGGTATTTCTCTTTCCACTCACTGTCCTGTGTAGAAAGTTAAATTCTTCATTTTTATGTACGAACAGCCTAGATATCTAAGGATTAAAATATTTCGTAGTAATATCACCAGCAGCGTTTAGTATCGGAACGAATCGTGAAAGCATGATATTTATTTCGATAGATAAAGTATTGCTCGAGTATAACTGTATATTTATCATCAGCTATTACAACATTCGCGTGATGATATTATGAAATTCGTCTCGTTACATAAAACCACTCTCATGTAGGTATTAATGCCCACCATTATGTACAGTCACATAAACCTCCTCCAGCCTCAGCCTCTATGTCAGCCTCCGTAGCCTAGTTGGTGGTAGTGACCCTGCCTACGAAGCTGGAGGTTCCGGGTTCGAATCCCGGCGAGGGCATTCTTTGTGTATTTATTTATCACAAATATTTGTTTCTTGGGTCATGGCTGTCTATGTATTTAAGTACCTATATGTATCTATCTATTATATATATCGTCACCCACATCACAAGCCTTAATTGAGCTTGCCGTGGGACTAGGTTGATTTGTGTAAGATGTCCCAAGATATTTTATTTATTTATAAACTGCTGTTAAAAAGTTTGAATCTGTAAAACTTTTTGAGAAATACCCTTATGTCCCTTATGGCAAACATGATAGGACACCATAATATTATGCTGTTCTTAGTCTGTCCGGAGTAAGTTTATACGTTTACGATGTTTAATTGTGTTGTGCTAAATCCTGCTGGATTACTCCCGGCTGCGAGCTCCGGCCGCTAAGCCAAGCTATCGAACGGATATTGGTTCTGACCATACGTAGTATTTGTAAAACAACTCACTTTTTAGTTTTACAAGCTTTTATTTAGTTTCACTCTTCATTACTTCCAATACTACAATAACTTCAAAACAAAACAAAAATTGTTCTAAATCACTGTCAAAGGGTAAGGTGCACAAAAAGCTGGCCGTATTTCAACTCTGAATTGCTATGCTTCTTCTTTGGCCCGTCTCTCACGAGGCGACTCTCAAGCGATTTGCGTTTCATACTCGTATCCTACGCGTCGCTTGTGAGTAGCCACCATATTGATTCACGAGTTTGCGCACACGACGAGACGCATCGACGACGCGTTTGATATCAGTCGCTCGCTACTATCGTGCTTGTCGCACGCTACTCGAGTCGCATACGCGTTGCAGACGAAATGGCGGCGGCGGAACTTTTTAATGTTCATTTCGTATAATATGCATGTTTGTACAATTATAAGCTGACAGAGTATGTCAGGAAAGAGTACGAGTAAATATGTAATAGTAAAGGCGTGGATTGAGATTGAAAAAAAAACTTAAATTGTTAAAAGGTATACGGATGCACCCAGAATCGTTTTTTTTTTATATATTCACTTGTTTTTGTAATAAATAGATAGCAAAATATTGTCTTCATAACTCGAGTTACTAGACATTGCATTTCGCACGAATGTGTTCCGCAACTGATGCAAAATAGTCTCATTAGCGTAGCACCGTGTGCGCAAACGAGTAGCATACCGGTAGGCGACCATGGTTCCTATTTCACCATGATGACAGGTGCTACAATTGTAAAATATCACATTTACTTGACAACTTTACTACAGACGTCTTAGGCCTCCATAGGATACGGCTACCGCTTACTACCGGACTGCCCATGTGCCTATTTGCCAACAACATACAATTATAACTAATAACGTTATTACACCGTTAATAAACTTCTTTTTACTTTTGGAAATGTGACAATTGCATCACTCAATAACAAGTGTTAAAACAGTTTTCGTGAATTCTTGACATGAGGTTCGACCTGTGTCGGAAATTCGCTTCAATGTCGTGTTCTTTGTGACAATCGTATTTTTTCTTCACTAAATAGTAGTCTCACTGCGAGCTACTAAATTACGAATTATAGGCTATAAACACGAACAAAAGATACGCACTCCCGTGTAAAAAAAAGAGACACAGCGAGACTCGCCCGGCGGTGATAGCTGATAGCTGGGCGAGTATCTAACTTACTCCTTGTCTCTTTTATTTACACGGGAGTGCGTATCTTTTGTTCGTGTTTATAGCTTAGTAGTAGCTGGCGGTGAGACCATTGCCTTAAGTGCGCCGATAGATCCCGCGTAAAGAAAGCATTACATGATAATTTTAAGTGTGTCTAAAAGATAATCTAATAAATTTATTTTATCTTCAACAGGCGGTGGTATTACCCCCGCTGGCGCGGTGGCCCCACGAGAACGGGTTCACATTCACCACGTGGTTCAGACTGGATCCCATCAACTCTGTCAACATCGAGCGAGAGAAGCCCTACCTATATTGGTAAGTTATGCCACCCTGGTACTTTTGGAGACGTAACCCTGAGTTATCTTGATATAAATCATAAGAGATCAATGATATTTTACGAAAATAATGTATGTATCGGACATATTGATTGGCTGAGACATGAATCCAAGCCAATGACGTCACTCTTATACACAGATCTCTTTTTTATTTTTAGTCGTAAGGCACTAGACACGAACAAAAGATACGCACTTCCTTGTAAATAAAAGAAACACGGCGATACTCGCCCGGCGGTGATAGCTGATAGCTGGGCGAGTATCGCCGTGTCTCTTTTATTTAGACGGGAGTGCGTTTCTTTTGTTCGTGTTTATAGCCGATAGTTCATAGCTTATAGCTCGCGGTTAGACCAGTGCCTAACATACTTTTCTATTTCTTCTCTACGTAAGCAATACAATTGTGACGTCACATCTCTGTAAATGGACGCCATGAAAGTGTTGGGCATTTTAGCGCGAGATTTAACGTAATCGCAAAAAATGCATGTTAAAACTAATGATGTACAATTAAAATACGAGTATGTGTTATCTAGAATCAGTATATGCATACCAGTACTTAACAATAATAATGGTTATCTGTAAAATTGTGAACAGGCGAATTGACCACTAATTATTCGGGACTACGGATTATCAATTTCACAAATACTGAAAGCCGTGTGCGCCAAAACCGTCTGTCATCGCAACAATTAACGTTCGCTAAAACGTTAAGTATAGTTTGGGCAGTGTAATCCTGTGGCAGAGTGACGTTAATCTATCGATTGTGGGTATTGCCCGCACTTGACGTAATGGTATCTATTCTATGTTGGCATTATGGCCTTGCCTTGGCACATGTATGTCTCATCATCACATCAGCCAAAAGACGTCCGATGCTGGACATAGGCTTCCTGAAAGATTGCCACAATGACCGGTCCTGCGACTCCTGGCATATTCATCATGTCATATTTGTCTTCTATTAAAACATTTGTTAGGAATAACATAGTAAATTAAAAAATATTAAAAACCTATCACCTGTTAGGGTACAAGTATGCTTCAATAACAAAGTCATGCGTGGTATACCTATAAATATATAATAAAATAAAATAAAATACATTTATTTCAGTCCAGTTATTACATTTTGTATTAACCGCTAGTCAAATGTGCGTGACAACGGTAAAATCAAATCTAAATATTTCCATCTAAATAAAAGTCCATTGCCCATTTTACTAGACTAATGTAATATAAAATTCCATAACATTTCACGTTCGAAGCCTTACGTACGTTTTGTAGGACATAAAAACAATAGGTGATATTGTCGGTATTTTTATACACACATGACAAAAGCTCTAAAACCGTATCAATATGTACGTTTTCAAAAAATAGAATAGAAGCCTTGACAAAGGCTGTTCCCGTGTTCTGTTTAATAAAATTGTATTCACAATTATAGGTACAGTCGAAGACAAAATAAGGGGTATACAAAAACGTTCAAAAATATGTCCCAGTGCACTCTAATTTTGTGTAATAAGAACGTCGTAACATATTTATGAACGGATTCTTTCGATACTTATTTTTGCACTTGACTGTAGGTATATCTCATATAGGCGTTGTAACGTGCTTTCATTGTCGCCCTTTGCAATAAGATGTAAATACAAAACTTTTTTTGTTAGTTTGTGTGACTGTCCTACTGCTGGGCAGCTGCCTAGGACGTGTTCCTTCGTCATCTTCGTCTGCAAAATGAGCTCAGACGAGGAAGACCCTCGTCTGAGCTCATTTTGCAGCACTCAAAAGCGCCGCTGCCTTTGGGTGCTGCAACTAAGCGATATAAGTGTCACTATGATGACGCCGTTGCCCATCATCAATCTTCTATCAAAGAATGGTCAGTGACACTTCAATCCCTTAGTCGACTATTACGACACCCGCGGGAAGAGTTGAGGTGGTGACAAATATATTCTTAATGCTGTCACCACACGACCACACAGACACCAAATTGAATTAAAACGAATTTATAACTTTACTATCTAAATAAACGAGTATTTGCAAACCTAAAATGTTTTAGCTATAGTTAAATTTGGTAGTGTTGAAAGCCGATGTTTTCGACATTTCTCCGTTCACTGTACCAAGCCGCACCGCGACCAACTTTTCATTAGATTTGAGTGAAACGTTTCCTGATGTTGCTCTGTGTGGCTTATGTTACCCTGATAATGTTAGTCACTGGTTTACCATTTTTGGGGAAAGTTGAAATAATTTATTTCCAGTTTATTCTGTTTTCATGACTTGATAAGATGGTTTATGAGGTCAGGTGGCTTATGATGGTCACGTTTTATCCATTTATCGCACTACGCGTCACTTTAGCACTTGCATACTTGTTAGAATGTGACGGCAACGCCGACAAACGATTAGATGTGGTACAGTCATAAGCCTACTGCTGTAGTTATAGGTCATGTATGGTCACAAATGTCATTACTTTATTACTAATTTTCTGACCTGCAATCCCATACTGGTGAACTGCCACAGCAAGCAAATCATGCGCTGTTACACATTTATTCGTAAACGTCTGCTAACTTAACAAGCCGCTAATAATTGTTTGTCCCTTTCGGTCTTAACAATGTGTCCATAAGAGCAAAAGGGACAAACAATTATTAGCGGCTCGTTAAGTTAGCAGACGTTTATGAATAAGGGGGTTAGTCTCATGTTCAGATGATCGTGGGAAACTTAAATATTTCCATAAAGTATGAAATTATAAAAGTCACAAAATCGTGTAACAATGAGTGACACAACTCAGCGATCTTTCAAACTTCCGTCGAAAACTTTGTTTTATAAATGTTTTTCTTTTTACAAAAACCTTTCAATTTTAGATCTCTCGAATTTTTTTGTGTTCAGTCAACCAATTTCATTGCAACCTTACTTACACTCCTGGTTACTGCCACTCGGGAACTATGTCATAGTAACGTTGTAAGTCAGATTGTAAGTAATGTTTTACCACTCCTCCCTTTGCAATGGTTCTAGAGTGGCCTAGTTCTCTGCGGAGTGTACATTGATCGATTGTTCCAGCTTCAAGACGAGCAAAGGCGTGGGCTACACGGCACACTTCGTGGGCAACTGTCTCGTGCTGACTTCCATGAAGGTGCGGGGGAAGGGGTTCCAGCATTGTGTCAAATACGAGTTCCAGCCCAGGAGGTGAGCTTTCAAATTCATTTATTTTTGTCAACATAGGTTAAGGTAAGGTGACGAATGTGAAATTTTCGAAGTTAAAGTCAAATAGAATTAGGAACCACGGTATGCCACCAAATGTTCTAAGCCTACTTATTATCCTTATTTTTGTTCAGTTCTTATACTTTGCTTTTCATACGAGTTTACAAGATACAAGTTTTTTTCCGAAGGGGTATAACGTGATGTCTCAAACCTCGTACATGAAAACATTTCAAATAATGTATCGAAGTGAATAATAATCATCACTTATCTTAGAAACTATTGCGAAAGATACTGTAAAGATTAATAATCCCAATAATAAATTGTGTTAGCTGTATCAATTATCTTTATGATGTCGCATGATAACTAGATCATTTATAACAAAACCAGTTCGACTGGACATGCGAAGTGAAAGGTGCAGCGTAATAAGCGTACGCACCTTGAATTGTTTTATTGTAATCAATAAATTCGACTACTCCATCACCGGGGGCGTAGCTCAGATGGTAGAGCGCTCGCTTAGCATGTGAGAGGTACGGGGATCGATACCCCGCGCCTCCAACGGTTATTTTGTGCAAAAATTGTCGCAATTTTTATTCTTCTAGATTTTTATTTAACAAAATAATGTTAAGACTGTTGTTGAGGTTTCCAATTAAAATCTATTTGGAATTTCGCTGCATTTTTGATATAACTATTTTTGATGAATTTTTAAAATATTTAATACTTTTTTGCAACAATTGCAACGTTCAATACCAAAATTGTATGGATTACGGAATAGCTAGAATACGATTAGCTAGGATTGTTCGATTTGCGACGGTTTATTTTGATGGCCGCTTTGTCTCATAATTGCATTTCATATTCAAAGCTGAATAGTGAACATCAATCCATAATTTAACACTAAAAGTGTCTGTCAAGCTTATTCTGTTTAATCTCCAACTGTGCACACACAATATAAGGATAATTAAGTACATGGATGGATTTGTAGTTGAAGAAATATTATTTGGGCAATGTTCGATGAGTAATCTAATGACTCTTTTTTCGATAAGGCACACACCATTAACTACCGTTCTGAATGTCTCATTTGAAACAAGTAGGTTAATCCTAACAGAGTCTTAACAGACAAATGATCAATGCTGTTTTCATACTAAATGTCACGTGATACATGTTATACATTTAGTATGAAAACAGCTCACTCCGCCGAGCATTGGACATGATCTAACCGTAGGTTACTAAATATCATATTCATGATTGCTAGGTTTATACGAATAATCTTTAGAGGTTTACCAACATCTCGGCAGCTAGTTCATTCCACAGCCGGACCGTTCACGGAAGGAAATTCTTCTTAAAATACACAATGCGAGGCAAAAACATCATTATAATATATGACACTGACTGACCAGTGGTGAGCAGTGCGGTGGTAGAAACACCGTTTTATTTTCCAACTTCATATGAATTTCATCTCATATTCATTTTAATAGAAACGTGTTTTCTGTTCCACATGATGATTCAAAGCTTGTTGTTTGACTTTGACATGCAATATAGCCGTTTATTTACGGCTATATTGCACGTTTACATTACTAGTTACGGCTGCCGTCAGATCCACCAGAAATAAGCATTGTGAAACCATTACGCTTAGCACATGATTGGTGCGACAGTATATCGCGGCGAGATAGATCTCCCGTCCTTTACTAGCTATATTAACAAAAGAGGGACGGATAGTCTATCTCGCGGCGAGATACTGTTGTGTACGCTGCCAATCCTGTGCTAAGCATACATTTTGATTCCGAGATAGCACGAATAGAAGAATCAATTATAATTTAATAAGAAACGGGACTTAATCCCGAAAACTTGTGTCAAGGTGCATTCAGCGACCAAACGAGCATTCGCTATTCTAACCCCCTACTCTACGATATTCGATCGTTACGCAAAACGTGATTCGTTGATTTCGTAGAGTGGGGGATAGAATAGCGAATGCTCGTTTGGTCTGAATGCACCTTAATATCGTCGGTTGACAACCAAAACTCACTAAGTAACAAATACCTACTTGAAATAGAGATCATAATATCTAAGTTCTGATTCAATACTAACATAAGAGGTTGCTAAGAGTAATGACAGTTTCTATAGTGAGTTTTGGTTGTCAGCCGACGATATTATGTCCCGATTTTTGAGGCATCACTTAACCCACCACCAACACCACTGACCGTCCCATATGTCATTAAAATATTAGTGATAAAATAAGAATGTTTAAATCAATATAAAAGAATCCGTTTTTTTATGAGAGTATCCGTAGGTATATGACCTAGATCTTTACGATATGTCGCTCGTGTATTAACAATTGCAGTTTGGTCCAAGAGAAAGTTGTAAGTCGAGCAACGCGTACGTAAAAATTACATTGACTTACCGCAATGTTATATATAATTTTGTCAACAGTATTACCGGGGGCGTAGCTCAGATGGTAGAGCGCTCGCTTAGCATGCGAGAGGTACGGGGATCGATACCCCGCGCCTCCAATTCTTTTTGTTTCTGTCACTTCCCTTAATCTATTTTTTGTTTGGTTGACTAACTCACGCGCAAATCGATTGCATCAATCAAAGGAAGTTTGACAGAAACGAAATTGGCGAAAGAAAAAGTTGTAGATTTTTACGTACAGTCAACGTAGGCCCTTCTAGTCGGACGAATGGTTCTAAAGTTTTAAAGTCGTAGGTTTCATCCAGTAGAAATTGAGGTTTGTACCTACACGCCTCGCCATGCTTACGTACGTACAATAAACAAGCATTAAGCCGCACTAAAAATAATAATTGTCAAAACACTACATATGTATACATATGTGCAGATCGATCCATAAAAGTTGACACGACTAGATCGAACCGCGAATCAAACGAATGTTAAAAGGGTTATGTTATGTTATAGGGTATAGGGTGGCATAGATTTCATTCATTTCGCTCATTCCATTCATGCCAACTCTTATGAATTGACCTTTACCTATAAATAATAGTCATACTTTAAGAAATACAGTACTTAAAGTCGCCGTCATATATTTATCTGAGTGTTCAAATTTCTTACAAATATTCGAATACTCCTCTATTACCAGGCTGTTTATTACATTATTGTTTATTACAGTTAGGCATTAATTATATCTGGCTCTAACAAATCTAGCAAAACCATAACAATAATGTCATAAGTATGTAAATAGTGTAGAAACTTATTGTACAACTTGTACAATTTATATAAAACCAACACAGGTTCGTTTCCTTGCTCCATCGTCGAGCAAGTTTGATTTGGATCGCATTGTTCGAGTTCCTTTAGTTTGAGTTGAGAGGGCCACCATTTATTCCTTGAATACGACATTCTCTCATACTCATTGAGCAGTTACGGGAGATTTCTATTGTGCATTTGTGAATATACCTACGAAATAAACTCGTTTAAGGTGAATTTAAATATATTATTGAGGCACAGATAGGTATACTAAATACTTATCTTCACTTTAGATGAGAGAACTGCCATAAAGCACTATTTAAATAAATAAAATGAATCGGAGTGATCTCTAAAAATGAAAGATTTGTATGCAATACATAATTGTATAATTTGAAAGTCAAGAGCTTCTATGCTTACATCGAATACCTAATGTAATGTTATAGGAACAGTCCACAAACACACAGTTTGCCGTCATTAGAAATTAGGAAGTAACCTTGTTTTAAAATGGCTTTCAATTCCTATCTACGTAATCATATATGGTCTAATCCATGTGTTATTTAAGCAGCTCTAAACCAATAAAAACATGAAACGGTGGTTTGTTTAAATTATTCGCAGTTTCTATTGTTGGCTATTTTCTGTATAATTATTTTATTTACGTGTTTTATTTTAGTACTCGTCAAGAGTCATCATCATCAAAATTTGTTTATTTCAATCGAACTAAAATCCGTACAAAATGAAAACTATTACTCCATTTTTTATTATTAAACTCATTTACCTTCGTTCTCAACCCTTATTCTCGTCATCTTTAAAGTGTCTTAATCTTAATTAGTTATTGTAAGTTTCTTCGAAAGTTCAATTGATCTGGTATACATTTTTGTATAACACTATGCACATGTATATTTATTTCTGCTAATTATTCGCCTGTAAATCATATATTTATTTTGTACACAGATGGTACGCGATCGCGGTTGTGTACATCTACAACCGATGGACGAAGAGTGAGATCAAGTGTCTCGTCAACGGGCAGCTCGCGTCCAGTACAGAGATGGCTTGGTTCGTCTCCACCAACGATGTGAGTACATTTAATGTGTACAGATACGCGATCGCTGTGTTGTACATCTACAATCGATGGACGAAGAGTGAGATCAAGTGTCTCGTCAACCAGCTCGCGTCCAGTACAGAGATGGCTTGGTTCGTCTCCACCAACGATGTGAGTACATTTAATGTGTACAGAGTGTACGCGATCGCAGTATTGTACATCTACAACCGATGGACGAAGAGTGAGATCAAGTGCCTCGTCAACCAGCTCGCGTCCAGTACAGAGATGGCTTGGTTCGTCTCCACCAACGATGTGAGTACATTTAATGTGTACAGATACGCGATCGAGTGTACATCTACAACCGATGGATGAAAATTTCAGCAATTCTCAAAAGGTCTACATTTGGATGACATCTACACAAATCAAGCTAGTTCAATTGAGCTTACTCAATTAATTTATATAGGATATTTTTATATACATAGCTACTAGGTAAATTAAATTTTCCTTTCTATTCATAATCAGCATTGCACCTATTCTTGTTTCTAAAAGCCAGTATACTCCATGCATATAATTAGCCACGTATAAAATCCAGGCCATTAACTGACATTTCACGTGCCATAATCCTCAGAAGCACAAAGTGGCGTCAAGATAAAGCAATCATAAGCCAACTTGGGACCTTAATCAGATTACGAATACCAACTTTTGACTCTTGCGCGGCTGTCGCGTTTCCGCGAATTTGCATGGCATTTGTAACTCGTAATAAATTGCTTGTAACGCACGTGACGAGTCTGAATTACGATGTCTGTGGATTACCGAATGAGTTGTTACCGTGTAAAGGTGCGGTTAAACTAAAAGAGCATTCGCTGTTCTAACCTCCCACTCTACGAAATTCGATCGGTACACAAAACGTGATTGGTTGATTTCGTGGAACGGGCGCTAGAACAGCGAATGCTCTTTTGGTTTAAACGCACCTTAAGATTGTTGTCATGTTGTAAATGGGCATTTTTATTTTTTGGGGTACCCTATTGGTGCGAAGTTAAAAAACCATAATTACAGTCAGCTTCGTAACGACAATTAAGCACTAAACGCCTTTGACCATTCTCTAAGGGCTAGCAATCTAAGGCGCCTAGCCTTGTAAGGGAGTAAGGGATTGCATATACCCGAGAAATTTGACCGGTGGTTGCTAAGACCGAGTGGCCGAGGGGTACAGGCATCAGCCGCGAAAGCTGAGTACGTGGGTTCGATCCCCACCTCGGACATTAGGTGATCTTGGTCGTTTTTCTTTGGTATATGACATCTAATATTTATAATTTATATAGTATTAAGTAGTGTGATTACTGGGGAAAAATAAAAAGTACAAATCAAAAATATTTAGTTAATTAATAATTTCATTTGTGTTTTCGCAATACGTTCAACTTTATATATAATTATATAAGAGTCTCGGTCTAAGACTCGTATCTAAAACACGTTTTATAAATTCTGCATTTTCATCCATCCACTTACAAACATTCTTAGTAACCTGCTAACGATACTAAAGCCTTTATCAGTCACAATAACATATTACATTAGCCCATACAAAGCGTAACGTTGTAAAGGGAACCGCTTGCAATTTAGCTCCTGCTGAATAATGTACCACACATGATGAAACCTATTCTACGTGCGAGACTAGCCAAATTAATCTTTGCAGAAATAGCCATGTACTACATATGTTAGGGAATAATCTTTCCCTTCATAGTTGGACGGAAACTTTTGGATTTATCTTTTAGTCCTAAGATACATTAAAAAGTACAGGATGCTTAGCCAAGTACTTTTGTTAGTTTTGTGTACTGTCTTATTTACTTCGTCCTTTAATGTCATGAATAAATTAATTTCTATTTCTATTTCCTAGTTGCCAATCGCTAGCGCTTGGTATCGTATCGTAGTTTTCTCTCTCCGTCACTCTTGCATATTAGTGCGACAAAGACAGTTAGCTGCCTTTCGCTTACGATTGACGTTTAAGCGCTAGCTATTGGCAACTTGGCTAAGCACCCTGATATGTTACACCGGCTCTAAAATTGAAGCACACAGATTACGATAATTGGCTATGTAAAGTTTTTTGAAGGTATGAATATTATATTTTTCCCTGATAGCCGTCGTGTGGAGGTTCAAGAAAATGCGGCTCTTTTATTTTTATATCCTATAATTTGTTAACAAACTTTTTTTTTAATAAGTGAGATGACATTTGCGCAGTTTTATGGATGAACAGAGCCTAATGTTTTCGTCCGCATCAAGTACAATTAAATAGAAAAAAAAAAATGAATAACACAAGTGACATTTTGACGCTGACAGATTTTGTTTTTCTATTTAATTGTACTGATTGCGGACGAACGCATTAGACTCTATTCATTCATAAAACTGCACAAAATGTCACCTCAATCACTTAAAAAAAGATTATTACCAATTTATAGTAAATAAAAATAAAAGAGCAGCATTTTCTTGAACCTTAAGACGACGGCTATCAGGGAAAAATATAATATTCATCATCATCCTCATCAGCCTATTTTAGTCCACTGCTGGACGTAGGCCTCTCCTATTAACTATGCGTATAGACGCATTAGGAGGTAAATGCCCATAATCGCCACGCTGGGCAAGCGGATTCACGATCGCAGTAATGTGTCCACTATGATGACGCTGCAGCCCATCATCAATCTTGTAGAATGGTCAGTGACACTTCAATCCCTTAGTCGACTCTTACGACACCCGCAGGAGGAGTTGGGGTGGTGACAAATGTATTCTTACTGCCGTTACCACACGGCAAATAATATTCATACCTTCGAAAAACTTTATATAGCCAATTCTAACAGTTGCAGAATGCCATCCTGGTTAGGCCTGCAGGTCAACTTATAAGAACTTCAGGCAACCATCGGGATTGGTGACACTGAATAAGGCTTGTAAAAATATCATCAAAGTCAAAGTCAAACTATTCTTTATTCAAGTAAGCTTATTAGTAAACATTTTCAAATCGTCTGACATTTTCAAGAGAGAGAGAGAAAAAAATCTACTACTGGTTCAAACCCTACACCGTTCCTGAGAAGAACCAGTAAGAAACTCAGGTGGACTTATCTTTTCAAAACAGTATAATGATACATCTTATTAAAATAATGGGCATTAAAGAATTTATTACAAAAAAAAATTATAGACATTTTTTTTTAAAAGAGAAATAAATAAAGGATCATAATAAGAAACAAAAATAATTATTATTGAACAAGTTCACAATATTATTAAGCATTATATCATTTATATCTATACTACTAGAGAGGTAAAGGCCAAGCCATCAAGCAATTTTTAGTGTTAAAAATTTCAGTGCAGCATGCACTTACTAGATACCACCATTACATTACTATCATTTAAATTCATTATGCATATCATTCATTTAATCATCATTTAATTACTACCTAGCAGTGACCATTCTTTGATACAAGATTGATGACGGGCAGCAGCTTCATTATAGTGGACATATTACTGCGATCACCAATCGCTTGCCCAGCGTGGCGATTATGGGCATTTACCTCCTAATATTGTGTCTATTGGCCGTGTGGTGACGGCAGCAAGAATACATTTGTCACCACCCCAACTGTAAGAGTCGTAAGAGTCGACTAAGGGATTGAAGTGTCACTGACCATTATTTGATAAAAGATTGATGATGGGCAGCAGCGTCATCAATCATCATAGTGGACATATTACTGCGATCACCAATCGCTTGCCCAGCATGGCGATTATGGGCATTTACCTCCTAATGTTTCTATAAGCATAGTTAATAGGAAACTTAGGAGAGGCCTACGTCTAGCAGTGGACTGAGATAGGTTGATGATGTGAATTTACTATCTCAATTATCTTTTTAGAATCAGACGATATAATTTTCTAAACTTTACAGACAATTTGTGTAAGATGTCCCAAGATATTTATTTATTTAATTTTCCATACACATATTCACTTCGCAAGTTCCTACAAGGCAGAATGGTTCGTGAACGCTTCACTGAGAGATTGGCACGTTTAGCCCCGACCTCACTCATAACAAATTCACAAGTCTGCCGCGCGCCTGTCCGTGTCCAATATGTCAGTGTTGTTGTAGCTTCTGAACGGCAGCAGAGTTTAGGGTTAATATTTTGTACAGTGACCATCCGATATAGGACCTGTCACGGTGCTGAAAAATATCTGCAGTGTTATTCACTAAGGAAACCGCCTTGCTGTCAGCGCTGTGTCAACGCTGCGGCAGCGTCGAGCCTAAAAATGGTATTCACTAATGTACTTTAAACGACACTAGTGCTCGGCGACGAATGCGGCGTGAGTTGGAACTACACTGCGTCGAGAGTTTGACGTTTAATGTACGAACTTCGTATTCTCTAACGAAAAACAGCGACGAACTCGCTCACAGCCTCGATTCCTAATGTCAAATAAAACAGCTAGGAATTTAGACAAGAACTTTCTCGGCGTCGAGCTCGTTGACGAACGCAGCGAATAGACGAATAGCATAGCTGTACATGCACTCTAACGTCATAAAAATAAAGGCCTACCTGAAATACCTGAAGTATTGGATAGGATAGGGGAGGAGAGATCTCTAATGAAGACGTTTGAGAACCGACGAAGAATTATGTAGGGGCACCTGTTACGACATGATAATTATATTAAAAAAGGTAATTGAAGGAAAAGTTTTTCAACATACTTTTCAATCCTGCTTCCCCTCCTTACCTTACTGAAAGATTCAAGTATTTAGCAGATGGCAGTGGTCACCGTTTGCGTTCGAGTGCCAATATAACTTTAGCTTTGCCTACTAATAAGACCCGTACATATTCTAAGTCATTCACAGTGCACGCTGTAAAGCTGTGGAATGAGCTGCCCCTGACACTTAGGCAATCGCAGTCTGTAGCATCACTCAAGGTTAATTTGAAAAAGTTCTGGATGTCCAATGTAGTTTGATTTGGTTGAATACTGTATATATATTTATGCTTATATATGTACATATATTTATCTTTTACTTATATATATTTATTGTTCAGTAATGTATTTATGTATGGTTTTTAAGTTTGATATAATAAAATTAGGTACTATGTATGATTTTTGTTTTCCTGTGCATACTTGTTGTATATTGTATGTTTGTCTATTCTGTCATTTTACTCTCCAACTCAATTACTCTAAGGTTAGCTGGAAGAGATCCCTTATAGGGATAAGTTCGCCTTTGTAATAACATTTTTATTATTATGTCGAAATTTTAGTTTTGTACAATGAAGTGCTTTACTATAATAATAATAATAAAGCCTTTTATTTCCTTATAAGATACAGGTTGTTGTGCAAAATAAATTTGTATGACGTTTTAAAATTAAGGACCCTTTTGGGTGTAGGCCTCCTCCAAACTTTTCCAGTCTGTCCTGTTCTGTGCCGTTTTGATCCAGCTTGGACCCGCGATCGATACAATGTCGTCTTTCCATCTGGATTGTGGTTTACCGCGTTGTCTTGTACCTTGCGGTCCTTGCCATTCTGTAGTCTCTTTGGTCCATCTCTGGTCTTCTAGTCTAGCTAAGTGACCAGCCCATTTCCATTTCATGGATCTTGAGTGTTCTAGGGCATCTATAACTTTAGTTATGTTCCTTATATCCGAGCATCTCTTCTTGTCAATAAGTTTTAGATTGAGTATGCTTCTCTCCATGCTTCTTTGGCACACTTGGATATCCTTTACTGTCTTTGAATTGAAGATCCATGTTTGGCACCCGTAAGTGAGGCAGGGAAGTATACAGCTGTCCAGGACCTTGCGCTTCAATTTCATTGGCAGGTTTGATTTTAGAACCTCTTTATAACTCCAGAATTTTTTCCATGACATATTAATTCTTCTATTTATTTCTTCATAATGTCTACTTTTTCTGAATGATATTTGTTTTCCTAAGTATATATATTCTTCCACGTATTCTAGTAGGTTTTCATTCACATGTATGGGAATTTGGGGTCCATTGCTCATTATTTTTGTTTTTGTAGTGTTAAGTTCAAGCCCAATATCCTTGCTTACATTACAAAGTTCGTTTATCATACTTTCTAGTTGCCTTGGGTTTTCTGACATGACTATGATATCGTCCGCGAACCTTAGGTGGCTCAGAATTTTTCCGTTTACAGAAATTCCCTTTTTTTCCCAATTTAGCTTTTCGAAAATATGTTGAAGCACAGATATGAATAATTTAGGGGATATGGGGTCACCCTGTTTTGCTCCTCGTTGTATTTTAATAGCTGGTCCCGTTTTATCTAGTTTCACTCTACTTGTGCTTTTCTTATAAATATTTTTCAGTATGTCTATGTATGTATGGTGAACTTCTTGATTTTCTAGAGCTTCCCAAATGCTTTTATGGCTGATGGTATCAAAAGCTTTCATATAATCAATGAAGCACATGTATAAGATTCTCTTTCTTTCTACATATTTTTCTACTATTTGGTCTACTGTATGGATATGGTCAGCTGTGGAAAAACCAGTTCGAAATCCAGCTTGTTCTATCGGCTGTCTGGCTTCTATATTAGGTGATATTCTTTTTTCTAATGCCGATGAGAAGACTTTATATAGGGATGGTAATAGGCTAATCGGGCGATAGTTCCCTATATCAGTATTTACTACTACTACTACTACTAAAAGTGGAAGGGAAGATGGGCCGAGGGAGACCAAGGCGAGCATTTTTGGACCAAGTGAAGGAGAAAATTAATGCAGTGTCGTACCAGGAGCTAAAAACATTAGCAGGATAACGAACGGAATGGCGTTTACTCCACTGACAAGAGCCAGGCTCTTAATTAGTAGAAGAAGAAACCCAGGTCGATATATCTGACTGTAACTCTACCCTATTATTATTTCCCATAAAAATCACGTAAATGCACGCAAAAAAACATACGGATAGATTTTGATATCTTGGTTCTGCTATAAGGCCGCGTCGCAATTATGGGCTATGGAGGCTTCATTAATTTTATCATCTGTGGTCATTGCTGTCACGTTCTAATCATTTAAGTAAGTGTGAAAGCGATACATGGCACGATACGACCTTCACAGTTCTGAATGTTCTGATGCGCTTGATGTTGATTGTCAATTCCTACCTTCATTAAAGGAGGAGAAGAATAATTACTTAAAACAAACCTAAGATAAATAGAATAAATGACTGTTATAAAGATATACAGATGCATAATCTTTTTCATATTTTGTAATTTAATGGAAATGCATGTTGCTGTCACAATGAGCTTCAATAATCATTATCAATTCTGAAGTTGATTGAAACAGAAAGATGAATTAGTACGTTTCCGTGAACATTTGGCATATAAAGTAATAGTTCACTAATTTTATTCAAATAGTTTTAGCAACTACATGAATATAGCCGATCCGCGTATTTCGTAAATCTTGTACGACCAATGAGATCCAGTTGCATTGGTTCCCCTATTCCTTGATGGATGTAGCGTTGGGAATGTCAGAACAGGCCTCCAGGGATATCATCATATCACTTTAGCTGCGCCGGTTTATGCGCTCCTAGTCTTAGCCCGTGACATGTATTAATCAAACAATTCTTGACAAAATGGCGGACGAAGTGCTAAATAGTTATCATTGGAATTGCAGATGGAAAATAGGCGTTTTAGTCATACACTTTAGTTGATCCCTAATTTTATTATATAAAGAGTAACCTGGATATATTTTTTGTTTTCGACAGTACACTGTGTAACTAAGGTTTTTTCATACTAATAATTGTGAATAATGAAAATAAGTGTTACTTTTAGTAACACCACTACTAATGACCACCAAGTTCGCATTATAAATTCATAAATAATGAAACAGGGTGGCCATAAAATTGCATTTCCGCTGCCAGTGACGATTTTGTATATTTTAGAATGGTCGATTTTTTTTAATATACGTAGCAATACTATAACTACTTATTAGAAATACTACTTCTCAAACTAGAAGTTATGTCTAAAAAAATCCCCCTAGGAGATTATTCTGTTTCCCAAAAGCGGGCAGCGGGAATGCTCTTTTTCTTCGATATATCGAAGAAAATAAATTCTGTAACTTCATTCTAAAGTAAACTCTATAAGCAATAAGTCTGAATTGGTAGACAAATGAATGCTTCCCCACCGCTCGTACATTTCCATTATCAGACCGGCATCGGCACAGATAGGTAATGCACCGAGAGATCGATGGTGCCGTGATGCACTCTATTATTCAGCTACTAACCCTCGACGCTTGCAGTTTTAATTAACGGTACTGTACTTACTGCTGATTAGCGATGAAAATGTGGGATAAAATCAAATGTTTTTTCGAGAATTTACAATTTTATTCCGTTTTTGTCGGTTTTTGAAAGAAATAATCATTGACGATACCACGGTCATTCCTTCCACCTATTTCAATTGACGTTCTCAATATCATCGCGTTTTGCGTCTAATTAAGACCTACAGGACATAGGTTTAGATTAGAAAAAAAAAATGGAACTTGATTTTTTTTTCACAGAATCCGAAAAAAAAGAGTGAATTGGAAAGTAACGGGTTTTTCTCGGAAATGCTACTACTGATTAGCGATCGCTGCAGTGTGTCGACTATGATATTCATCATCATCGTCATCATATCAACCGAAAGACGTCCACTGCCCACTGCTGAACATGATATTATCAAACCGGATTTAGAAAGGGATTCGAGAGTACTGTTGACACAACAAATGACACAATAATTACCAAGAAAAGAGTTGTTTATTGATGAAGTGAGTGATTAATTAATCTGTTGTCTGTAAATCAATATATGAATATAACTATGACTATATCCTAGATTGACTTATATACTGTTGTGACAACGGTACTTTCAAATCCCATTCTAGTCGCGGTTTAATAATACTTTATGTAATAAAACAAAAACAATATACTTAGGGCAAACAGCAATCTTCACTATACAAATGACAAAATTATAATTTAACATTTTTAACTCCATGTCAAAGTAAAATCTGACTTTAATCAAATTCGACTGTAACATTAAAAATAAAGGTCACATTTTTGCGCGATCTTCTTTGATGTCGTTTTTCTTTTCCGTTGACAAAAGCCTAAATGAGGAGCTTGTAAATAATAAAACAGGTAGATGTTGGGGTAATTTGATTAAGTTTACCTACTTCCAAAAATAAACGTACGCCTTACTTTTTTGTAATTAGGAAGAGATGTATAAATACAGGTAATATTAAACTTTCGAATAGTTGCTGTATTGGTACGTAAATCATTCCTGATTTTTTGTCTACTCGTATGCTATTTAATAGATATATTATATCGTTAGAATTATATCAGGCTACGGAGATCGTGTTATATTTTAACAGACTCTATAATGCTATGACAAATGTACACAATTATTATAGGTAAATATATAAACACCACAATTATCAATAATTCTCATTAAAAAACAACTGATAATGAAGAATATCATAATAAGCAAAGATGCGTAAAAATATATTTTTAATATATCATGCAAATCAATTCATGACTCGTTTTATGATTCATTTATATAAAGATTATCTCGCGTACTTCTAAAGCCACTCGATATTGTAAAACTTTTATATCTAAATAAAATGAACGGAGCGAATACGTTCAACAATGTAATATCTGATCGGTACAGTCAGGCCGCCATTTTCGTTTTATTTACCTTACCTCTTAAACAACTTTTCCAATCTCAAGACACTCGAGATATCCTTTGCGTCTCTGCTAGCCTGGTAACCGAGAGACATATTCAGATTCGTAAATTTATAAATATCATGTTTATTTTTAACTCTTCTTCAATTTAATATAAGAGTCGCTATATTCATTATTCAGATAAGTTATTCAACTTTTTACATAATTTGTGTCTCAAATTCAAATTCAATTACTTTAATGTAAGAAAAACACATGTCAATAAATATATATAGAAAATTACAAAATTAATATCAAGATTTTGTTGAGAGATGCAACAATTATAGGTTATTTTTATTTATTTAGCATACTGGCATAACATCATTATACCTATACATACATTTTTGATGGATAAGTGAAACAGCACACTGAAATACTTTACATGTTTTCCAAGCCAAAATTCAGTCGGGGAAAAGGAACAAGAAAAAAACGTAACCACTGTAATCCAACTTGACCGTATTTTGTTTCAAAATAGTGCTTGGTCGAATTTTTTAAATTTTATTTTTTTGGCGTTGGTTAGATGATAATGATTAATTGAACTCAATTATTCAATGACAATAATGTTGAGGTTCTAATTATTGAAGAATAAATAAATAACTTTGACTTCTACTTACATTTCAAGTGACTTCATTTCGCATCATATGTTACAAATCTGCGAATACGGCTCTGAGTATCGTCTTTCCGAGTCAATTACTACAATTACTATTAAACGCTCTCACGTGTGACTAAACCCTTACCTATGGGATTTGGGTATAATCGAAAACCATAGATAATATATTTAGAACATTTTTTTTGACTGGTGGAAGTCCAAGGGATGAGTAACAAAGGAAAATAAGCAACTAAAAACGAGCTAAGAACTAAGCACTTGAAACAGCATCCAACAGAATATTAAGTGCCATGGATGTCTATGTCTCGCTTCCTTTTGGATTCATGAAGTGGCGGACATTAACCATGCATTTTTATGATGCCTCGCCCAGAGAAACAATTAAATACCTACTGCCTGTCTTATCCCTCAATCGCTATGACCTTCAAAGCTATAAAGGAAAAGAGCGTATTTTTATCGGTAATAGTCTTGCATGCATCTATGTGTCTGTCTCTATATATCTATGTGTTTGTGGGCCGTGTGGTGACGACAGTAAGAATACATTTGCAACCCAATTCTTCCGCGTCGACTAAGGGATTGAAGTGTCACTAATCATTCTTAGATAGAATATTGATGATGGGTAGTAGCGTCATCATAGTGGACATATTACTGCGATTGCCAATCGCTTGCCCAGCGCGGCGATTATCGGCAGTTAATAAAAGAGGCCTACGTCCAGCAGTGGACTGAGATAGGCTGATGATGTATGTCCATCTTGTTTATGGATAACTATTATAGATTACCGTCAGGCGATCTGTGTGCGCGTTTACCTCATATGCCATAAAAATACGAGTATCGCGATATTACTCTTGAAAAATTTGCTCGCACTGAAATATTGATGTTTGCTGACATTGTGGCTATGGCAGCAATAAATCCATGGTAAGGGTGATGTGGAGTGTTTTAGCCGTAAATAGGAATTTACATGGCATTACTGCGTAACGAATTGAGAACAAAATGGAGAGAATACAGGGTTAGGATACAAGAGATGAGCGTTGAAAGACATTTTGAGGACAATCTTACTGGAGGCATCCTTAGTATCCTTATTGGAATACGTTTTTACTAAAATTTAGACCAAGCCCAAACATAATATTATGGTTTTTACGTTTCCACGTCCTGTGTGTTCAGCACCGCTATAACTAGGTACATTAGTTTAGAACTACTAAAATGACTTAAATTCTAATGCGACAGTAATAAACAAATATACCAAGGAAAAAATAAGTTGTTAGTTCGAGTAATTCGTGGGTTCGGACCCACGTCCAGCTTTCGCGGTCCAGTCTAAACCACTCGCCCGCCCGTTGGCAGGTGAGTGTCATGTAAACTTTTAAAAGGCTAGATTCCTTTGAACAAATTTCAAAGCTAAGCAATACTTCGTAATGTTTGCACCTTCTATCCGAATCAATGTAGGTTACTGCCGGTCTCCTGTTCGTTGCCGCCGCGATTTGGGCTCCACTTTTCACTTACGATCAGGTGGAGACTTTGTTGTGCCAATTTAAAAAAGAATGGTACCTAATACCTATACTTAGTAGTAATTGATAAATATACTATTAACGAATACAGATTTTAATTTTGTCAGTGTTTTTTCACCTATGCTTTCGTTTTATTATTCATTCTCTAAAAGTTTCTGTCTGTTCCTGTAATTTATCCAATCTCCCGAAATCTGGATTCCCCAATTGATCCGACAACGTCCAAGCACCAGGAATTCAGGAAATTTTCGGTTAGACATCCTCGGAATGTGACGCCTCCCGGCAAAAGCATTGTTGTGTCTACTGTCTGTCAGTTGTGGGCGGGCATTTAGAGCTGTTTGCTTTATGTTATCCTGGTCTTGGATTCCAGATTCGTGGAATGAGTTTACGGTGTATTTACTTACTTGTGAGCTTTGTGTTTGGAATTCTACATTTGAACTTCCATTCAGAGTTCGAAGTTTTATTTTCATTCAGGCCTCGGGGTTGAATGAGAATTTGCGTATAATATTGCATGGGTGCTTCAGAAAGTTTGGTTGTAAAAGCAATAAAGGACGAATAACACAATTTCATATTATTCAATTTGCATTATGATATTATTTATTGACAATTTTATTATGGTCGCAGTTCGATAAACAGGCCAGTTATCAAAATCCTATTCAGAATCCAAAACTCCTTTAGCAGGATATCTCTTTCGACTAACGTGAGGGTTGTCAGATTGTTTATGGTCTAGGTGGCAGTAAGCATATACGGTCCACTTCATGGTGAGCAGCTATTGTAGCCTAATGACACCTGTAACTCAGAGGTGTCGTATGCGCGTTTCAAACCATTCAAACGGAAAATCAAATAAGTCCGTTATCCGTAGTGCGACGATACAGTGCATCTTCCTTTTTAGGAATTTTTTGGCCAGTAAATATGAAAAGAGTACGGTTATTTATTAATAAAGCTAACACTATCACAAATTCAGCGTAAACTACCTTGAAAATATGTTTTCGCTGCAGCGACTAAATATTTAAAATATCGTGTGCTTTGGGCTTCGGGTAATACAGTCTTCATGAAAGTCGGGTTATCGGTAACTCGATGAGATTCCCCCAATTCCCTCACGTTTATTACTTCCAACATATTTCACGCTTTTAAGCACAACAGGATCTGCCTGAAATTTTGTTATGCGTCACATTATGCGTTATATGTAAAGTGGTTTTGAAACATCGCTTTTTTATTTGATTTAGCATCAAAGGTGAAGCAGTCATTTGAAAAATAAATTGCAAAAAGAAGAACGTGATTAGTTGCTTTTCTTTATTGTATGTAGTTATAATTTATGTTCAATGAGTTTGTAGAAATTTTACAAAATGTCAGCACATCATCAGCCTATCTCAGTCCACTGCTGGACGTAGGCCTCTCCTACTAACTATGCGTTTAGACGCATTAGGATGTAAATGCCCATAATCACCTCGCTGGGCATGCGGTTTGGCGATCGCAGTAATGTGTCCACTATGATAACGCTGCTGCCCGTCATCAATCAAATCAAAGAATGGTTAGGTAGTGATATTAATTCAATCCCTTAATCGACTGTTACGACTCCCGCGGGAAGAGTTGGGGGGGGGGGGTGACAAATGTATTCTTACTGCCGTCACCACACGGCCAAAAATGTCAGCAATTATTGAATAATAAATAAATCACGTGATACTTACTCATTAATCTCATTATCATGCACTGACTGTTTGAAGATTTATATGAAAAATAAATACATATATGAGTTTCGTTAATTGTAAACAGCCCCTAGCCTAGCCTACCTTTAGGTATACATACATACTTCAAGGAACAGACTACATAGATAGTCTGTGACATACACAGCTGAATAAATAGCTAATGTCGTGCTTAGCCATAAACCACAGCAAAAATTGCAACATAGTTAGCAAACAAATGTATTTTTATAAAAAAAATCGTCCGAAAAGTCTGCGACATTTCAAAACGTAGAATTTTAAGTTAACAATTATGAGTTCCCACACATATATCATAATTGTGAGATACAGAATTTCTGTATTTTTTTTTAAATCTCTGTTTAATACTATTATCCTCCCGAAACCGAATTGCGCGCGAAGCAGGGAAATCCGAACGCTTTATTGTCTTCTAAATATCTCCCAGACTTGGGTTTGCCTCGTAGTTATTTATATTTAATCCCGCACCTCGCGGGACGGCCACTCTGCCTTAATTACAGATTTTTCGGGTCGGATTTATACGGGTGCTTTACACAAAATTACTTTTTATTTTTCTTATAAATGAGTAACCTATGGCCCCGGTTGGACGTGGGTTGCCTCGGGATTCGCGCACCCTTCTGTCGGGTTTGGTATTTTGTAATCAATTAGGTGGGCTTATGGTGTTCTTGGCGGAAGGCCCTTATGATAACGATTGTATTTTGGTAATAGACGAAATTCGGCAAGATATTTGTTTTACTTAACCGTACCTATATTTTTGTTTTAAAAAACTTATTGCAGAATGTAAAGAATCTGAATATCTTCAAGGCAAGAGTGATTAGGTATCTCATAGGTAAACGTGCTTCACCGTAGACTGCATCATCACTTACTAGCAGGTATGATCGTGGTCAAACGTCTACCTATAATGAATAAAAAAAAAGTAGCCATCCATTTATTAACTACCTAATGGTTTGACTAAGGGATCGAAGTGTTACTGACCATTCTTTTATTGAAGATTGATGATAATGATGATGAATGGGCAGCAGCGTCATCGTAGTGGATACAATACTGCGATTGCCAACCCGCTTAACCAGCGTGGCGATTATGGGCATTTGCCTCCTAATGCTTCCATACGTATATGCATAGCAACAGCTTTGACCAGCAAAGGATTGTTACAAGCAGATGATGGTGATGAACTGCAGTCTATAAAAGTTTTTCGTTACTGATCTTAAGACTGTGCCCTGAAATAATGTGCCTTGAATTTCCTATTGTTTTGTATTGCCCTTTTGTTGATTCAATAAATTGGAGCGAGCAATGTGTGTTGACTTCATCCCCTTATCTGTTGGAGATCATTGCGTTGAACATAAATTTTCTTGTCTGCAGCCATTCGACAAATGCTACATCGGGGCGACGGCAGAGCTGGACGAGGAACGAGTCTTCTGTGGTCAGATGGCCGCCATTTATCTGTTCGGAGAGGCGCTCACCACCCACCAAATATGCGCCATGCACCGATTAGGACCAGGATATAAGGTGAGCTGAGGAGGTGGTTGGCCCGCCTTTACTTCTGAGTTTGAGGGTGTCTGGCCTGCTACTGCGAACTTCGAAAGTGAATGTCGAGGATTTGTCTTTGTCACCCCAATGTAGGCTTCATTAGTATGAGAGAGACAAATCCTCGAAATTTGCGGATCACGAAATTCGCGGTAGGGTCGCTGAGCGAAAGAAATTGGCAGGGTTGCCATGTCGAGACCACGAAGTTAGTAATTTTTAACTTCGGATGTAGAAAACTTTTTAAATTGATATTGCTTAGACACTGCTGAGCAGTTACAAAGGCGTCCTAAATTATAATTAACTTTAGCATTAACAGAGATGATTTTAATGTAAAAAAATCTTAACATTATTTAAATAATTTATGTCAATATCTGTAAAGCAGAAGCAGGTAACAATGAAAAAGTGAGGCTGCGAATTTTGTTTTTATTTATTTAAATAAGTAAAACAGATACATTGTACCTTGTAATTTAATTTTAGCGATGAGACTATTTGTTGGCATTGCGCTCAATTAAATTTTTAACTACGATATATTAGGTACACTGCACAAAGATTCCGATAACAGAACACTGAAATGCAATCTAAGACGACAATAACTCTTTATGTGAGTAGGTAAATTATTTAGCAACTGATCAACAACATCCGTAGGCAAAGATACCGCGCTCAGTCGAGTAAATGTAAAACTGATACCTTTCTATCTGAGCAATAAATAAATTAAATATCTTGTACTATACAGTAGTGTAGTGTAGTGTGCATTGCAGAAGTGCATTGGCAATACTTAAAATGAGTTATTTTTGGTTTGCCCTTAATAAATAACTAAAAAAGTAAAAACATCAGTTAGGCCTGTGCCATACTTTTAATAAATAAATAATAATATATACTTCGCTAATAAAAATTACTATTGCGAGACACAGGCATGGGTATACGTATCATCCCTACCCATACAACATAATCCGATAGAAATGAAGCTCCATCACACTACATCACTGCGGGTAACAGTTACACCCCTCGATATGGGAACTAATTCCATTGCAGTGCCATCGAGCTTCGAGGAGCCGTCCGAATTGGCTGACGCGTCTATTTAATCAACACGGTCGATATGTACTTCATCTGTATGTAGTTCACATTTTTGTATTCTATGTCAGGCCTGCTACTGCGAACACCGATGTTCGTAAATTTCAAGGATTTGCCTCTATCACTCTAACAGACGTGTCATTAGACTGAGAAAAAATCAAAAATATTGAGTATTTCGTAGTTTGCGGTAGGGCGCAGTTGTGTGAACGTTGAAAATGGACAATATTTTTTTTATTTTTAAGTGTCTGTCACTCACTTTTTCATATTACCTCGCTAGCTTTGTGCGTTAGATTGTTGACAAGAACTTTTTACAAATGTAGTGAACAATCCTTTTCCTTCGTTTTTTCATGAAAATTTGTCTTTCTGTCTCAATCAGCTTCAGTGCAATGGAATATGAAATTAATGAAGTTTACTCGTATTATGACAATAATATTAAATCGGCGATTTCCATGAAAAACTGAAGGGAAACAATAGGGATGATGACTGTAGTTAAAATAAATTATTTAACATTATGCACGACATAATACACAAAGAAATTATTACTAAGATGTAGATTACAGTAATTTTTGTACAGAACTTCTATTTAATAAATTGAAAAGAACTTAAAAGAGTAGGTCATTTGGCAGTACTCAAACGTGACGTCACTTTTGAGTATTTCATATAAAATTCCATACTATTCCATAGTGGGGATCGTTTTGACAGTTCGAAAAAAGATGCTGATTTGACTTGCCAGTCATCATGCCTATTGGCCACCTCATTTGTTATATGGTCTTTCATATTATATTATTAGTACATGTGCTTAAAATGAGGTATATAGAAATAGGATGATCGAAGGGGTGTATTGTCGTTGATAGACATTAATGCAATATAAATAGTGGCACTTTGAAACAGTCCTAAAATATCAGGTACACCAGACTTCAAATGTAAAAGTAATACCTCATTTTAAGACATTGAAAATTATTTTAAGTTTCTTTCTTACTTCTTGCGTATTGCTACTTTTACCTAGTGATACGATAATAATACCAATGATGTTTTTCTGTGTCTTGTTCACTGCTAACCGATGGATACAGAGTCAATTCCGATTCGACAACGAATGTAACATCAGCTTACCGGAGAACCACAAAAGGGTGAGCGAACAGGCCGCTCTCCTGCTTGCGAACGCTGAGGTCCCCCCTCCCGACCCTGAAACCCCCCCTCCCGAGCCAGAATCCCAGATCCAAGACCCCGCTTCGCCTGAAGATACCAAGGCAGCAGGAACTGAAGAAGCATGCGTAGTTGTTAAAGAAGATTCGACGCCGCGAGGGCGGAAGATGGCGGACGAGGCGCGCGAAGTGGCCGCCGCGCATGCGTCGCTGCTCGTAGATATTGAAGCATGCAAGCGTGTAAGCATGTCGCGCGCGCTCTTATTTAATTTATGTATGTTTGTCTCGCTTTTGTACTGTAGAATTTGGAAAGCGATCGGCCATTTTCGGAAGCTCCTAGATCCTATTGACAGATCGAATTTTATTTTAGACCGAATGTACGAGTAGATGGGGCCATCTTGAAGTATTAGTTTGTGAAGCCTTGGTCTTCACTTGATGTTGTGTGCTGTATAGGATATAATTGTGGATTTCTAATATAATTTCGTGCTAATACGTCAACTGTAGACCAACGCCAAGACCAATCGTTTTCCAACTTGCAAATGTCCCACCTTACAAGAATTGTACATTGTCCACACTTTGCACATGTGTTATCGTATCGCTACTGTGAACGTCTGGTGCCAGGGTCAGTTCCGTTTCGACTCCGAGTGCCCAACGCAGCTACCCACCAGCGAGATCCGCGTCGACCGCTACGGAGATCTCGTCCACGACCCCACGCAAAATATACACGACGTAAGAACTGTCTGAACTTATGGTTGCCTGGTACTTACTTTCACTTAAAGTAAGGCTCAAAGGAGGTGTCACTAATTTGATAACCACTGTTTTTCCTTGTCTTTGGATATAATGTTCTGATTTCCTGGTAAAACTAACTTACTGTTACCAGAAGTATTGTTGGTATGAAATAGCAATACTTTCTCTGTTATTTTCACTGCTAACACTATACGAATGAACATCATTCATTACATTATTGCATTGCATGGTATTTCTTGCACCGAAATCTGTTTTCTAGGAAACTCGTAGTGTTTCTAATTTTGGTGACTGCATATTTTAATTCGAAAACAATTAAAGTGTCTTTCAGAAATGTGGTGAATTACTGGCATTAGCCAATTATTCGTATATTATAGTAGATTACATGCCAAGGCCGTTTAAGTATGAATTGTTTCGGATGACGTGTAATTGTGATTCGAGGCTTTCCCATTTAACGACCGAGGTGTGTATGTTATTTTCCTGCTCAACGAAGCCGACAGGCGGCAACTTAGTTTAGCGCAGCGGCCTGCAAAGTGCCGTTTGCCGGCCGGAGGGCAGAAAATTAATTTTGAAACCCTTAACTTGGCAGTGTATCTTAAAAATACATACTTTTTAACCCACTTTTTTATTTTATAGATATTTTATGGCAGTTTTATTTAAAAAAAAACGTCATATTAAATAAAATATGTTAAGATCATAAGATAAGGAAGTCTGTGCTGTACGGAACAGGGTTATGTTTTCAAAATGACGGGCGTTTGTCAGATCCTTGTTTATTATACACAATAAAAATGCTCATAACATAATGCAGAAAAAACGATTTTTGTTCCATGGTAACCTGAATAACTTACTTGCATCCAAAAGTTATATTAAGACGTTTTTAATCTCAGCATGCTTAACAAAGGTGGATTTGGTTTCAAGTATTTCTTTTAGAGGGGCAGGTAGCATAATGAGTCCACTCGGGCACAAAATACAACACACAACAAAGGAAGCGTAATCTTTGAAGTTAATCCGAGCACAGTGCTCCGCCGAAATGAGTTACATTACATTATTGTTATAAAGATATAATCTTGCCTTATTCAGCCTTTATGTTTAAATGTATTGGAGACATCTAAACATGATTGCTAAACGACTTAAGAAATGAGAAATCCATTGTTGTTTTAACAGAGCAGGTACTTTTGTCGAGCAGTATTGTCCAAGCAATGGATTTACCTTTTATGTATTAATTAATTAACTGTACTATGAAATTTTATTTATTCATCAATAGAGTCGTCCTATTTTTATATAGGATAGGTATTTTTAAATGCATAGTTATTTATTTAGAAACCTTTTTATTTATTAATTGAATAAGAAAGTTTTAGTACAATAGATATAAAAAGATCGAAAACATTAAACTGCAGACATGATAGGTGAACTTGGATGTAGCAGACGAATATTTCGCTATGACCTCTTCAAAAACAGTCCGGATCATACATTAAGCTTGTTTTAAACTAATAATAATATTGAATAATACGCACACATTTCTCAGAATAATTATGACATGAAAACGTCTCATAACTCGAACCGCGGCCATTGTCAAAGTTTCCCGCTTAGCGCTCGCCTGTCCAAAGTTTGGAGTACTCGCCCCTCGCTCTCGCTACACGTGCCCATTTGGTATGTGCATGTTTCTGATACCCTGGTACTTCGTATTGACTTTCGGTCATTTGAATAACAAAGTAAACTCGGAGGAATTTCGTATTTCCTTTCCAGATACCGATTTGAATAGCTGTAACATTTTCTTTTATGTCGGTATTACATAAATATCTGAATAATAAATTATGTTGTTAGAATTCGTGTTTACGTTTAGCAGCTTTGTAACAAAATTGCTAAAGAGTTTATAAGGAATATTGTGGAAAATATGCCCGTGTTTTGCCAGCGGCGTCTACAAGGCGGGAAAGTCGAGCAACTTCAGCGAGAAGCCCTCTTCCCTAAGAAAACACGGCCATAGTTGGCAACTAGACGCACAACCTAATCAAGTTACGATTCTCTCAACTTGTCCATCGGTTTAATTTGCGATCCGAAACCGAGGAAACTCCCGAGACTAATTTCAATTTTCGTGCCATTTTTGTTTCCTTAATACAATCGAAGTAACAAATTCAGTTAGGCGACTTTATTATTCGACTGGTCGTAGCGTCTGTTTATATTTCATTTAGACTGAATGCCATTAAAAGTTGGCGAAAAAATTAATTAAGTGAGGGCAGCTGATGGATAGACGGAGACCTCGCCATTTGACTAATCCTCGCACCCATGTCATAAATATTCGTCGAGACCTCTTTATTAAATAAATCTGCAAGCTGTGAATAATTAGTATTAATTTACATTCTTGAGGGGCTCATATTTTTGATGATCACCTATTTATTTTTCATATTTTTATACTTGGAATATTTGTTTTAATGAGTTCGGAAACACGATCCTCGGCAGTTTTGAACGAGGTTTTCATTACGCCGCCGTTAAGTTGGCTCTCCTGGGGAATTCCGGGATAATATCATTGACCCGAACACACCTAGCTACATTTAAATTGGATTTACTCCTTTGAGTGATAAAGTAATTACCAAAGCAGAAGATTAAGAGGAATGTTTTTGAGTATATTTTTGGGGAATTTTAATTTTGTTTGGCATTCGAGGGTCCCCTCTGTATAATTTAATCCTGCTTAGTTAGTTACTTGTTACGCAATTAAAATTTCGTCAATTCCTTTTTTTTTCTTATCATGTCGTGTGCGACTAGGTTCTCCACCTTCTCGATTTGATTTAGATTGAATCCTATTAATGGAAGCTGGAGGTTCCGGGTTCGAATCCCGGCGAGGGCATTCTTTGTGTATTTATTTATCACAAATGTTTGTTCCTTGGTCATGGCTGTGTATGTATCTAAGTATCTATACGTATCTATTTATTATATATATCGTCGCCTGGTACCCACAACACAAGCCTTAATTGAGCTTACCGTGGGACTAGGTTGATTTGTGTAAGATGTCCCAAGATATTTATTTTATTTATTTATTTTAATGGATTTCCTAATAAAAGAGATGATTGATGATTTCATGACCGTATCGTCTTAATTTCAATGTGATCATCATGTCATGTGACCGTTCACAAAGGTCTCCCCTAGGCTAAAGTGGCTAAACTACGATGGGTCATTTCGCATTCCCGTTTTCAATACCCCTAACGAGTTTGTCGGTTCATCACAATGTATCCCAAAATATTTTTGTCCGAGTTTTATTTTCAATGAATCGTTGCGGTTACTGTCGGGACAGAATACGTCTCTAATTCCGAGCACGTCGCCCGAAACGTATCAAACTTTTTAATATAATTTGCGAGATTTCCACAGACTTTGACTTTCTTTCTTATGATGCAAAAAGTTGTACAAGGTTTCGGGCATATGATGAACTCGAGTTGATATTACTTGAAGAATGTTTGCGAAGGCGCGGCCCGAAATTAAATTAAGGAATAAAACTAATATTAAACTGCCTCGGGGAAACACCAAGAATAAAGGTTCTTGGAGTTACAATTTACATATGAAATACTCATGTTGCAGAGACTATAAATTAAATTTATTTGTTCTTCGCGACTTCGCTCGGGTTTAACTATTATGTTCGTACAGTGTTCTTCAATTTAGAAAGCAACATTCATACAAGATATCGCACATTAGTTGAAGTTTAAGTTTACGTTTTCATGTCGATTTTTTTTAAATACATTGTTTTAAATTATAAATATTAGATGTCATATACCAAAGAAAAACCCCACCTCGGACATAAGTTGATCTTGGTCGTTTTTCTTTGGTATATGACATCTAATATTTATAATTTATATAGTAGTAGTGTGACTACTGGGAAAAAAATAAAAAGTTTAACGCAATACGTTCATTACATTTGTTTTAATTTTGAACTAATCTACGAACAAACATTCCAGAAAAAGCTATTCGTGTTGCACACAAGTCCAAAATTGAATGCCTAAGCTGAGTTTTATAAAACTAGGGCACCAGCATTACCAGAAGATTTACATTTAATCGAAAACTTTTCGAGATAGCCGGTGCGCCGAGCGTCGCGGGTCGCCGGTGCACCAAACTTAATATTAAGCACTGCTAGAACTTCGAAAACATCCTACTTTCCGAACATGTTTTGAAGCTGGGAGAGAAAATATTTATGCATTCCATTTGCCGACTCAACTTCAACTTTCAACCTTGATTGGTGTTCCGTGAATTCAGTTCAAAGAAGTCCTTAAAATGCTGTGAAACTACGTACGCCGGTACTGAGAAAATCAGGTTTTCAGGGTAAATACGAATCCCGGATTCTATGCTTTGTGAAGAAAATCACGTCATTTTCAGGGTAGAACGACCATTAATTTGCGCTCTTAATGGACGCTAAACTAGTTCACCCTACGGTAAACCAAATGAAATAAGATATTGTATAGAATAGGTTTTCTTTCTTTCATGTTTCCTTGAATAATCTGAATTCAGACAAGTATTCCTATTTGAGACTTGTGAGTTGTCACTCCCTTGTCCTTACGGCCCGGCCAGCAGTTGCATTGCTTGCACTTTTGTGCAAACACAATCTCAGTAACGAGATCGCTCTTTCCCCTGCTCTCCTGGTGCCGCTCTTATATTTTATTTCATTGGACCTTACCACAGTTGGAATTTATTTCACTTTCTCTGAAATAACTTCATTTAGAATTTTCAGTTCAAATATTTATCATATCGCGGTTTATTGATCTTTCTTGTTGAAGATTAGTTTTCATGAGACTTATTTATGGATCCCTGTAATTAAGAGTGTATTTATTACTTTTGAAATAATACTTATTAATTCATTATTTATATTGTCATTTAAACGAATTTAAGCAAGCCGTGTCTTTTTTTAAATTTGAACTTTTTGTCAATGGGCAGGTTTCGAGCAATGATATAATAAGTAAAGATATGTTACACCAGCTCTAATATTGAAGCGCTCAGATTGTGATAATTCTAACAATCGCTCTTAGTTCTACCCAGACCACCGAGAGGTGTGTACCACTGCAGAGTTCTCGCAAATCACATGAACTGCGCTCTAAAATGTCATTTTATATTATACAATAATGATACAATAGTGAAAACCACAAAATAATATGCAAAAATACCCTTAATATCACACATCATGCGCAATCAAACTGAAATATATATTTTTAACAATTTTACTATTTATTGAAAATAAATAGGACGCCATTTTGACGTTTTTGACTGACTTAGAGAAAAAGACAAGCTTATGCTGTTTAAGATCGAGAGTAACAAAGATAAAACAATATTTATCAATAACAATCTTAAGAATGCACACGCGATTTTCAAATGCTAGTTGTCTCTTTTTAGGGTTCCGTAGCCAAAATGGCAAAAACGGAACCCTTATAGATTCGTCATGTCCGTCTGTCCGTCTGTCACAGCCGATTTACTCGGAAACTATAAATGCTACAGTAACGAAATTTGGTGAGAATATGTGTTGTATGAACCGCTACAGGATTATGATACTAAATTGTAAAAAAAACCATTGGGGTGGGGGCCCTCCATACATGTAACTGAGGGATAGAAATTTTTTTTTAGTTTTACATAAGCGTGTGGGGTATTAATAGAAAGGTCTTTGAAAATGATATGAAGGTTTATACATCACATTTTTGTTTAAGCAAATCGTTTTCGAGATATCAGCTCTCAAAGTCTGAAAAATGTGTCCCCCCCCTCTATTTTTTAAACTACGCGATATAAAATTCTGAAAAAAATATGTGTTATGCACATTAATAAACTCTATCAACGATTTTTGGTTTGATTAAATTATCTCCTATAATTTTTGAGGTAGGTTGATTTAACTGTATTTTTTTAATAATAAATTGATAATGGTACGGAACCCTTTGCGCGCGAGTCCGACTCGCACTTGGCCGGTTTTTTTTTATTTATTAAATACGAGTATATGTATTTTACCATCTCTTTTACGCATTTTGAAGTATAAAGATAGGTGTATGTCAACTCAACTGTCAATAAATTGTAGGTGTATGATGTGAAGTATTTATTTCGCTCATTTTGTTAGAGTATAACGTATCTTTACTTATATATCATTGGTTTCGAGACAGATTTGATTTGATATTTTAAGAACGTGCAAGCTAGTAACCACTTTTGGTACATTCCACGAAAAACTCTACTCTGTCGGGAACGCGACGGATATGTCAGCTACCTTAGAAACTGCCCCTCCGGTCGACATTGGCCACTTCCTAATTTGTATCTTTCCAAACTTGTCCAATTCCTAATTCGTCCACTCCATTATCGTCCTTTTTCTGAATTGTCACTTTATACATTCCAAAATTGACTACTTCCTAAACAGTCATTTCCCTATTCGTATTTTCCTAACATGTCCATTCCCAGAATCGCTAACTTCCCAATTTGTCCACTCTTACAGCGACCTTTTCTTTGATAGTCAGTTCCCTATAAGGTACATGTCATTTGATTTATTAAGTTATTATTATTATATTAGCCTATTGTGTCCCACTGCTGGGCAAATGCCTCCCCCTCTTCTTCCATTTCATTTCATTTCATTTATTTATTGTTAGGTCATGAACATATTTTTATTCCATTCCTCCATTTCCATTCTTCTCGGTCCTGTGCAACATCTGGCCAATCTCTTAAAAAGGAGTCTAAGTTATCCCGCCATCGCCGACGGGGTCTACCTGGTATCCGATTAGAGTTGTGGGGCACCCACTCTGTGGTTATTTTGGCCCGCAAATCATTCGGCATACGGCAGACATGACCCGCCCAGTTCCGGATACGATACGTTAGTTTTACCTAATATGCTGCGTTCCATAGCTCTCTGGCAAACCCCGAGTTTGAACTACTGAGCTTCCGTCAAAGACCATGTATGAGCACCGTAGGTGAGGATTGGAAGTATGCACATATCCATGAGCCTCTACGTTTGAGTGACAGAGGTAGGTTTCCTTTCATGAGGTCTTTCATTGCCCAATAGCTTTTCCAGGCGTTTTCAGTTCGTTACACTAGATTTTTTTATAACACTTCAGTGGCAAATAAGCGTTCGGTTCGCCTGATAGAAAGCAGTCACCGTAGCCTATGGACGCCTGCAACTCCACAGGTGTCACACGCGCGTTGCCGACCCGTTAGAAACTTGTACATACACTCCTTTATTCCGCTCCTTTCAAATCCGCATTTTGTTCCCTTTCTAAAAATTTTTTTAGAAAAATAGGAAATTTAAAACGAGTCGTGATAAATTGAAACACGACCGGAGGGAGTGGTATAAATCGACACGAGTTGCGAATTACCTCTTCGCACGTGTATCGTACGACGTTTTACAGTACATATGGCCCTTTCAATTTTCGACGCAGGCACGAAAAGTGCTCATTATAGCCTCAGGGCGGTAAAGTAACACCTTGTGTACTCTAAAAAACATTGTATGTATCACGGGCGGTATAAAAAATACGAATTCATGTTAAAATTAATTCACACTCATTCGTAATTTCTTATTCACCGCCCTTAATACACAATGTACTATTACAGTACACATGGCGTTACATTATTATATTTTATTCGTGTTTAATATTGATAAAAAAAAGTAAATTATAAAGTAGACAATTTTGGAAGTAGTCAAATTAGGAAATTTAATCATAAAGTGGTCAAATTAGGAAAGAGACTAGTTAGGAAATAGCTAAGTTTGGAAGTGGACTGGTTAGGAAATAGTCAAGTTTGGAAGTGGACTGGTTAGGAAATAGTCAAGTTTGGAAGTGGACATGTTAAGAAAGAGACAGGTTGAAGAGTGGACAAATTTGGAAAGATACAAATTAGGAAGTGGCCAATGTCGACCGGAGGGGAGACCACATGGACGTCTAACGCCAGCTCAAAAATGCCCCCAAAACCAATTGTTCAATTGTGCCAAGATGGGCAGGACATAGCGCTTTTCGTGACATCGCGCATATTTCGGCGCAACATCTTTGACAAATGATTATTGAATATCGCCAATCAAAACTGTGATGGACCAATCACAACTATTTTTAAATGGCGGTTTAAATGTTTATAGGTTGGCATTCAAATTCATTGCCATGATGCATTGAACAGGGGGTGACACTTGTCAACTAAAATTCGGGACCGTTTATGAAAGGCAATTTAATATGGCGATGGCGTGCGGCTTCCATGTTTTATTTGTTCGTAGCTTAGAATTATATGGAAAGTGCAAGAATTCTGTATAATTACAACCAGTTATAAAATTAAGATATAATATATATAACACCAATAATTGGATTCGTAACTTTCTTACATGTACGCGAAGAACGTCACGTACTACCTACTCGATATTCTCGTGGAATGTACCTTTTACGATATTTAAATCATTATCCTCTACATCTACAGTTGGCCACTTCCCGAATACTCGTAATAAACTGATTGGACACATGGAGCGATGGAATTAGCGCGCCAAAAGAGCTCTTATCTCCTATGACGCCCTAGTACCTATAAGACAAGATCGTCTTCAACGTCTTAATGACGCTGTTAGCCTAGCATACTGGGCTAATCTTAAGGTACTTTACTTGAGTGCACTTAAGCCACGGGACGGCGGATTAGGTCTAGCCTAGACTTAAGGTCCCAGAAGTCGGAGACGTGGATAAATAGATTTACTTGAGTACCGCATGCGAGGAAGCTCTGCTATCACTGTGAATCAGATTTTTTCCCTGATGAAAAAAATAGTGAAAGACAAGTTTCTGTTAATTATTTTGTGGAATACTCAATCTTTTTAATATTAGAGATGTATTTTTTTTAAGTAGTAACAAAACTATTTATACAGGTTGTTCTTGAGTATACCGATAGACTTTACCTTTGCATTTTGATGATAAAATAAGTTAAAAAAAATATATAACTTGTCATTTACGAAGAAAAAAAAATTTTTTTTATTTTTTTTGTGAAATTTTGAATTTTTTTCTGCCATGTGGCCAGTAATAAATGTAGGGAAAGATTTTTTATTTTTTTAAGGATTTCAATTTTTTTTTGTTGAATGTTTTCTAAAACTTTTTTCTCATTTTCTCTAACTTTAATCAGTGAATATGTCGAGATGAAAACTATTAGTGTAAGAATTTTAATCGTGCAGGCATTTTTCAGTGACTTATGATGATGAAAATAGTTTTTTGAAAAACATGTCATTATCTCTTAAACTAAGCCGAATCCAGAAGAGTTCATATGCCATTATAGCATCAAAATGTGGTCAGGAATACACCCTTGAAGTCTGGTATACTCACGAACACCCTGTATACATTTAAATATTAGATGACGTATACCAAAGAAAAAATACCGAAGTTTTTACCAACGCCGGAGGTGAGATTTGATCCCGCGTCCTCAGCATTCGAGGATGATGCCTAAACCACTCGGCCACTCCAGTCAAACTCAAATTTCTGTTTATTGTCAAATCAGAAAGCTCGACTCGAAATAAATTTGCCTCGATTAAACAATGAATAAATTGGTTATTTTCTAAGTAAACATGTAGCGTAGAATAGAGCTACTTATAAGTAATTACAATTAGATCAATGTTAAAAATATAAATGACATAATATATTTGTTTGTAAAGGTTTGCGAAGGGAGCGGACGCAAAGCAATTGATTTTTCGTCATAATCATAAGGTCATAACCACAGAATTAGATTTGGATAGAAGAAACAAGTTCATTCATTTGTATGGCGGCCGAGCGTGTCAGATTTTGTACTGAAATTGTTACTTGCCTATGATTTTAAATATGTCTCAGGCCCTTGAGTATTCATATTTTTTTGTGTTGTTGCAATTAATATTACTTAAGGAGGCATTATTAATGTTTTTGTTCACTTCAACTTGCAAAATTTGACGCCCGAAAGCTGCAAGGTGCGATTAAAGACGGACAACTCAGTGGATTTCACTGAGTTCATTTGACACGCTAAGTAGATACGTTTGCTTGATCTAATCTGTGGTCATAACTCATAATTCTCTAAGCAAATGGACTCCAAAATTAATTAAATATAATTAATTGATATAATTGATATTCCCAAATATAAGATAAAGTCAACAACAGGTACCCCATACCTTGAAACCTAAAAAATAATTTTGTACTACGACTTGCTCTTGTTGTTGTTTTTTTTTTTGGGGATATCAAGCAATTCTACAAAAATATTACATTAAACGTTACAATGGATTTTACATTATTTTCAATCTACGGTATTATTCACGGACCACAATAATTTAAAGGTTGTCGAACAACAGACTGTTGCTTGCTTAACCGCACGGATACTTTTACCCTTAATGGGATGTTAATCTCACCTCACAGCTTATTGCGATTTAAGTAGTAACAGTACTTGTGGTATACTCTTGGGTCGTCTCGTTCGTTTTTCGTCACGTTCCTAAATTTGTCCGATTCTGCTTTCGTCACCCATTCTTTATTCTTTACGATCGTCGATGGTCTTTCTCATCTTCGGTCAAATTTGTTGTTCATCTTTATCTTAATCCGTCTCGTTCTTAAATCGTCATAATTTTCTTTCGGTATGTTCGCTGTCAAATCAATTTTTTTCGTATATTTTCATAGTCTTTGTTCGGGGCCGGGACCAACTTAGAATATGACCAAATACGAAATGACAAAAAACGATTGAGTCGACATAAGAAAAAGGTCAACAACTTATTATGGTCAAAGGCGACGATGACTGCAGACTAACTTGACGAATAAAGAATGGGAGATGAAAGCAGAATCGGACAAATTTTGGAAAGTGACGAAAAACGAATGAGACGACTCTAGCTAGAGTATACCGTACTTGTTAGCTCAAAGCTCGATTTATGCAATCTTAATGATAACTGTTCGCCCAGGGAATCGTCTTGCATCTTAATCTTACATGAATTATGTTATGAGCTAGATTTAGTGGACAGCAGCCAAAATGAGCTAGTAAAGTGTCATTATTTGAACACGTTTATTAGAACGGTTTCTACGCGATTCTGGTTTTAACCTCCTGCCGCCCAGGGGCCCATTTGTCGAAAGCTTGTAACTTGTAATACAAGCGGAAGTCCTTATCTAATTAATAGTGTCAAAAAGAGACTTCCACTTGTAATACAAGTTACAAGCTTTTGAGAAATGGACCCCAGACAACAAAATTTGTCAGTGAATTTTGAATGAATAGTGTAGAAAAAAGAATAGTTTTTTTTGTTTGAGAAGATATTTTAATAGGTCTCTGGGCAACAGGAGATTCATATTTTGGGTACAGTCAAACGGCAATAGTATCTTTCACTATGAAGGCTGCAATAATATCTGACACAATCTCATTTAATGCATGCCACAATAAAGTCCACAGATACGAACACGGTTTTTCGCAAAATTGTGGGTTTATCGAAGTTCTCTTTCGTGACAAGAAGACTCAAAAATTATTTAATGAAAATATACCTATTAATTAATCACTCGGAAGAAAACTCAAATTATCGGAATATACATGCGTTTGTAGTTCGTACGGGACAGTCCATGGAATGCTCCTTATGAAGATTAATCTCTCTTCAAGATTCAGAGATTTAGGAACTAGTGTGAACTCAAACTTAAAGTATCCATATGTTAGTATCAACCTACCACATAGCTTATTTTTTAATCATATACAATTAGTGATACCAAAGAAAATAACTGGCAACAAAATTTGGTTTGTCCGAATCTATTTGATAAAATGAACTACTCTATTACAATTACGTATTAAAGTAAAGCAACACTGCAAGAGACAACCTAAGCCGTGCTCGTCTCATGTGACAAAGTAAATTAGTCTGAACTGGGGTTGCATCTGCTCTATACAAGTACTTGCCTAAGGACATTCTCTATCTCTTCCACTCTTACCTAACAAGTGCAACACAGATAGCATGTCCCCTTCAGTCACAAGGCAAGTAAAGAATTCAGAGCTTAACTCTTCGTACCCATTGGCTCCCCTTGGAGCCAGCTTTGTACCTAAAAACGTACGTCCGGGCACAGAGCTTAAGCTTTATAACGAGCAGCTGTCTAAGAAAAGCTTATTAAGGAAGCGGATTAACGAAATATAATCTTGCTTTGATTGAGATCCGTATTGGAGTACTTTCGTTAAAGATTGTAGGGAAATTGTTTAGGTAATTTATATTTTAACCTGTTTCTTACTACTGAGAAAAAACAAAAGCGTACATACGCATTTTGTCTATAGAAAATGGTCGTTTAGTATGAAACCACGTTGAACTTTCCGCAAGCGTACGCATGCTTACTCGTTTCATGGGTCAAAATAGTTTTCGTTGTCTTGTTTCATACCACTCTGTCAAGCCTTTAGTTGCTGTTTCGACTCAGTATATAAAAAAAACCGGTGAACTTATATTTCTTTTTCACGCTAGATTTTAATCCATTCGTCAAAAATTAGAAAAAAAACATCATCTCATACAAAAATCGCAACTGTGTCACGTTTTTTAGGGACACAAAATAAGACAACGAAAAGAATTTTGACCCTCATACTAAACAGCCAATTCCCATAGAGAAAATCCGTAAATTTTTTTAAAGCGTGACTCAAGCTATGTTTTTCCGGTGAGTAGGTAATTATTTTTCTGTCTGTTATTGCCATGGTCTACTGAGTCACAATTTTGCATACAACCAGCGTGACTCGGGAGACAGTAACCATGGCAATAACAGCCAGAAAAATCTGATTCGCCCTTTTACCCTTGTGAACAAAATTACAAGGGCCTACTTCTGTAATTGGTTCCTAAAGTAATCATCTTACAATAACAGATATGGAATGAAACGATCTGGCTTGCTAAAGAATGGTTTTCTAACGAAATTAAATTATCATAAAATAATGTCGTAAGCTGCTAGCTGATTTTCTATGTAGATTAATAAAGTTTGTCTTATATCGGTTCACTTTAAATCGAGTGCTTTAAATCGAGACGGGTTACGAATTTCTTATTTGCACATGTATCGTAATGTCAGGTCGCCACTTCAGAGGGCAGATGCGTGCGTTCGTAACTCGTGTCGTATTAAAATACTCCCTTCGGTCGTGTTTTAATTTATCGCCGTTCGTGTCAAACTTAATTTTTTTCGCTTTTGAATCGTAATGTGCTATTTTATTTTCCTGATGTATATTAATTGGCTCCGTAAACTCCTATATCTGCGTCATTTTTATCGACGATAATAAATCTATTTTGTTTATCTTCTTTTAAAAGGTAATTATAGATTTTAAGACAGTCAGTAAAATAACATTTATAAGGTAAAGTAAGGTGGGGGTTTTTGTCTTACCCCATTAAAAAACCGTTCCATCTTAACCCACCTTACAATACCACCTGAAATAATTTTACAAAAATCGGTTACAAACTTTTCTAATATCTCTGTTCTATGTCTTTGGGGTAGAGCTAACACTAAAACGTCTAGGTTATCTCAATTTAAAGTTCCACGAAGTGCAATACTGTTTAATCTCAAAGTCGGAGTCTGGATCGCGACAGAAGTTGTCTAGTTAGTAAGACGCTCTTGCCATTGCTTGCGCGTGCGCGGGTCGAGCCAGGCTAACGTGATGCAAACGAAGCATTTGTTTTTGTCACTCTAATGAAGGCGTCGTAAGAGTGACAGAGAGAGATGCCCGAAATTTCCTTGTTGATCGCGATAGCGGGTCTATTGTATGCGTACCATGATTGGAACGGCGAACGGCAGCATAGCGAGCCAGGCTAACGTGATGCAAACGAAGCAGTTTTTTTTGTCACTCTAATGAAGGTGTCGTAAGAGTGACGGAGAGAGATGCCCGAAATTTACTTTTTTTTTCCTCATTGATGGTGGTAGCGGTAGCAAGCATATTGTATGCGTACCCTGGTTGGAGCTACAGCATAGCGAGATAGACCTCCCGTCTTTTAATATGTCAATCTACGAACAAATAAAACATGGAAGCCGCACGCCATACTAAATTGCCTTTCAAAAACGGTCCTGAATTTTAGTTGACAAGTGTCACCCCCTCTTCAATGCATTGATATTGAAATTGCTCGGTTGATATTGAAATTCAACCTATAAAAACATAAACTGCCATTTAAAAATAGTTGTAATTGGTCATCAAAGTTTTGATTGGCTATATTCTATAAACATTTGTCACAGATGTTGCGCCGAAATATGCGCGGCGTTAAAAAATGCGCTTTGTCTTGCCCACCTTAGCACAATTGAACAATTGTTTTTGGGGCATTTTTGAGCTGGCGTTAGACGTGAGCTCTTTTATGGACGTCTAACGCCAGCTCAAAAACGCCCCAAATGCCCCAAATGGATACCAGTGGGGTTAGCACACAGAACAGAAAATTATTCCGTGGGTTAGCACATGATTAAAGCGACATCTCGTGGCGACAGATTATCCGTCCCTCTTTTATTATTTATTTTAAGATCTTTTATTATTATTTATCTACCAGGCCAAGATGCCATTCTACTATCGTGTACGATGAGCGATAACTCAATCACGTTATTTTTTTGTTATTATTTTGGCACCCGGGGGACAAAAGTGGCGGTTTGCTGGAAGAACGTATGCTGCACGCTTTACTAACATAAGTAGTTGTGGACCCATCATGGCCACATAACTGTCAAAAAAGCAAAGTTATGTGAAATTAAATGCTATTAAACGGAATGATAACTAACGTGAGACTCGAACATATTAAAATTTTATCGAACCGAGTTACTCATTTAAGTCGATGATTGGGCGCAGCAGGCCCGCAATACGATGGCCGAGGGTGCTCCGGACGAGGATCCTCTAAATGGGTCGAAACATATATGTATGTAAATTCTTTATTGTACACAAAACACAGGGAAAAATACACATTTTTACAAAAAAATTGACAGGTACAAAGGCGAACTTATCTCTGTAAGGGATCTCTTCCAGTTAACCTTTGAGCAAAGGAGCACATGTCGTGCAATCATTGACTTTAATACGTAAGTAACCCCGTTCGATAATATTTTAATATGCTATTAAACCGAGTCTTTAAGGGTGACCCAGGAGAACGTAACCATAGCAACGAGTGACTTAAAAACACAATTGGCCCACGTAATAAATGTATGAGAATGAAAGATTACTGACCATTTCCATACATTAAGGTCATGTGACTTATCGCTTATCGTATACGATAGCAGAATGACTTGGGTGGGCTTGCTGTACACCCCTAGTCGCTATGCATTCGGTATCACGCCAAAGCTTAGATCGTTTAACTTTCAGACATCAGACACTTCCTAAGTAGTGTCTCTTCGGTGTAAGTTGGATACGTGCGTCGCTAGCATGTTACTAGCTTCAAGTCGTCATTATAAAACTTATTTAGTCATGTGAGTGATATGGCGATATTATTTGAGTGCCTATCTTGTCGCATAACGTCGATTGTTCTTAATTTTTGTGGCCGAGAATGTTTGGTATAATGTTACATACTACTACAAGTAGTTTAGCCTACTTAATTTTGCGCATAGACATTTATAAGACCTGCGCCATACATATTTATCCTAATACTTACTGATTACACGAACATCGAATTAAACCCCCTGATGTGCCGACTTGTCCGTAGCAAACTTGTACTATTTTTGATATTTTTATTTAGGAAATACACCATATTTATTAAGGTTTTTAGGCATATTTTAAACACAAAACTCTCGTGAAGAAGCTCCTCAGTACGGAGCGAAACATGTCGACTTAAAAACGTGAGTAACCCGCGTGAAATATAATTTTCCTAACTAGTGCGCAAAAACGAACTTTGCGCACGCTTCGCGCGCGGTAATTTCTCTTTTTGACGCACTTGTTATGAATAAAATCGTCCCTTACACGTGCAAAAACTTTTATTAACTCGGGTAATTGTCGCCCTCGTTTCACTCGGGCTCCAACTTTCACCCTCGCCGAAAAAAGTTTTCCCGCACTAGTTAGGAAATGTACTATTCTTCATAAACGTAGTTAGTTGTCTTGGATTTATTTTGCTAATCCATAAATAATTAACACAAGCTGCTATTGACCTCAACAAATACGTACCAGGATAGCATAAACATGAAACACGTGTCACGTTTGTTATTGATATCCATCCGTTGAAGTACCGACGAGAAGCGTAAGTGGTAACCCTACACTCACTTAACCCGACTAGCTGTCATCGGTTCAACGTTGACCGCCTCTGACATAGGGTTGTCTGTGAGAGGCGGATAACTACAGGCTGTATTTTACGTAGTACGATAAATAATGGACGTTGTTTTACATTGTTTTCCGGAATATTTTATTTTTACAAATAAAAATGATACCTATTAATATCTAAATTGAATTTGATGTTAATCAAATTTAACTTAGGTATAAAACGGGCCCTCGTCGCATTGTAACGAGGATGCTCTCGGTATTTCCTTCTCAATGCTACAATACGGTCATATGTCTAAAATGGAATGCTGCCAAAAAATAAATATTTACTTAATGTAGGTAAAATAAAGCACTGTCTTTTTATTCACTTTTTAATTTACTGACATGATTTTGTGAGCAACATAATGATTTTTTTTCGTCTGCTTGATTCGAGATTAAATGATTTTTCTTACTTAAGTTAGATAGTGTTATATATTGAACCAAAATTAATAACTTACGCTGGCTAATTTAACAACTTTGTCCTTAAGATCCGTTAATATATGGCAAAAATATCCTGAATTTCAGAAACAGCGTTATATTATTTTCCAAGCTATTTATTCAACATTTTCTGATTTACAGTTAATTACGCAATATAAGTAAATGAACTTTTTAGTACAGTATTTTTTGTTCTTAACTTTTATCTTCCCCCGCCTTGCTAAGACGGTCCAAGAAATAACTTGTTTCCATAAAATGTAAATTTGCTCGGAGTAGGTATATGTTTTATTTAACAAGTTTTTTTATATACGAGCTGACAAGGCTCGTATTTTATGATGAAAAATCGTAGCAACCCGTACACCCTTTTAGCCGTGTTATTGTAACAAATGTGTCTTTTTCCTGAACTAGAGTAATATTATCCTGCTACATTTGGTTCAAGTTACGTGCTATTTCTGTTTTCTAATAATGTTTGTTTGTTATTCAAGATATTGTTTATCTGCTACATGCTTCAGCCGGCTTAAGTGTAATAGCCTAAAGTTATGCCTAAACATACGAAGTTTACTAAATAGTCGTTCAATTATATGTATAGACTAGAAACAAGGTAAGTCCAAACATTGTGCCCTGAGGCACACCAACCTCAAAGGAATTATTCTGTGTGCATGAATTATATTAAATTTAATCAGTTTAGTCATTGTAGTCTCGTACTAGATTAACATATTAAATTTTCTGTGGTTTGTGGGTTATGTATTAATGTTTGCATGTTTGTGTAACTTTATTTGTTTTGTAATAAAAATAATCGCATGCTTAATGAAAGCTTATTTCGCAGAACATGTTGTTTCGAATTAATTATAGATAAATAATTGTTTTCATTGAATATGCGAAGTTCGTGAAGATGTTAATGTGTTTTTTAAGTACTTGAAATAATTTTAATATTACTGGATAATCTTTTTTTTAACGTTTACTTTTCATGTCAGCCTCCGTAGCCTAATTGGTAGTGACCCTGCCTACGAAGCTGGAGGTTCCGGGTTCGAATCTCGGCAAGGGCATTATTTGTGTATTTATTTATCACAAATATTTGTGGCTGTGCACAGGGAAAAGTACCAAGTCGCAGGTATTGAGTTATGCATAGTTCCAAAAAGAAGATTAAATTTGCTATCAATAAAAAAAAGAATCATGACTCTAGGTTGAACCACTATTTTTATATAAATTTTTGAATTTGCGACTTCCGAAATGCACAAGTTGAGAAAATTGCATTTAAAGTTTATAATGCCAAAAAACGCACTTCTACTTCGAAGTTACATAGTGAAGGGTATACTTATAATCTTTGGAAGTTAAAGAATTATGATAAAGGTTAATTGTTTAAAAGTACATGTTAATTATTTAGATTTCTTAGGTTAAACATGCAAGGGCGAAAGAAATACGAAAGTATTCATTATACCCTATTCATAATATAATGAGATTAAAACTGTCAGTTTCTTATCGTAGTTACATATTATAGGGCATTTTGGAATAATTGAATAAATGAAATTCCATAATCAACAATAAATTTAATAATTACCGCACTTTTTAACAATTACAAAAAAGGTCACTTATATTACAATATTAAAAATCAACAAAATTATTTGTATATCGATGCTATATCTATCACATAATTTAACTATATTTAGTATAGTGTGCCACAATGGTGTCATCGAAATAACGTTAAAGCATTTTTTTAAATCAATAAAGTTTAGTGACCCGGTCGAAACTTTTGTATGGAAACGTAACTAGGGTACCTTGTCACGGCATTTACTAAACTTTAGTAACTTAAATGTAAAGGCACTATTTTAGTACCTATAATGCAAAAAATATTTGTATCAAAATGTTATTTGGTACAATTATTGCAGAAATCAATATATTTTTATATATAAAAAGTTCTGTTTTAGTCGTGTAAAACATAAAAATTCACATTTTACTAAACTGGGTACCTTGTCACGCTAAGTCATTATCTTAAAGAAATTAGAGTAAAACTAGGATAAAATACCCAATTATACATATACATAACCTACCTACACCTACTTAATGATCTATTAAGTCTTTGATCAATATTATAAAATTAATTAGTTTAGTGACCCGGTCGAAACTTTTGTATGGAAACGTAACTAGGGTACCTTGTCACGACATTTACTAAGCTTTAGTAACTTAAATGTAAAGGGCTAAAGCCACTATTTTAGTACCTATAACGCAAAAAATATTTGTATCAAAATGTTATTTGGTACAATTTTTGCAGGAATCAATATATTTTTATTTATAAAAAGTTCTGTTTTAGTCGTGTAAAACATTAAATTTTACATTTTACTAAACTGTATACCTTGTCACGATAAGTCATTATCTTAAAGAAATAGAGTAAAAGTAGGATAAAATACCCAATTAATACCTACTTAATGATCTATTAAGTCTTTAATCAATATTATAATATTTATTATATATGCCAAACAACTAAAATCACAGCTTAATTTTTCATTGACTAAATTCGAGATCAACAATAAAATTATTGGCAGTGTGGTGACGGCAGAAATAATACATTTGTCACCACCCCAACTCCTCCTGCGGGTGTCGTAAGAGTCAACTAAGGGATTGAAATATCACTGACCTTACTTGATTAAAGATTGATGATGGGCAGCAGCGTCATCATAGTGGACACATTACTACGATCGCCAATCCGCTTACCAAGCGTGGCGATTATGGGCATTTACCTCCTAATGCGTCTATACGCATAGTTAATAGGAGAAGCCTACATCCAGCAGTGGACTATCATAGGCTGATGATGATGATGATTATGATGATGATGAATAAAATTATTACCTATATTAATAGAGAAACATCTCGTGACGTGACCTTGGTTTTAGTAGGAGAAATATACTTCGCTACCCGGCCCTTCGCCGGCCCTTCTCCGGCTTTGATTGGCAGACGTATTTTAAATTAATGTAAATAGTTATGATTCTACGTTCAATACAAGAGTTACCTAAATAAGTTTAACTCATATATGCCCAGAACTAGTTATTGAGATAAACTCTATGATGTATAGGATATATGGGTTAATGTCTTCTTATAAAAACATTTGATAAATTTTATTGGTTTTATGATTTAAATCATTTTGCTATAGGCCGATCTATGTTAGAAAGAGGCATTTGACTACCCGCGACGGATATATTGACAAAATTATTCAAATTTTAAACGCTTTTAAGACATAGCGTGACAAGGTACCCTGAGTACTAAACTTTATAGTCTGAGAAATATACTAAAAATACATAATTTTACTGATATTCTTGTACACACGTGTTCCTTAGGATGTAAATAACCCAATTATAGCACAAACCCATTTTGGCACTTTTTCACCCGCTTCGACAAAACCTCATGTAACTCTGTAACTAAATGCCGTGACTAGGTACCTTTCCCTGTGCAAAGCCACATTTGTTCCTTTGTTATGGCTGTCTATGTATTTAAGTATCTTACTATATGTATCTATCTATTATATAAATCGTCGCTTGGTACCCACATCACAATCCTTAATTGAGCTTTCCGTGGGACGAGGTCGATTTGTGTAAGATGTCCCAAGATATTTATTTATTTATTTATTCATGAATGCGGATTTCATTTAAACCTTTGAACGAATTTCAGTATTTAGCCATTGTTATTATGAACTTGAAACAATGTCTAGCAATGACAAATTCTCGTTGAATACACGTACTCATACAAACTCGTTACGTTTTCCCAACTCAAATGTTTGCTGAATCTTGTTTACGTACAGAAATAATTAAAATTATTGTGCCAGCTCATTGCCAACTCCGGAGCTTATTCTATCGTTCAACTTTCACAGAGTTATTAATTTCAATGAGGTTTAAAACTGTAGTCACTATAGAGGACGCTGAATGAGGTCCAGTTTGTGAGATTTTCTTTGGTCTGTGGATTAATTCACTAAATAATTTTGCAATATATTTTAACTTTACCACAGCCGTGTCCGCAATGCATCTCGCTCTCACCAGTTGATACTAAATACAGTATACAGTAGGTACAAGCGAGAAAGCATCAGAGACATCAGTGTGATGACTTAGAGCACTACCTATAATTTGTTTTGGAGGAAATTAGGAAAGAAATGCATTTTTGTGGCGCACCGTTTAACTAACAAATCATACTTTTGTTTGAGATATTGATATGTTTGTGGCGAAATGCCATGCAGAAGGTTTTCATCGTCAATTTCATACAAATGACGTTGAAAACGTAAACGCGATTGAGAAGTTTTTTATAAGTTATTACTTATTACCTACACTCGGCCTTCTGATATCACATCGTTTCCTTGGAAGTTGCGATTTTTTAATGAGTCTCCATGAAAAATCATACATATTTTTTTTTCCCTTTTCTGCTGCCATTCTAATCTAGTAAAATGTTGACCACTGTATGTTATAAGGTCTTTTACTAATCAAAATTATGTAACCAGGTCCTCTACGACGGAAAATTATCATCAGCGATAGTCTTCATGTACAACCCGGTGGCGACAGACGGGCAACTTTGTCTCCAATCGGCCCCGAAAGGCAACGTGTCGTACTTCGTTCACACGCCACATGCTTTAATGCTGCAGGTGAGCTCTTCGCATTTTATGGTGCCCTGGTACATGTGGGAAAGTTTTATACCGAGCCAAGATGGCCGTATAAAACGGAGACATTAATTTAATATGCCGCTATACTTTTATGTCGTTTTCAGTAAAGTTAACCACTTTGTCGGTTGACGATGTACAATTTATCTACATACCAATACTTACTCTAGCCACTGACATGTTTCATGTTCATTCATGGCTACATGTAATTATTCATATCACCTATCTCGATTAGGCATTAAAGGGAGTTAGTTGGACAGTAGCCAATATGAATAATATTCAGCTAAGACATAAATTATTGCATTTTGATACATACCGATCTTAAAACTTAAAAATTAAGAACTTATGTATCTAGTAGGTAAGTAGAATGATCGACCCCTAATTTGACGCTCACAAATGATTGGCTATGTTTTTTATGAAATTCCATAAAATCACCCTCGGTAGGGCTAGTTGGTCGCGACCCTGCCTACGAAACTGGAGGTTCCAGGTTCGAATCCCAGTGAGGGTATTATTAGTGTATTTATTTATCACAAACATTTGTTCCTTGTGTGTATACATGAAATCGTCGCTTAGTACTTACATCACAAGCCTTAATTGCCCTTACCACAGGACTAGGTGGATTTGTGTAAGATGTCCCAAGATATTTATAATATGTTACCTTTGAGGCTGACTGAAAATTAAACATTAATCTATATTATTTCAACAGGAAGTAAAAGCGGTAGTGACGCACTCAATACACAGCGCGCTGAACTCAATAGGCGGGGTGCAGGTTCTATTCCCGTTGTTCGCGCAGCTTGATCTGCCCCACGACGCGCCGGCCACGGACCCTAAGCGCGACCCCATGCTGTGGTATGTTGCCCTGGTACTTGCGACTGTTTAGCATATATTAAATTCTCTCAAATTCAAATAATTATTTATTCAAATGGTCGATTTAGTAGTTACAAAGGCATTTGTCAATCAATAAAAAATACATGGCTACAAGGAGCAATGAAACAATCTCTCAAATTTGTAATTAAAATTTCATCATCATCATTAAATCAGCTGAAGGTCTGCTGAACATAGGCGGGTCAAATTCTTTTAGTTGTCTTATTTTGTGTCCCTACAAAACGTGACGCAGTGGTGATTTTTGCATGAGATAATGTTTTGTTTTCAATTTGTGATATATGGATTAAAATTTTGCGTGAAAAAAAATACAAGTGAACCGGATTTTTTTTAATATACTGAGTCGAAACAGCAACTACGAATAAAAGCGTGACAGAGTGGTATGAAACAAGACAACGAAATAGTACATTTCGTACAAGTGCTAAAAAAATGTTTTTCGAGGATTGTGAAAGTTGAAGCCCGAGTAAAACGAGGGCGATAATCACCCGAGTTAAAACGAAGGTTTTACACGTGTATCGAACGACTTTTTTTCATAACAAGTGCCTTAAAAAGAGGAATTGAGGCACGCTTCGCAAAGTTTAGTTTTCCGCACTGGTTAGGAAAAAACTTTATACATTTCATGGGAATTGACTTCGAACTGTTTTTTTTATTTGATTTAGGAAATAATATTCCTAAAGTAATGGTTTTAAGCATGAATAAACCAACAAATATAAACAGAATTAAATTAGCGTATTTATTTTGAGTCATTTGACCTTACGCCACGCCACAGTGCTGCTATCACATCGCCCCATAGTGGCAGAAAAAGTATCAAAAACCCTTATTAGATTAATTAGTCATAGAGATTCCTAACAATCTATGTCTACGACACTTAAAAATTAAATAAAACACATATTGTCTCAATCGTTACCAAATAAGTGCTTTAAATCATTTATACATACATGAATTGCATTCACACGTCACTAAGTTATTCGCTTTAGCTAAACTTGTGTTGAGCGTGCGGTCCGGAGTTCCGATCCGGTTTGTGCTCAGTTTCGCTATAACGACTCTCGGCGAGTGTTAGTTCTAAACTAAACTTACCGTGTCCGACTAAATCACCATTTGTCGTAGATTACGCCCTTTAGACTACGTATTGTTATATAAAGAGGCGTCCAGACGGTCACTGACAAGCCCCAGACCGCTCGGCCTTGGTCAGTGGTGGCCGTCCGAGTTGTCTGGCTACACGGTCGGTGACCACGCTCCGACATCAGTGTGTTCAGAACTCGCGGACCGACAGTACGTGCAATGGCTCCGTGTCTCTCAAAATTTCAGAGAGTTGGCGTAGCTTTATTACTTTTGAGCACTGCCAATAAAAAAGTTAAAAAAAGGAGGATATGGATGAAGCGATGGCTCAAGCAAAGACTGGTTTTAAGCCATTTAAATCTCGTCGATATTTTAGACCACGACGATACTCTTAATTTCCTTAGAATGGAAAAAACCGTATTCGACGAATTATTGGAAATGGTGCGACCAATGATAACAAGAAAAGACACTAATATGAGACCTGCTGTCTCTGCCGAAGAACGGCTTATAGCGACCTTAAGATATTTAGCAACAGGAAGAGACTACAGAGACCTTAGATTCAGTGCAATAGTTTCACACCAGCTCCTATCGGAAATTATTCCAGAAACTTGTCGGGCAATCTACAAGGTGTTAAGAAAAACAATAAAGGTAAGAAAATTAATTATTTATTAAACAATAAAGGTAAGAATATTAATTATTTATTATTAAAAATTCCTTTAATAGGTCCTTAGTAGGATCCTTTAGTAGGATGTTTGCCGAAGGGTCAATGCTTTGGGCATTAAAAGATGTTGAGGGAGGTGGCAGTTGAGTATGGGGAGTCTTTTGGGAGGGATTAAAAGATGGCGAGGGGGGTGGGGCTTGGGTTATTTGTGGGGCATAAACAAAATGATGATGTGTCTGAGGATCAGGAGGAGAATTATAATTACTATCGCGTGATGAGTGAGGCGATTGGGAAACCGAGAGAGGAGTATGAGTTGTGGGGGATCGGATCTGGTGAGATGAGTGATGATCTGGGTCAATGCTTTGGGCATTAAAAGATGTTGAGGGAGGTGGCAGTTGAGTATGGGGAGTCTTTTGGGAGGGATTAAAAGATGGCGAGGGGGGTGGGGCTTGGGTTATTTGTGGGGCATAAACAAAATGATGATGTGTCTGAGGATCAGGAGGAGAATTATAATTACTATCGCGTGATGAGTGAGGCGATTGGGAAACCGAGAGAGGAGTATGAGTTGTGGGGGATCGGATCTGGTGTGATGAGTAGGTGATTGCCGAAGAAAAAGTATTTTGGGAGGGATTAAAAAATGGTGAGGGAGGTCGGGTTTGGATTATTTTTGGGGCATATACAAAACGATGATGTGCCTGGGAATGAGGGGGTGAATTGTAATAACTATCTCGTGATGAGTGAGGTGATTGGGAAACAGAGAGAGGAGACTGGATAACATAAGGGGGGGAAATGTATTGAGGAATCTGATTGTTTGCTTCTACTTTTGAGTTCGGATTTAAATTATTGCGTCTGGCAAGAAAAAGCACATCAGAAATTAGTTTTTCGGCGATTTCCCTCTGATCCGATGTTACTTTTTCTAATGATTCCCCAACGTATATGCCAAATGGGTTTATTTCTTTATTATTTTCTTTTAATAAATTCTCGGCAGTTTCCAATAATTTTTGTTGTTGCAAGTCTGCGGCCTTCGGCTTTTTCCTTTTTGAACTGCTTGTGCGTCGGTCCTGAAACAATTATAAATGAATGAGTACAATAATTTTTATTTTACAGCTGCCATCGACGGAAGAGGAATGGAAAGCGACGGCACAGTTATTTGAAAGTCAGTGGCAATTTCACAACTGTGTCGGTTGTATGGACGGGAAACATATTTTAATACTGAAACCACCTGGAAGTGGATCAGTATATTATAACTACAAGGGAACATTTAGTGTTGTCTTATTTGCTGTAGTTAATTCAAATTACGAGTTTATGTATGTACATACCGGATCAAACGGAAGCATGTCAGATGGAGGAATAATAAAGAAAACTTTGTTTTACGATAAACTTGTAAAGAATGAAATGAATTTGCCGGACTCGTATGTGCTACCTAGATCTGATGTTTCTGTGCCTTATGTGTTTTTGGCTGATAGTGCTTTTGCACTGGATACTCACGTTATGAAGCCGTATCCCGAAAGAAATATTACAAGGGAACAAAAAATATTTAACTATAGATTGAGCCGAGCAAGAAGAGTGGTCGAAAATGCTTTTGGCATTCTTGCTTCTCGATTTAGAGTATTCCAGCAACCCATGAATCTCAATCTCGAAAACGTAGACGCAGTTGTCTTAGCGTCTTGTGCCTTGCACAATTTTTTAAGGAAGAAGTCAAAAACTTACTTAACATCAACGAGTGTTGACAATGAAGACATAGAAAGAGGTGACGTCAATAATGGTTCTTGGCGTCAAGTTGGCAATGCACTTACACCTGTCCAGAATAACTTTCAAAGGCATATGAATAATGGGAAGCAGATACGGAACGTTCTAACAGACTACTTCAATGGTGAGGGTAGTGTCGAATTTCAGTATAGAATGGCAAATGTGGAGCCTCGCACTACATAAACCCGTGTGTTTTTTTATTAATATATTTTATGTGTATATTGTGTTGTTTAGTTGTTTTAATTTATCCTGTCATTTAATTTTTTACTGATTTTTTCTATTGGTGTAGAAGACAAACAAAGAAAAAACAGTGGCATAATCAAAAAAATCTACATACTATAATTACTATAAAATAGTAATAAATAGTAGGGTAAGTTGTGGATCAATGACACAACTAAATTTCAAACCATTGTATCTCTGGTGTTTTTGAAGTTACGAGTGAGATATTGTGTTCGAAGATAAACAATTTAGTTGGCTATCGAATCGCATTCTTGGTTTCTATTTATTTTCAATAGTATATGTGTTATACAACCTTAAACAAAAAATAAGATTTGTTTCATTGTGTCCTTGTGCATGTATTCAATGAAACGCCTGAATTTTTACATTGAAACAAATGTAATTAATCCAATGAACTATGAAACAGACTTAACCAACATTGGAACTGTGTTATATGAAACATATATATAAGTACGCTTGCAATGAATACACGATAAAGGAAAGTTAATAATAACGGTAGGCTGGAGTAGGTTTAGTTTAGTAGGATTCCAATTTGTTAAATGATTAATAAGACCACCGAAAGATACATGAATCCGAAAGACTGTTTCATTGTATACAACCCCAGTTTCATTGTAACTTAACAATGTCGTCGATAACTGCGACATATTGCAAAAAAAGTAACGTTTTATGTGTCCTCGTAGTATGACTGCAACCCAGTCGAACGCGGGAGGGTCCTGGGTCCTTGATAGACGGGGCTTGCCGTTAAGGTCAGGTTTCCGAGATATCGCAAATTTTCTTTGTGTCCGTTTGTGTCAATGTTCCACAACTAACCCTACATTGTGCATCAAGGGAGGTAAATACGGAATTACCAACGAGAGTGTTAGAGTGTTCATTTTTTTTTACTCGAGTTAGTATTCCGCTTACCGGCCGTGATGCTAATACAATGTTTTTCATCATCATCACACTTGCGGACAAAAAAAAGTATTAATACAAAATATTATTTTCATCACACTTGCTGTCTAAGCGCGCCATTGCTTGCGTGCGTAGCGGGAGTAATAGAAAAGTGAAATTCCCTAGGGAGTAATATAAATGTCGGCACGTCATTTAATAATATTATGTCTTAAAACTTTTTTTTTGTCGGCAAGTGTGATGAAAAACATTGTATGCATCACGGTCGGTTAGCGGAATACTAACTCGAGTCATAAAAGCCCTCCACCTAACGGTGTCGGGCTTCTAACACTCTCGTTGGTACTTACCTCTCTTGATGCACAATGTACTATTTAAGACGTACTGACATTTCTTTTACTCCCTAGGGAATTTCACTTACACTCGTGCTACACGTGCAAGCAATGGCGTGTTTTTTTATGTTATTTATTTGGGAAACATACTGGTAAATAATAATAATAAACAGGCATTGATAAATATAAATACATGCATGATTAAAGTATTAAGTAATTCGAGCACAAATATAGAATTTGGAATTTGCAAATCTAAAATTTAAAACAAACAACTTAACAATTGCAACATAAATTTACAGTTATACAATTCCATCATTAATTAAAGTCGAACGTTAAAATAGAGTTTTAAACAAGATTATTGATTAATTAAATTTGGTAGTATTAGTTTTCTTTTTATTCTTTTTTATGGCAGAAACAAATCTCTTAATCTTTCAGACAGCAAGTGTGATGAAAATATTATTATTCGAGAGCAAAAGTACGAGTATTGCTTAACCCTCGTACCAATATTATTGAGACCCGACTATGTAAAAAACTACAAAGTTTAAAAATTTAAATCTTACGGATGTTTGAATTAGTTTATTGTCAACCAAGGGACTTACGGGATATTTTGACGCACGAACTTGTTATTTTCCGGGATAAAAAGTAGCCCATTTATGTTATTTAAAGTCATCATTTATCTATATTTAAAATTTCATCCAAATCGGTTCAGTAGTTTTTGCGTCATCCATTCTTTCAAACATTCACGTTTATAATACTCGTATTAAGTATTAGGATTAGGATTTCGAATAAATATGTGTTTAGAATGTGAATACAATTACCTCCCGTGGGAGGATAAACGTGTAGGCGGGAGTTCCTATGTACGTATTTTCATTACTCCCTAGGGAGTAATGGGTCACTTCGAACCCGCTTTTTAGCCCACTTAATATAAAGTAATAGTGTACTAGGTAGTGGCAGTGTACTATCTCACTATATCTTATAGGTAAATAAATCTACGCAGACGGAGTCGCGAGCAGAAGCTAGTAAGGTAATATATCTATTTAATTTCTACATCAACATAATACAGGATTCTCTATCCGAATAGGTCAGGAACTGAGAGATAGCAAGATCTATTCTTACAAGGAAGGGTACCCAACTGTCCGGCTCCGATTTGATTGATTTTGATTTATGTTATAGAGTAGTCTAAAACAACGTATAAGCCAAAATCGAAAATCGAAAATTTCGAGGATTTTTGTCACTCAAACGAAGGCGTCATTAGAGTGAGACAAATCCTCGAAATTTACGAATTTCGTTTTTCGCGGTAGGCTGTTCTCGAACATATCAAAAAATCAGTAACTAGCTCGCATTTTTTTATCGCCACTTTCTAAGGGACTTAGAGGGTATAGTCAATTTAAAGACTACTCTATAATAACATATATAAAAATCAATCAAATCGAAGCCGGACAGTTGGGAACCCTTCCTTGTTAGAAACGAAGGTTACGATTTTGGTTTAGTTTAATTTAATAATAATGGCATCAAATTTTTGTTCTGATACTTATACTAATAAATGATAAAATGTCTCTATATTAATAAATTGATTTGATTGTAATTGCTACTTACGTCCTCGTCTTCGCTCATGAGTGAATCGACGCCAGTTCGTTTATCTTCGTCCTTCTTTTCTAAAAATCTCATATGCTCGTAAAACCAAAGATTTGGTTTATACACATCTATCGCCCCCGAACCAGTTGATTTAGATTTCTTCACCTGTGAAATATTCGTGATTATGTTAATAAGTTAAAATAACTTGTTAAAAGAAACAATACACGTTTTCTATCAAAAGAAGTAAATGTAAGGCCCACCGCCGAAGCCATTGGCCGTGTGGTGACGGCAGTAAGAATACATTTGTCACCACCCCAACTCCTCCTGTGGGTGTCGTAAGAGTCGACTAAGGGATTGAAGTGTCACTGACCATATTTGATTAAAGATTGATGATGGGCAGCAGCATCATCATAGTGGACACATTACTGCGATCGCCAATCCGCTTGCCCAGTGTGGCGATTATGGGCATTTACCTCCTAATGCGTCTATACGCATAGTTAATAGGAGAGGCCTACGTCCAGCAGTGGACTATCATAGGCTGATGATGATGATGATGATGTAAGGCCCACCATACTATTTTCTCTAAATCTTATTTTGAACCTTGCTATGTAAGGAATAGTCGTGAGTTTCGTTTGTTTGTAAAATCAAACATAGAAAATACGACTTTATAAATTTCATTGAAGTGGAGTGTACATTGTAATGTACATTGGGCCTTACGAGGCTAGCTGTGCCCGGCGGTTTCACACTCGCGTAAAAACCGTTTTTCTATGTACCAACAGAAACCTTGCATTTGAATTAGAAAAGTCGTTTCAGCAGTTATAATGGCCCAAATAATTATATTTGAAACGCAAATTTGTATTTGGGAACATTAACGTCACTACAAAAATAAGTGCTATAATGTGTAACTTACCTTTCTTACTTCTCGTTGATATGAAGCTTTTAAATTTTCAATTTTTCTTTTGACGGTATCTTCATTCGCTTCTTTGTCAAATTCTTGGTATTTCGTTACCAATGCCTCCCAAGCACTTTTTCTTTTGGGTTTGTCACTGTATAGTGGTGATGATAAATCCCACAAACAGGGATAGCTTTTATACTCTTCTAATAAATCCGCGATAAAATCGCGTTCGCGTCTAATTGTTTCCATTTTCGTTTGCTAGCGGTTTATTTTACGGTCAGAGTTCACAGACAGCACAGACGTGCGCGCGCGACGATGTCCCGAGCGCACTGGCTTAGCGCGGTCAGCGACAGGCGGCCACACGGTTCCGAACCGGCATTCCCGACATCGGTCAGGAGCGCGCGCTCGATGACCAAGGTCAAACGGAATTTTGTCGGAGACAACCGGCTACACGGTCAGTCCTGACCGAGGTTCGGGGCTTGTCACTGACCGTCTGGCCGGGCTTTAAGAAAATTCACAATCAGGACTGGAACGTGTGAATATAAATTTAATGCACATTGTGAATATTGTGATTTTTACCTCCTGCCGCTCAGAGGCTTATTAAAAGGTCTTCTAAAACAAATGAAATCCTATTTTTTTCCTGCACTATTAATTTAAATTTCACTAACAATTTTTGTTGTCTGGGCGGCAGGAGGTTAAAATGGGATAAGTAGGGCAATGTATTCTAAAACTCGAATTATTGTATAAGTTTCTAGTCTGATCCTTCTTGAATCAGTGTCGTAGGGATAGAACCGGAATCAGTTTTTTTATGCTATTTAGTTTAACGTTTCAAAAGCGCTGGTTGCTGGGCTTAGTTGAATAAATAATACTTTGACTTTGAGTGTCAAAATCGCTTAACTTAAGTCATACTAAGCTGGGTATGTTTGATGCATGCATTCAGAAGGGTGGGTCAAATTAGCTCTGAATGTCTTCTGTGTCTGTTATAAACCGAAAAGGAAATTACGAGATGACTTGGGCGCATCCTGCACATACAAGGGGTACATTACAGTACCCCTTTGCCCAGTCAGCCCCCGGACGGCCTCCTAACTAGGACAGTCAAGTGCAAAAATAAGTATAAAAAGAATCCGCTTATACAACGTTCTTAATACACAGAATTAGAGTGCACTGGGACATATTTTTGAACATTTTTATGTACACCTTATTTTGTATTCGACTGGACAAATCCGGGGAAATCCGGACTGATGGCAGCCCTAGGTTAAAAACTTAAGTAAGTTACCTGTTGTATGTAGTAGTGATCTATCCAAATACACAATACATGTTTAAAATGCGAACACAAGCAAAACAAATGCCGATATGGATAAATTACAACCACATACAACAGGAGTTTTCCTTAACTAATTCACCTATACATGACTAAAATCTTTACCAACACTAGATGCACTTGGTATTTTTCTTGGTAATATGACACCTTAAGTTAGTATTTATTGGGCGATGTCCTACACAGTGTAATGCTCTTTCTGACCCATCTATAGTTTACTAGTGGAACTATAAAATCCCCTTCTTTTGGTATAACTTTGTAAGTTTCTTCTTTGTTGTTCAGTAAAATTCTCAAGTTTATGGATCAATCTCTCAAGTTTTTGAAATAATCAAATTTTTTGTTCAAATAATTTGATTAGTGGTATTTTTATCCCACCCCCGACGTTAGTCAACTTGATATTTTTTAATTTATGTGACGATGTCTTACAATAATGCTCTGTCTAACGGAGAAGTGATCTTCACCTAAATCACCGGCACATTGTGGGGCTTAGTGCGAGCTCCCGCGTCCCATTGCTGGCCTCATTAATATTCCGAGTAGCTCCGGCCACATTACCCGGATAAATGCACTTTCCCTGTCGCTAGTGATGCGCCAAGTAATCCTTGCCTCGGGGAAACATGGTGATTTTTTTTTATTTAACGTTGAAAATATTTAACGACATATCAAAATATTTCAAAGGTCATTCAAGATTATTGTTTCGCTCCTTGGTTGCTAACTAGCTTCATTTTCATCTAGCTTTATTGGATGATATCATACCTAAATAAAGTCTTTTCAAATTAGTTACTGATGCCTTAGGGCGCTCAGGATAAAGAACAACTTTCCTTATAGGACTCATATCGAGAAATCCAAAAAACAATATCATTTTCCAAGAAAAGTTGACCAGCCGGTGGGAATGGGACCGCTTTGATTAGAAAGACGATTTTTTTAAAGTTTTCGTTAATTCCCATAGATAAAGTTGTTCGTTATCACGCTTACCCTGAATATTAGCTCTGTCCTTCTCATGACTTGAGGAAAATATAGTGATAATTTTAATTATCGCGGGTGCTTACCTGAGGAAATCAGCCCTGAGCAGATTTCCCAGAAGCACATCACTAATCTAAGGACCATCTTAAGACGTAACTAACTCCAAACCTCCTGGCGATCCTAATTGCCTGGTGCCGACTCCGCTCAACCGACTTGATTTATGAGGGGTTATTCCAGGACGCATTTGCATGGGGGATGGGGTCTTTATTCAGTTTCGGTTAATTTTGCACTCGATTGTTTCTGGTAATCGCTGTAATAATTTGTCGTAGGGTTGAATGGCCTAAATGCACTTACTAAAATGATTTTGTATGAATTTTTAACCTAAGTCGACATTATTTTACCCATATTGTCATCCACTGCCAACATGGGTCTATAATCTATCGTAATATTGATGAATAGAAATAGAAATAGGTTTATTCGTAACATACAACAAAAATCACAATATACAGAAACGAAAAAAAATATATACAAATAAAAACGTGTAAGCTACGAAATGGCCTTATCTCAGTATGTTGCTAGTGAGTGCCAGCGCTGGTCTTCCGATGAGGCCATCACGTGAACAGTTTCACGGCAGGTAACACAACACAATACAAATAAACAATAATATTGTTAATCTGAATCTTTTATCAATATACAGTTAGAACTACAAAATATCCATTTCTTATCTTGTAATATTGGTAATACTCGTAATTTTTAAATTAATATTGACTTATCTTCTATAATTATTAAAATCTGGTTATTTTGATACTTTTAAGATACCTCTATAAAGTAAAATAACAAAAACAAAGTTTATCGTAATCATGCTTCCCGTGACATTTTTGTTAGACGCAAATACGCCATTGAAGGGAATCAAACGACTCCTAACATCACAGATTCGTGCATAAGTTTAATCCCGCATTACCTTTGAAGAATTTGCTCGGATCCGAGCCATCCGACCGTGCACGGGACTCTGTCGACTGACAATATTTTATCAGAACGTCTTTTCTGTTGATAAAGAAATATGAACAGCTGGTAAAGATTGAGTTTTCTTTGGAGTACCTCTATTTAAATACATTTATCTGTGGATAAATGTCTAGATCTCAGGATCTAAAGGACTAGCTATAAATATAAGGAATTATATTTTTTCTTGATGGTATATTTGCGATTTAATCCTCCTACTAAAACTTTGTGTATGTTTGCTACTTTGTTCAATGCCGCATCGTTTCATGTGTCTTTTTTTAACATCTTTATATCGTAAAAACTGGCTGCCTTGTTATCGCTTGGCCGTTAGAAGTTCAGAAAAGAAGGTGCGTTCGGCCATCCTTTCTTGTACTGTAGAAGACTTCAGGAGTAATAGCGATACCTACTCTAAATATAAAGTCATATGCAGTCTAAGAGGACATCATCAGCCTCTCCTATTGACTATGCGTATAGACCACAGAATTAGATTTGGATATAACAAACAAATTCATTCATTTATATGGCGGCCAAGCGTGTCAGATTTTGTACTGAAGTTGTTACTTGCCTATGATTTTAAATATGTCTCAGGCCCTTGAGTATTTATATTTTTTTGTGTTGTTGCAATTAATATTACTTAAGGAGGCATTATTAATGTTTTTGTTCACTTCAACTTACAAAATTGGACGCCCGAAAGCTGCAAGCTGCGATTAAAGTCAGACAACTCAGTGGATTTCACTGAGTTCATTTGACACGCTAAGTAGATACGTTTGCTTGATAGACGCTGGGCAAGCGGATTGGCGATCGCAGTAATGTGTCTGTGTCCACTATAATAATAATAATAATAATCCGCTCAGCACCCTGCTGAAGGATTCAGGACTAGGGTGCCGGCTTCGGAGAGAGGGTGAAGTCATTTCTCACCTTCTGTACATGGATGATCTCAAATTATTTGCGCCAAATAGCCAAGACTTGTTGGAGCTACTGCGAACCACAGAAGTTTTCAGTAGTGCCATCAAAATGGAGTTTGGTGTCGATAAGTGTGCGGTTATGCATGTGCAGCGGGGGAAAGTAGTAAATTCAACAAATTTACAGCTTTCTAAGACAATGTCGTTCAGATCTATCTCGGAAGCAGAAACCTATAAATACCTTGGTATGTCACAGTCTTTGGGTATTGAAGATATGGGAATTAGACAGGCGGTGAAGGAGCGCTTTTTCAGCCGGCTCACAAAAGTACTTAACAGTCTTTTGTCAGGAGGCAACAAAGTGCGCGCCTTCAACGCCTGGGTAATACCCATACTCACATACTCTTTTGGCATACAAGGTGGACTCAGACCGAGCTGGACGCCCTGGATCGAAGGGTCCGTACACTGCTTACCACACATCGAATGTTACACCCGCGCTCATCAGTTATGAGATTGTACATCCCGCGTAAATGTGGAGGCCGCGGCTTCTTAAATGCCAAAGACCTCCACAACCGCGAGGTGTACAATCTTAGAAACTATTTTCTTAACAATGAGTGCGGGATGCATCGAGATGTGGTGGCAGTAGACCGGAACCTCACGCCGCTCTCCTTGGCAAAAGAGAACAGGCGCAGACCTGTGGTGCTAAGCACCGAGGACCGCAAGGCGGTATGGAAGAGCAAGGAGCTACACGGGCGGTTCTACAAAGCCCTCACGGGACCTGACGTAGATCTGCTCGCGTCGGTGAACTGGCTACGATTCGGGGACCTCTTCGGAGAAACCGAGGGTTTTGCCTGTGCAATTGCTGACGAGGTTATCATGACGAATAACTACCGGAAATATATCCTGAAGGACGGTACGGTCGACATTTGTCGGGCATGCCGCCGTCCCGGTGAGTCACTCAGGCATATTATTTCCGGTTGTTCTCAGATTGTTAACACCGAGTACTTGCACAGACACAACCTCGTAGCCAGGATTATACACCAGCAGCTTGCTCTTCAATACGGCCTCGTGGGCTTCGAAGTGCCTTACTATAAGTACACACCTGCGGCAGTTCTCGAAAATGGTCGTGCCACGCTCTATCTATTGGGATCGATCTATCATCACGGACAGGACTATTGTAGCCAATAAGCCTGATATCGTGCTGATAGATCGATCGCAACGCCGGGCAATGCTCATCGACATCACCATCCCCCATGACGAGAACCTCGTGAAGGCCGAGAAGGACAAAGCCAGTAAGTACCTTGACTTGGCTCCCGAGGTAACCGACATGTGGGACGTTGATTCGGCGATCATTGTGCCGATAGTTGTTTCTGCGAATGGTCTCATAGCGAAGAGCCTCGATCAACACCTCAAGAGGCTCTCGCTAGGTGGTTGGATCAAGGGTCAGATGCTGAAGGCGGTAATCCTGGACACGGCGCGCATAGTCCGGCGGTTCCTCTCCCTGTAGCCCTAACCACCGGCAGGTTGGGCCCGCTCCGCTGCTGGCGGCCCTCTAGGTTAGGTTTTTTATAATGTGTTTATATGTTTTGTATCTTTTTTGTATGTTGTATTGTATTTTACTTTTATAATCATATTGTAAAACACCTAACCCGAGACGCATAATAAATAAAGAGGATTAATAATAATAATAACAACTTTTATTTCGGACGTAGTCCATATAACTAACTACTACATATTTAAAAATAAATAATACTAATTAATAAAATAATACTATATCTAAGAAGTGTGGAGCTTAGTCCATCTCTGCAGTAGAGGAGAGTCCCACCTATCTACTAACGCCTTCAGGATGCTGTTGGAACTGCCTCGCCAACGGTTTAATAAGGAGGCACATCGCTTTCTCATGATTGCGTCGAACCCATCTACTTGCGCCTCCGCAAACATTCCCGAGGCGCTGCAGTAGCGAGGCAGACCCATCAACATCCTGTAGGCATTATTATATTGTACTCGTTACAATATAATACTACTATGAGACGCTGCTGCCCATCATCAATCTTCTATCAAAGAATGGCCGAGAAGAGTGACGCTTCAATCCCTCAGTCGGCTCTTACGACAGAAGAAGAGTTGGGTGGTGATAAATCTATTCTTACTCCCATCACCACACGGCAAGACTAATATGAGATTAACTGAAAAAAGTTTGAAAGACAATAAGCCATTTTTACTCCCCAGTTCAAAACTGCTCGGCTTCGTCTGCTCGCTAGTGGAATCCTGCGCGACAGTGCAACAACATATGCTGCAGTGCCGTGGGTTCCTGGTCATTTCGCATATGCTGCAGCGTTGTAGCCGGGATCACCTCACGCCGGAGACGTTGGCGTCGTTTTTGCATTTGACGAAGCATCTTGTTACTTGCTGCTCTCCTAATTCTGATTTGCTGTTGAAACAGGTATGTTATTGAGGTTAAAAGAATATTTTATATAATATATATGGAGCCGGGATATACAGTCTAATACGGGCGAAGCTCTTAACGGGTGTTAGTTTACGACATAATAAGTACATTCAAATAACTTTTACTTAAAATTAGAGCAACAAAATTTTCCATACAAAATAATTCGGCGCGCAATGTAGAGCAACATACGCAAGTTAAAGACTCGATGACAGCTAATTTCAAAAGCAGATGATATAATTGCCATATCAACAATAACAAATGTTCGTACCTACATTGCTGCTCCGATAATCTTAAAAAAATTCTGTGGGGTCACAATTGAGAGTAACTTTAAAAAAACCTTGTAATCCATGATTACACTAATGAATCCCATGCCTGTTTTAATTGATCGCCCGTATTAGACTTACACACTGTATATTTATTCACAAAATCATTCAATATAAATTTAGCAGCAAATTCCAATTAGAAGTTCAAAATTGCTGCTTAAAATAATGATATTTATAGACTGTTTTACCATGGACGAAAATTACTTAATAAATTACTTGTACAATATTATTAAAGAACATCAGTTCAGTGCCAGAAATTGGCAATCAATTTAATCTCATCACAGAAATAGGCATTTCGTCGTGTATTCAACGTAAGTGAAGTTCACCAGTACAAACGAAGTTCACGAATACCTCGAAATATAATAAATATGTGTAGGTACATGTACAGTCAAGTGCAAAAATAAGTATCGAAAAAATCCGTTCATAAATATGTTACGACGTTCTTATTACACAGAATTAGAGTGCTTTGGGACATATTTTTGAACGTTTTTGTATACCCCTTATTTTGTCTTCGACTGTACTAATAAAGCTGTATCAACGTCAGTCTATAAATGAATCTCAACGATACTTCAAAGTGCTACGAGAATTCCCGGCTTTGTTCATCATATCTAGCTTTCAACGACACTTTCGTATGTTTTATTTGACATATGCTTTCTCTCGTATCTTATTATATTTCGAGTTAAGTAGCGGTTTATATGCACATTAGCGGCATAGGGTCGCACACTTCCGCCATTAAATCACAGTTCGCAAACTGCTGTTGTGAGGGTACCAGGAACGCATAAACATGCAAGGGAATTGCCTTTATAAATAAATTTGCTACGGGCCTTTGCTTACGACGCACGGGCTTAGGTGAATGGGTGATTCGATTTAGACTTGCAAAGTACTTGTAAAATGTGTAAAAACAATGGTTGAAGGTTTTCTTTAGGGGGAATATTAAGTCAGTGTTATAAGCGTATATACATGTATACTTCGTTGTTATGTACTAAAAGAATCTTCTCGTGTTCATGATGTTCATGTCACATCGGAATTACTACGCATTAGGCCACATTTTTAAATGTGGCATTTGTAATAAAATTACGCCTTTCGAAGCGGGCGATTGACAGTGTATGGCTATGAGATATTTGTTGGATATCTTTTAGATTCGCAGATAAATAGGTATACAAATTGGCACTGTCTACTCGATATTTTTAATATGCCTGTTAATCCCCTGCCTCTGTTGCCATTTTTAAAATGCATATAGCAATCAATAGTGACGGAAATAACGCAAATAAACATACCGCGTAAGAAATCACTTCTGTAACCTCTGATAATTCTGACTTTGAGGGTATTTTGAATATCTATCCGATGTAACTTTATGAATGTTGATAAATATTGAACGATTTGTGTAGTGGATGTGATCGGATTAACACACCAATCAATTAGTGGACAAAATGGCCGCCATCAAAGCGAACCACTGATGCATTGCGACGCGGTTTTAACCGACCAATCCGATTATTAATTACGAAATGTTTAGATGGAATGAATTTGTTGTGAAGGCGCGCTTCGCTGGTTCGAAATCGGTAATGCTATTGACCTTTTTGATCTAATGGGGAAATTTTGTTTATGTGGGGAAAGACTGATAAAACAGTTACCTCTCGTATTTTTAGAATAGCTTAGGTATTAATTATCAAGCACTCATATCACCAACCACCATTCGTCAGTTGAAAGTAAAAAAAATATGAACAAAACTGCAAATTTGCATTATTTCGTAATCACATCAGCATCACGCACTTTCAGAACACAATCTTGGGTTTGTCACCAACTTTAGAGCCGTGAATATTATTGATGTTTATTGGTATTTAGGTAAAAACCAATGTTTCACGATATGTGTTCAAATGCAATTGAAAGTCAGCCATATTTGTTGACCTTTTTTTTTACTTTAACTGAATAATGGTATGCTTCCTTTGGTATGGTGAAAATTGACATTCGGTTGAAAAGATTTATATTGTAAAACTAAATGAGTACGTGTACAGTTTTAAGCTCAACCTAAATTTCAACTGAAATATGAAGATTAAATTATATTCTTCAATTTGTATAAGGTCAATGTGGGTAAGACCGTCTATCAGGAAAGTCCGTCTACCAACTGATTTCCGACCCTAATTGAACAGTATAAGACGTATATGACGGACTTGCCTTCAAAATAAAATATACCGGACTACTTAGCCGCACTGACCTTAGTAAAAAAATGCATAACATCTAGCATAAGCGAATATGTTTAAGAATTTGTAAAGGTTTTTTATACACCTTTTGTCTCTATTTTTACATTTTGTCTTTCTACTCCTATGAAACGCAACTTACATAGTTATTGCGCTGAAACATATTTAATTTAGGAAAAGAGTAGAAACTTACCGTCTTCAAGATTAACAAAAATTACAGAAGTTGTCAGAGTTTTCAACGTTAATTTTACAATAAGTATATTGTTTTATCGTCTAGCCTGCTCTTCAATGTAATTTATGTCAAAAGAGTACAAGGCTGTCACTCTTCATAAACGTTTCCTGACTTAGCAAGCCGCCAAGTATTGTTTGTCTCTTTCAGTCTTATCAATGTGCCTATAAGTCCGTAGGGACAAACAATATTTAGCGGCTTGCTACGTTAAGGCTAAGGGTTAATTCTAGAACCGCGAATCATGATCGACATGTTACCTCCCTGTCACACTAATGCACGAATGTACAAGTGCGACAGAGACGCCGAACGTTGCGCAGGCAGTGTAAGTTGCGTCGCATGGGTGCGTGTACGCAACAGACGCCATGTTGTCGATGGTTGTTAGCGCATGCTCCTCTTGCTTGCTCACTTCTGATCTCCGGGTACCGCACTCCCACTTTTTTTTTGAAAATACTAGATTAAACGAACTTCTGAGATACTAGAGTTTGCCAATTCAGTAAAGAAAAATAGTAGCGTATACAATTAATTAAAATTTGACGTATCCACACTATATTTCGTCGGCTGACAAGCAAAACTCACTATAAAAACTGCCACTACTCTTGGCAACCTCTTATGTCATTATGGAAACAGAACTGAGATACGAGTTTTATTTCAAGTAAGTAATTGTTACTTAGTGAGTTTTGCTTGTCACCCAACGATTTATAATGTCTGCATCGCGATGTGTCTCAGTTATTTCCCCAAAACTATAAGGGGAATATTCCCAAATATTAAGTTTCCCCATAATAACATTGGGAATTGACCAGGAAGGGCCCATCTCGAATTGTATGAAATGCACGTTAAAAGCAAACATTATGATGCAGGGGTTCATTTTAAAAATGAACGGAACGAGTGTATTTAATTTTCTTGTGGAAGTTGAAAAGTGTTTTTCTGTTAAGATTCAAAGCAAATACTCTCAAGTATAACAGAGAACTTGTATACAAAGTTAACTCATTTCGATTGCTTTTGATATTGTTATAAGCACAACAGTCTTGTTTATGTCATATATTTATTTCATTCTATTATGTTTGTTTATTGAAATACTGCTATTTGGTAATACTCGTCTGCATATTGCTAATACTGGCTTATGTAAACGAGGTGGTATCTCATTGCCGAAGTTATTTGCCGCTCTATAATGTTTATTCTCCTGAGCCGAAGCACACCTCATTTTGAGAATAGGCCTGCTGAATATTCAAATAGTCTCAGTAAACGAAGTTCGTTTAATCTAAACTGATTGATAATTCACAAACTTTAATATAATTCACTCCTGAAACACCGATGTTATTGAAATTTATTTCGTGAATTTACATAAGAGTGAGGTTTGTGAATTTACAGAGTTTTAGCTCCACCCCGACACTCCACAAATGTATTATTTTAACACCGAACACTGGAAATCTTTGGACAGACACCTAGCTTGACACTTAGTCACGCAGTTAACGGCACAAGTATGTATACACCTTTCCACCTTATTCCTTCCAGATAAAGTTGGAAATAGTATATAAATACTTTGCCTTCGATTGTACAAAAGACCGGTTCACCCACCGCATCGTGTAGTGGATTGCACCGGGGCTTAGCTTTATCCCCAAACGACTATTCCGTACCGCAGAAAATACAAAACATACCCGAAATACCTAAGATTCTTTGTTGTCGTAGCTTGACGTCTCCCTTTAAACTCCTCTGTTCTTCTAAAGTCCTAGTACTTTACACTCAACTTTGTATGTTAGAAAAAGCAAGAGAGCAGTGCTATCGACCATCGGACAGTGTATCAATGCTGATCGCAGTCTTTCTGCCAATCCTTCTTGACTTGGCAGTTGCTGGACCACGTCTTGTTCAACCCGGCGTTATGGGTCCACACTCCGGCGGCGGTCCAGGCCAGGCTTTACTGCTACTTGGCAACGGACTTCCTTGCCGACGCTCACATATATGGCAGTGTACGTCGAGTCAGCACTGTTCTGCAAACCGTACACACACTGAAGTTCTACTACTGGGTCGTTAATCCCAGAGCGAAGAGCGGCATCACGCCTAAAGGATTAGGCAAGTTTCTTTATGTTGCCCTGGTAAAGTGAATGACAATATTGATCCGTAAATATTTGATAAAGAAGGTTTTACCAATTTAAATAAATTGTCTTGAAACTTCAATGCTTGTCGCATCAAAGAAAGTTTTATTCTAGTCAACAAAGTCTTTTAACATGTAAACTAATTTAATGTTACGCACAAAGTCTCATCAAAAGACTTGCCTCTTTCAGTGCTCAAGAATTCTATTAAAACTTATGAAATTAATTGGTGATGTTTCATTTTCATTTAGGGTTTATAAAGTTTTTATTGTTTTCTATTATTTTACAGACGGGCCGAGACCAGCACACAAGGACATTTTAACGATTCGAGCGTATATTCTGCTTTTCTTAAAGCAGCTGATAATGATTGGAAATGGTGTGAAAGAAGATGAGCTTCAGTCCATACTAAATTACCTGACTACAATGCATGAGGTGAGTTCTTAAGTCACCTGAAACTTAAGTTGGTCTTAACGTTATATATATAACGTTAAGACTATCGGAAAACGGTTAGCCTTATATCCTCATATTAATAAGGCTTAATCTATAACTGTCAAAAGTTAATTCTTAGAAATTTCCAACTATACAAATACATAATATTTTGCAACTCATATAACAAGTCTCTTTTTAATTGGTAGGGTAGCGCATGAATTCAGTGGGTAAATCGGTACTGATTTTAGTGTCATATTTTCCAGGATGAAAATCTTCACGACGTTCTACAAATGCTCATTTCGCTGATGTCCGAGCACCCTAGCTCCATGGTGCCAGCTTTCGACGCTAAAGTAAGTAGATAATAAACTTGTTTACCAACCACGAATTACGAAAATATATGTATGTCTGTCATAAAAGAGACCTACATCCAGAAATGGACCGAGATAGGCTGAAGATGTAATATGATGTGATATGTCTGGGTTTTTTACATTAAGAGTAACTGTTCCTACGATTTGAAAAGTCGTGTTATCTATTATGTTCGCAATTTGAAGATCGACAATTTAATATTGAGTGGTGACGATTAATGGAATGAAGTTCGCAAAATGTTTATAATTGTGTCCGAACATTTCCTCGGGAAGTAAAATGAGGGATACGCTGACAGAACTTTTCCAACTTTGTGACAGAATGCTTTTGAAACATTAAACAATTTGCTGAGACATTTTGTTGAATTAGCTGTGGGTCCCATTATTAATATGATATAACTTTTGAACAAAGATATAATATGATAGATCGGATAGGTACTGAAAGTGCGTTGTGTGACTCACTGTATTTAATTAAGAATTTATAATTTTTCTTTTGATTTTTCACGCGTATTACGTGGATTCTAAATTGATGAGTAGCCAAAATGACTTTTTTGTGTTAGAGAAGTAAACATTTTAAAATGTCACAGTCATGGTCATTTTCATTTACAAGGTGAAAATTTAATAGTTGTTCTCCTTTAAGGGCAAGTTCAGCATCGTGTTCCGGTTAGGATAATCTTTTATCTCCAAAAAAAAATTATATAGAGCGTAATTTAAAAGACCTAAATTAAATTAAAAATTTAAAAAAAATCACGTGGAACAAAAAATCTTCTCTTTTTCTAATCGGATAACAATACTGAACAAGCCTTTAAACAAAGAAAAACCATTAAAATTTGTATAATTGTGAATACTAATGTCACTTATTTTCTATTTTCAGGGCGGAGTCCGAACAATCTTCAAGTTATTGTCATCAGAGAGCCAATTAATCAGGCTGCAAGCTCTAAAACTATTGGGGTTCTTCCTCAGTAGGAGTACGCACAAGTAAGTCCTCCGATGACTCGGCTGTTTACTTTTAATTTACTTTCAATGTGCCATTAATCAGAAGTACTGGGGAAGACTTGTTGTTTGCTAGTTTCAGCTGTAATTAAATGAATGGCGTAGATAAACTAGTATAAAGGCGCTAGTTTTGAAAAAAAAAATAGAAAACATGAAAATAAAATTATGAAATTTTGTCAACCGTTTGGAAAGATACGGAATTAAAATTCCCAACTGTTACCACCCAGTACCACCCAGTAAAATATTTGGGGGTAACTATCATCATCATCATCATCATCATATCAGCCGAAAGACGTCCACTGCTGAACATAGGCCTCTCCCAAAGATTGCCACAATGACCGGTCCCGCGCCACCCGCATCCAGGGGTAACTATACCACCAAATATTTTAGTGGTAACTAGTGGTAAAAAAATCCCAGTAGTTACCACCAAGTACTCTGGTGGTAAGAGGTGGGAAAAAAAATCCCAGTTGTTACCACTGGTGTCAAGTTGGTGGTAACAGGTGGGAATAACCCCTTGCGAGCAATGTTCCTATGTCATTCGGATAGTAAGTGGGAACACGTACTTCGAACAGTTCCAACTCACCCTTAAATTAAGTATGATTTAAGAACTAGAATACCCTTAAGAATTATTGCACTATAGAAATTTACAGCAGTCTTCCGACGCCATGTTCTGTCATTAATTTTAGCGTAATGAGAACGCACGTCTAATTCTATTATCTCTAGCGGGATTCGTCTCTTCATTTGCTCACCATGACCAACGCTGCAATCCCTGCAATCAAAAGTAATAACTGCTTGTCATTTGAACTTAAATGCTTCATTTTTACATTTCAAATTGCCAGAAAGTATTATCCTGAAATGGGCATTTTCGCGAGAAGAGATCCAAAAAAAAATTTTTTAAGGTTACCTACCTTACATAATTTAATGTTTTTCCTACTCAGAATAACGAGTTCTTTCAATCTAGGAGAAAAAAACTACAAGAAAAAAATGGTCCAACATTTTTCATACATTTTACATGCTCTCCACTTTGTAACCGCTGTACAAAGTGTTTTAAAAACGGTTACGTAATAGAAACAAAAATTTGGGACACTCGTGATTCTGAGCAGTAGGATCGTGATTCTGAGCAGGAAAAACATAAAATTTACCTGTTTCAGAAAAATAAGTTTTTGTATCTCTTCTCGCGAAAATGCCCAAATACATATGCGTCGATTTCACTGTTAAACTTTTACCCGCAGACGGAAATACGACGTAATGTCACCACATAACCTCTACACACTCCTCGCAACTCGGCTCGCGGGCGGCGCGGCGGGGGGAGAGGTGCTCGCGCTGCCGGCCTACAACGCGCTATACGAACTGCTCACCGAACACGTCGGCCAACAAATCCTGTACACGAGCCATCCGGAGCCGCAGCCGCACTTCAGGCTCGAGAATCCTAGTGAGTTATGATGTCCTGGTACATGAATTGTAATACGATGCGATGTCTTCACACAATTTCTGGTCGCAATGAGTCTACCGATGTATAATAGTACACTGTGCATCAAGGGAGGTAAGTACGGAATTACTAACGAGATTGTTAGAAGCTCGACGCCGTTAGGCGGAGGGCTTTTATGACTCGAGTTAGTATTCCGCTTACCTACCGTGATGCATACAATGTTTTTCATCACACTTAGGGCTTGTCCATTAATCACGTCATACAATTTTGGCCTGTTTTAGACCCCCCCACCCCCTATGGTGATATTTGGTGATATTTTCTGGACCCCCACCCCCCCCCCCCCTAGCCAATATGACGTGTAATTTTTTGCCAACTTAAGTAGTCCTTTTAATAGCACTTGAATTTACGTACTTTTTTGCCAACTACGAGGTAAATGTTCGCGAAGTTGTAAAACTTAGTATTTAAAAAGTGTTTTATAAAAAAGTAAAGATTTTTTTACTGGCTATAATGCTGTTCAGCAGATTCGAGAGCAACAAAAAATTACACGTGATTTGTCCGATGACCCCCCCATCCCCTATGGTGATAATTGGTGATTTTTTCTTGACCCCCCCCTCCCCCTATACAGTATGACGTGATTAATTGCCGACAAAAAAATAAGTTTTAAGACATAATATTATTAAATGACGTACTGACATGTCTATTACTCCCTAGTGAATATCACTTTTCTATTACTCCCGCTAAGCAATGGCGCGCTTAAACAGCAAGTGTGATGAAAACGCGTTTTACAAGCTGCTTATCGAACTTGTTGGGCATCAGATCCTATACTCAATCTGGAACTGCGCTTTAGACTCGAGAATCCTTGTGATGATCTCCTGATACATTATTATGAAAACTCGCGATTGGTTATTACGTCAAATTATTTTTTTTGATAAATCTACTCTTCTTCAGAAATTGAACTGTTAACTAAACATGTTGGGCTGTTAACTGAAATATTTGGTCTGCTGACCGAACATGTTTGCTAGCAGATCCTGTAGTACAGAGTCTGCTTACACTAGCCATCTGATACCGTAACCAATAAAACTCAACTTTATAACGAGTATTCTGTTTATTGCCTTTTTCGCCCCGAAGTTAATCCATTAATCTTTCCTTTTCTGCAGTGATCCTCAAAGTCGTCGCAACCCTCATCCGGCAATCCAAACAAACAGAACAACTCCTCGAAGTCAAGAAACTGTTCCTATCAGACATGACCTTACTCTGCAGCAACAATAGGGAGAACCGTAGAACCGTGTTACAAATGTCAGTGTGGCAGGAATGGCTGATAGCGTTGGCGTATATACACCCGAAGAACGCGGAGGAACAGAAGATATCGGATATGGTGTATAGTTTGTTCAGGATGTTGTTACATCATGCGATAAAGCATGAATATGGGGGGTGGAGGGTGTGGGTTGATACGTTGGCGATTGTACATTCGAAGGTTAGTAAATTTTTAATTGTTAAATTTTGTAGATAACTTGTTATGGTTTTATGATAAGTTGTTTACTTGTTTATATAATTTGGAATCGCTTTTTACTGACGGTTTTCAGCGAGTTCTTGCCAGGTGCTGCAATAAATGTTGAATGTCATTAGGGTAAATCCACAAGACTAAAAGAAGTTACCAACTTTTTTGTGTGTTTTTAAATTGTTTTATCACAGTAAATATTTTGTTCGTCAAGCCTAACCCTATATCTGTATGTGGATTGTGGACTTGGACGTTTAAATTATCTTTGTATGTTCTTTTGGTAACTGATGTTACAGTCTTGTGGATTAACCCATTAGTACATTTGACATGTGTTGTTGTTGCTGATGTAGTTCCTAGGGCACACAGGAGGTACAATACAATACAATACAAATACTCTTTATTGCACACCTCAATAAATGAAAAACAATTACAAAAAAAGTAGCGACTTAACTAGAGGTAGACAACAGGCAGGAGGTACCAGGTCTCCACAAGATTTTTCCACACCTTTCTATCTTGAGGAACTTTCTTGGCTTCGTTCCAGATCAGACCTACGGCTCATTCGCTCTCCACGTTTCCTGTCCACGCGAGTACAGAGCGTCCGCACAATAAATAAATCGTTTCGTCGCTGTTCCAGGTGTCGTACGAAGAGTTCAAGCTGCAATTCGCGCAAATGTACGAGCATTACGAGCAGCGGCGCGCCGACAACATCACGGACCCGGCCGAGCGCCAGCAACGACCCATCTCCACCATCTCCGGCTGGGACCGCCCCACCGAGGAACCACTCCGGAGCCACCACGCCGCCCAAACGGAGATCGGCAAAGGACTCTCCCTTAGGGAAGTAGAAGCTTGCAGCTGCAAAGATGAAGCGCGGACAGAACCTGTTTACAGTGAAGTGTGTAAAGCCGTGCCCGGTTGTGATAGTGTTAAATCTGAAGTGATCGTTAATGACAATATCCTCAGCACGGAATCCGGGTTGGGGATAGATTCTGAGAAAACTGAGCTGTCTAGACAGGGGAGCTTGGATTATATCCCGGTGAGGGATGTAGGTGAGAATGTCGATAAGGACGATAATACGGATAAGAGCGAAGGTATCCCTTCTAGTTTATCCGCGAGCGAGACGGCGAGTCCGGAGCGGGTCGCCGATGCCCTGTTGGCGAATGAGAGAGAATCTGAACTGTCAGATCCGTCCGAACTGTACTTAACGCCCAGCGAAGCGACTAGTCCTAAGAAAACGCAAGATAAGACTGACTCGATCGTTCCTGACGATATAGATAGCGATGATCCGAAGCATATCGCGATAAATATAGTTAACGACGTGTTGTCGATAGCGCTCGAAACCGTGAGGTTAAAAGCCGATGACGACACCGATTCGGGAGCTATTTCAGGCGGGTTGCATTCGGAAGGCAATACCCCTAATGGCCGAGAAGATTTCGAACAAGAAATCGAAGAAATTATTGACGAGAAGCGAACAGCCGAAATGATCGCTAACGAAGTTATCACAGACATACTCTCCTCGGTAGTTACGAGGAGTGAACTAGAAGAAGAAGATAACAGTCATCACAGAGTGATACCGTCCGATCATCCACACGAAGGAAACGTTCTGCCCCTAGACGGTGAATTCCTAGTCGACTCGCCGCGAAAAGAACCAGTAGAGAGAATCGAAACCGAGGAAGTAGATGAAGTATCAAAAGAAAATGCGAAAAACGAAAGCCAAAGAATGGAAACCAACGAACCGGAGGAACATAAGACTCCGGAAATCCCGCCGATTTCGACGATTAGTGAAAACATTTCGCTTGTAAATAAAAAGGAACAAGAAAATGAAGAAGAAAGGAATCGAGAAGCGAACGAAAGAGACAAGAGAAGAGTCAGTTTGCCTGGAGATAACGAGATGAAGCAGGATAGCAGTAAAAGCGAGGGTGTTTCTTCGCAAGGAACAAATACGTCAACGTCACCAAAGAGGCCTAGGAGTGCTTCTACCAGCACTCAAGTAGATTCTAATCACTTTGGTAAGTTAAATAGTCTGATTTCGCAACATAAGATTTAACATCACCGAAGCTCATAAATTAGCCAGACCACTAAAAACGACTATTTAGGTCAATCTTACAAATTCTTATTCGAACGACAGTAAATAAAATAATAAAAAAATAATCGTCAGATAAAAAAATATCACTATCCTTTTCCACAGGCATATTAAAAAAATAACAGGTGCCATTTACAAAATATAATTAGTTGTCTTACAACATAAGTGCTGCATGCAAAAGTCAAACGATTTTTTTTTGTTGAAGGCGGATTCGTTATCGTTTCATCATTTGTCTCTTTTCTTAGGTAATAAAGTCTACCCTCCTTAGTCATAAAGTCTCCTAAATTAACAAGAATCTAATTAGTGTTTGCCCCTTTCGGACTAATTAATACGTCTATAAGGGCCATTTCTTTTTAATATGCTTTTAATATGATTTCCACTAAGAATCGCAAGCTATTTCAATCCTGATAGAAGAAATAGCTTGTCCCAAAGTTTTTATTCCATTCCATTACGATTTTTTCATAAATTTAGTTTGTCGGTAGCGGAATGGAAATTTCGAAAAATGTATGTAAATTTTGAGAAAACATATTTCGCCTATCAAAATCGAAATAAATCACGATTCTGAGTAGAAATCATATAAGAAATACTTATATATTATGAAAAAAAAGAAAAATGAAAATAATGGTCCATAAACAAGCAATTAATGGGAGCATTCCATGAAAATATCTAATTTTTGTCGCTTACGTGTCGCTATGATAGTGACCCTAATCAAAGTGCTAGCTACTAGGAAACGCTGTCAATCTTATCTTAAAGCCTAAATATGGTATTATTTTACCGTAACTCAGCTTACTAACTTCATTTTCCAAAAGTATTGAAAAGACGAAACGTTTCCATAAGGCTCATTCAGACCAAACGAGCATTCGCTGTTCTATCCCCCACTAAATCAACGAATCACGTTTTGTGTAGCGATCGAATTTCGTAGAGTAGGGGGTTAGAATAGCGAATGCTCGTTTGGTCTGAATGCACCTATAGAATGACCCGCGACTTACTAAATTGGTTTACGAGAAGTTTATGAATAAGGGGGTAAAAGTGTTCGAGCTTATTTTTCACTGCTTTATTATTGGTGCTTTCAGAAAGCAAGCGGCCGTCAAAATGCTCCCGGCCCATGTTCTCCCCGGGACCCACGAGGCCTCCGTTCCGCATCCCGGAGTTCCGCTGGTCCTACATACACCAGCGGCTACTGTCTGATGTCCTGTTCTCTCTGGAGACCGATATACAGGTCAGTGGTTAAACTAGGGTGCTTCTTATTTTTGCAATTTTGTAGGATGTTCGAACCAATAAAGGAGCTCTTTGCTGTCCCGATTGCAATTTTCTATGGGGCACCCTCTCATTTTGTTATTTTATAAGTAAACCCTATCTGTCTTTTTTTTTCAATTATTATAAACAAAAATTAGGGGTCGCTACCGAGGTACAAAGTTCAAGAAAGGCAAAATGATTAGTCTTTTTTCTATTACTTCGGTAGCGACCCCTAATTTTTGTTTAAAATAACTGAAAAAAAAGACAAATTGTCAGAAGCGGTGTTTCCAGACCGATACGACCTTCAAACCTTCAAGAAAAGAGCGTACTCCCACCTTAAAGGCCGGCAACGCATTTGCGATGCCTCTGGTGTTGCGGATGTCCATGGGCGACGTTAATCGCTTTCCATCAGGCGATTCGTCTGTTCGTTTGCCACCTATATCATAAAAAAAAAAAAAAAATATGTATATATATATATATATGGTTTACTTATCAAATAACAAAATGAGAGGGTGCCCCATAGAAACATGCAATCGGGGCAGCAAAAAGATCCTTTATTGGTTCGAAAATCCCACAAAATTGCAAAAATAAGAAGCACCCTATTAAACAGTCTTCTATTCTTTCCATTCTGTTACCCTCTGTTGGGGTGTAGGGCTCGAATCATTATCTTCCACTGGCTTAGGTCCTGGGCAGTTTGGGTCACCTCATCCCACCCCATGCCCAACACACCATCATCATCATCATCATCAGCCTATGATAGTCCACTGCTGGGCGTAAGCCTCTCCTATTAACTATGCGTATAGACGCATTAGGAGGTAAATGCCCATAATCGCCACGCTGGGCAAGCGGATTGGCGATCGCAGTAATGTGTCCACTATGATGACGCTGCTGCCCATCATCAATCTTTAATCAAATATGGTCAGTGACGCTTCAATCCCTTAATCGACTCTTACGACACCCGCAGGAGGAGTAGGAGTGGTGACAAATGTATTCTTTCTGCCGTCACCACACGGCCAACACACCAATTTTTCTAAATTCACTTGAATTTATGGCGACCACGCTTCCGCTTGCCGGGCATCTTCCAGTTCAGGGCTATTTCGGACATGTGGTTGTTAGGCTTCCTGACAATCCAATGCTATTTTCGTGCTTGTATCTCCGTCTGTATGGGTGTTTGCCTGGTGATACTACATAGCTGAGCGTTATACAGTACCGGGAAAAATGCCGCTGGTCCTACATAGATCAGCGGCTGCTATCTGATGTCCTGTCGCTCTGGAGACCGATATACAGGTTAGTGGTTATACAGTACTGACTGAAGAGTCACTGACCATTTTTTATTCATAATGGGCAGCGTCATCGTAATGGACGCAATACTGCGATCAAAGTCAAAGTCAAACCATTCTTTATTCAAGTAAGCTTATTAATAAGCACTTTCGAATCGTCTGACATTATCAAGAGAGAGAAAAAAATCTACTACTGGTTCAAACCCTACGCCGTTCCTGAGAAGAACCAGTAAGAAACTCAGGTGGACTTATTTTTTCAAAACAGTATAATAATACGTCTTCGCCAACCCGCTTCCCCAGCGTGGCGATTATGAGCATCACAGGTAATTTCACCAGAGTTGAGGTGCATCAGACATCTAAATAAAGTACTAATTGCAGAAAAAAATTGTGAACGAATGAATGACTTAATGTGACTTGCGTCAAAATATTGAAGCAAATACCTTGATCAAACTTTTTGGTCAACCTTACAGTTGCAATTGATTTGCTATCAGTACGAAAAAAGAACAGTAATTTCGAATTCCCCTTTTGCTTACATGACATGTTGATGTGTGCTTGGCCTCAACTCTCGGGGGAACTATTTATACCTGCTAATACGTCCATATGCATAAGTAATAGGAAAGTGAGAGGCCTACGTCCAGCAGATAAAAACTTTATTCAAACCACAACTTACATTCTCAGTGATACAAACACAAAAAAGGAAAACAAAAACAAAACAAAATAAATACATAACATTTAAACTGATGATTTCGGTTAACCTATAGCTTATTTGCGCAAGAGTCATGTAAAACGTAGTGATTATATTCTCTTTGGAGTCATGTGTCGTGGTATAGAATTGGCGCTGGTCCTACATACACCAGCGGCTACTGTCTGATGTCCTGTTCTCTCTGGAGACCGATATTCAGGTATTGTCAGGAACCTTGATAGCCAAATGTATGGTACGCACAAGGTATACGTTTTTATCAAACCGCGGTTAAAATGGGATTCGAAAGCACTGTTGACACAACAGTGTATATGTAAATGATTTTGTCATTTGTTGTGTCACTGTCAACAGTACTTTTGATACCCTTTCTGATTCCGGTTTGATAATAAAAGAAAGGGAATGCGGTTTGTTGCAATTGACAAAATGGACAGGGCTTTTGTATGTTTTAATGATTAAAGAAATGGTTTTTTGAGGAAAATTTTTAATAAACCTGGTTCTTACTTTTAACCGATTTCTCAAATGGAAGAGGTTTTCAATTCGCCTGTTTTTTTGTATGTAACAAACATACTCGATATTTCCGAGAATCATGTTTCAATGAATACATTTTTTTAAACTAACGTATATCACCGTGATAATATGTACCTATATGTATCAGTGCAGTACCTTGTCACGGTGCTTAAAATGGACGTTATTGTATAACACATAAGGTCTATTTTAAGAGTCGTGATAAGGTACCTTTCCAGGTGCACTGCACATATTATTATGGTCCCATGTGCACCAAGTCGAGGTCTGACAATGGTACCTTGGAGAAATCGGTTAAAGTTGTTTTTTTTTATTAGGTGATTATACTATATACAAGGTACTTATTGTTATCTATTTTCCAGGTGTGGCGTAGCCACTCGACGAAATCAGTGATTGACTTCGTAAATAGCAGTGAGAACGCTATCTTCGTCGTGAACACCGTCCATCTCATCAGCCAGTTAGCGGACAACCTCATCATCGCTTGTGGAGGCTTACTGCCTCTTCTGGCATCTGCGACGTCACCTAACGTAAGCATTATTCACTCACAATCCTTGTGTCTTTCATTTCGTTATGATCTTACTTAGTACAAGAAATTAATTTGAGTTATGTTACGTTAAACTTGAATTATTTAATTTTTTGTAAGGTGTCACGAGATATTTATTTATTCTAGAATACTTACTAAAGTTAAGTGGATAATTGCACTTAATGTATAGAAACATATTGAGTAATTATCGACTTAAATTGAGTCACCAACAAAATGTTTAAATTAGAACGACTACCCATAGCTTTTACTAAAGCATTTGATGAACTTGTTAAGTATGTAACATAATATGGTGGCGCTAAAATTAAGTGTGTCGAATTCGTTTGCGGCATTGTAGTTTAATTAATTATATGCGGAGGTTAACTATCTCTGGCAGTTGCAAGTTTGTGATAAATTGTAATATTATGTTATTGTGGTGTTCCACAAGGTTCCGATTTGAGCCCTCTTTTGTTTAGTGTTGTTGATTGTATTGGTAAATAATTAAACATTCAGTTTCAAAATATATGATAATCTACATATTTCTTCAACAGAATGAATTAGATGTTATCGAGCCTACACAAGGCATGCCGGTAGAAGTGGCAGTAACATTCCTTCAACGACTAGTTAGTATGGCAGACGTGCTCATTTTCGCCAGCGCCCTCAATTTCGCCGAGTTAGAGGCAGAGAAGAATATGTCCAGCGGCGGAATCCTCCGACAGTGCCTTCGACTGGTAAGATCTCTCGTTAGCTCTGCGACCCTAGTAATTTTGAAATATTTATGCTACGACTACGACATATCGAATATTTTTAATGACAGTTTTAATTTTATAGGGCACAGCTGAAGTATTTATTTTAAAACAGAAAATAGAACTATCATAAATAGTTTAGCGAGAAACATTTACTTCTTGTAAATAGTCAAGTCAATAGTAATATATATATATTCATAGTTATATCCTAGAGCAAGTTATCGTAGTACATTATATAATTACTTCAAATATTTATTTTATTAGATTTTATTTAAAACTTTCTTTGAATGCCAAACTCACATTAATTTACGCTTCATAGTAGTATTTCTGAACTAAATAATACGAGTAAGTTAATATCTTCTCTCTGTTAGTGTCATAAACAGAGATCGGACAAATGTGTGGTCATTGTTCGCAATAATATGGACATGACTCCAAAATTGACGAAATAATTATTTAATAATTTCCTGAAATTACCTATTTGGCATCGGTAACTATGAAGACCTTTGTAAATAGTCACCTTAAAGCTTCGGAATCAAATTTCAAGAAATTATTCGTTTAATTATTCATTTAATCAACTTTGGCGTCATATCTATATTATGCGAACAATGACGCACATTCTACGAACAAATAAGACATAGAAGCCGCACGCTATAGTAAATTACCTTTCTAAAATGGTCCAGAATTTTAGTTGATAAGTCTCACCCCCTCTTCAATATATTACGGTAACGAATTTCAATATCAACCTATAAAAACTTAAACCGCCATTTAAAAATTGTTGTGATTGGTCCGTCAAAGTCTATTATTTGTCAAAGATGTTGCGCCGACATTATACGAGTATATGCGCGGTGTTAAGAAAAGCGCTCACAAAGGGGATTTTTTTGAGCTAGCGTTAGACGTCCGTGTCATATATGGTCGCAGGCGTAGCAGCGCACATTTGTCCGGTCTCCGGTCATAAAAGACTCATAAAAACGTATTCTCGTAGCCTGTCGAATTTGGCATTCTTCCTTCACTTCTAGTTAGCGTTAGACTAGCGGGGCTAGCGGCAGCGCTCCCGGCTAGTGTTGTGTGTATGCGTAGGTTTGCACGTGTGCGGTGCGCAATTGCCTCGAGTGCAAGGAGCGTCAACGGTGCGCCGCCCGCGCCGCGCGGCAAGGCGCGGAGACCGAGTCTAAGGTAAACTACACCGAGGGTTGACGATACCTTTTCTGCCACTACGGGGCGGTGATATGGCAGCACTGTCGTGTGAGGTCCAAAGGACTGTCAAAATAAATACGCCAATTCAATTTTTTGTATATCGGTGCATGGCGTGAAGAACTAAAGTTGAGATATTTTGATTAAGGATAATAAATTAAAGTCATGACAGATTGAAGTTCAAATTTCTACTTTTCATCCCTAGTTATCAAGTTCTACGCACCGTGTGTGTCTCTAGATAAATAGTATTTGTATCTTAAAACGGTTTGAAACGGACGTGGTTGATGTATAAACTTACTCGATATCGATAAAAAAATGTTTCTCGCCCTAATGCGATTGCGACAGTCTTTTGTTTTGTTTTTTATTTTCCGGGCTCTGGTTCTAGTGATTTTCTTTAGTACCAGTGATTTTGTGCCCATGTTTTAGAGTTCAATCTTTAGATCAGCGGCCGATTTGTAGTCTTAATCCAATACAAAATTAATAAACTTCCAAAAACAATAGAATTTCGATAGTTTATGTTCAGTACCTATGAATCTGACAGTTGTTTGGATCTCACGCCTACGTAGCTCCGCCTGGTGGTAGAAAAAATATCGAATCCCCTCCTTCCATCTTCCCGGGGTAGGGAGATCGCACGCGGCGGGCATTTCTAAAGTTAACTTCCATCGTCTCATGCCGCCCTGGTACTTTTGGCCTCACTAATTGATTTCTTTCGGGCTAATTTCGTTAACGGCGGGGGGTAAAGCCATTAGTGAAGCGATAAATCTGTCGAAACACTTTTAAGATGACGCTTTTCACCTTGCACACGCTTTTGAATACGTCTTTTAATAGTAAAATCGATTTGTTGTCGCAATCGACACAACACACGCTGCACTTTGCATGGTGTTTAACAATCTATTCTATCATCTATCTATGCTTCTTAAGATCACCATTGTTTCGAGACACAATATTAGTCCTAACTGCATGTATTGTAATCTGTTTTGTATTGTTTCGTTTTATTTTGTCATTAGAATTGACTTGTATCACCAGTATTTGTCATCAAATTGTCAATCATTGTTTTGTCTTACATTTGCCCCAATCTAAATCAAACTTGAGAAATCATTAAAAAAAAACATCAAATGTAAGCAGTGTGAACACATTTTTTTCATGAGCCCAAAAATAATGAACGACTCTTACGTCGGTCTAACAAAAATTTATTTTGTAGAGCGTGGTGGCAAGTCTAGCCGATACTTCTAGTCCTGTCAAGGACCCAGAAAGGCTGCTTCAAGATATGGATGTCAACCGGTTACGAGCTGTCATTTATCGAGACGTGGTAAGTTGGATCCTAATCTAATGCTTATAATTCTTTCCCCGCCAAGATTTCATCTTATCTCTTCATTATAACTTATAACCTTCCTCCTCGACATTTATCGTATCCTAGTGATGTGCTCTTTAGAACGTAAATTTAAATAATAGTGATCAAGACATTTTTTATGTCCTGGTGGTCCTTTTACCTGAATTCGATACAAAAACTTGTGGGCGGGACCCTTTTTTTGACAGACGACGAACTTTTGTATCTTAGCTCTTGCTAGGTTATTTTCTCCTGGTCGAAGATTACGTGATAATGCGTCGTATCATGTCGATTAGTGACAATGACAATGTTAATGGATAATTGACACGCCTATTTACAAATATATTGTGTCAGGTGCTTATGTATTTAGCCGTCATTTGACACAATGCCCGAAATTGTAGTATGGTTTGAATTTTAATATCCAAAATCCTTCATACGCGTACTTACCTTCTCGACGCTTCTTATGTCCTGCGTACCTTCTCGACGCTTCTTATGTCCTGGTGCTATGTTCCAGTTCAATAACCAACAACAATAGCTTATTGAGATAATCGGTCCCAAATAGCCTCATATCCTTTTTTTTACCTGTCTCTTTTTCTCTGTCGGGCGTGGTCATGATTTTGTTTAACGTCTCACGACATTCCTATCCATTTATTATACCCTGGTATGAAGTCCCGCATATTGCGACGTGATTTATGGTTTCGTTTGTAAGGGCATAATGAGTGCGAATGTGACTCATAGCACGATAAACGATAAACTCGCGATAAACGATAAACGATAAACTCGCGATAAACTACCATACTACCCTGCCAAACATAATAGTCCAAGAGCCAGTGAACCCTGAGAGTAAAGGTCTTCCTGTAAGGTTAGAAATTTGTATACTAACGGTTTATGGAATTCTAAGAGCAATTAGCCATGACCTGGCAGGCGTCAGCCCTGCACGTCATCAGGCCCTTTATTTTTTGAACTGTTAAGTAAATTGGATTTCAAAACCTGTTTCTGTAAGTTTGAAAAATTTATAGGATAAAGTTAATTTATTGTACATCTTAAAAAAAAATTGACAGGCGATTACAATAAGCAGAAGTATATTACAGGTCACTTAGAAAATGCACAGTTGATGAGGTAAAATAAACTTCATCCTGTATACTCGAAATTTTTATATGTCTTCAAATAAACGTCTCGGAGTAAGTATGTGCAATGCCAGGCAGTTTTGAACAGCATAAGACCTTGCCAGGCGAGGGGACAGTTAAGTAAATTGGGTTTCTTAACTTGTTTCTGTAAGCTTGAAAATTTTATAGGATAAAGTTTATTTATTGTACATCTTAAAAATAAATTGACAGGCGATTACAATAAGCAGAAGTATATGACAGATCGAATAGAAAACGCACAGTTGATGAGGTAAAATAAACTTCATCCTGTGTACTCGAAATTTTTATATATCTTCAAATAAACGTCTCAGAGTAAGTATGTACAATGCCAGGCGGTTTTGAACAGCATAAGACCTTGCCAGGCGAGGGGACAGTTAAGTAAATTCGGTTTCTTAACTTGTTTCTGTAAGTTTGAAAATTTAATAGATAAAGTTTATTTATTGTACTTACATCTTTAAAAAAAATACAGGCGAGTAATCGCTAGTTAGTCGCTAGTAGTAGTAGAGTAGTTGCTAAGGGCGTGCGATTGAGAGGTGCACCTGTCCCCTCGCCTGGCAAGGTCTTATGCTGTTCAAAACCGCCTGGCATTGTACATACTTACTCTGAGACGTTTATTTGAAGACATATAAAAATTTCGAGTATACAGGATGAAGTTTATTTTACCTCATCAACTGTGCGTTTTCTATTCGATCTGTCATATACTTCTGCTTATTATAATCGCCTGTCAATTTATTTTTAAGATGTACAATAAATAAACTTTATCCTATTAAATTTTCAAACTTACAGAAACAAGTTTTGAAACCCAATTTACTTAACTGTCTCCTCGCCTGGCAAGGTCTTATGCTGTTCAAAACCGCCTGGCATTGTACATACTTACTCCGAGACGTTTATTTGAAGACATATAAAAATTTCGAGTATACAGGATGAAGTTTATTTTACCTCATCAACTGTGCATTTTCTAATTGACCTGTCATATACTTCTGCTTATTGTAATCGCCTATCAATTTTTTTTTAAGATGTACAATAAATTAACTTTATCCTATAAATTTTTCAAACTTACAGAAACAAGTTTTGAAATCCAATTTACTTAACAGTTCAAAAAATAAAGGGCCTGATGACGTGCAGGGCTGACGCCTGCCAGGTCATGGCTATTGCTCTTAGAATTCCATAAACCGTTAGTATACAAATTTCTAACCTTACAGGAAGACCGTTACTCTCAGGGTTCACTGGCTCTCCAGCTATAAACGCAGTAACTAGTTTTGCAATGACAATCAACTGTTTAATTCGTTCTCTCTTGCAAGTTATGTTGCTTGTTGATTAACATTTCAAAACTAGTTACTACACGTATGCTTAGCAGGGCAGCATAATCCTAGTTGACCAAAGTACCGAAAGAGTACGGACAATAGCGTTCTGACGTCAACCTCTTCCAGGAGGAGACAAAACAGGCGCAGTTCCTCTCCCTAGCCATCGTGTACTTCATCTCCGTGCTGATGGTGTCGAAGTACCGCGACATCCTCGAGCCGCCGGCGCACGCTGCGCAGGAGTGCGCGCGTAGGCCTCATCACCATGACCACGGTATGTGTTTAGTTTGTTTAGCGGTAGTTACTTTTCCAGACTAGGTACTAGAATGTGTAGAAGGGCGGTTTCCAAAAAACTGACAACCGGATTCTTCCATTCTGCTTGGGCTCATTTGTATTCGAATCACGAGCTGATTCGATCTAGATATTCAAAAATAATGTCGTAAAAATCCTTTGCATGCGAAGTTACTGCGAGTGTCACTCAAATTTTATACGAAAATTTTGGGGCATTATATTTTTACTATCTAGATCGAATCCGCTCGTGATTCTGATTTGAATGAGCCCAAGCACGTCCAGATCGGGAAGAATCAGGTTTTAGAGATTTTATTTTCGAACGCCCAGAAATATTTCACATATAGATTAAACACCATGAGTAGTCCTTCCAGCTGCCTATGTCGCCAAGTTATTATTGTTATTAACGCGGACTTAAATTTCTTTTCTGCCCTCCGGCCTACAAACAGTCTTTTTCGGCCGCTGCGCTGAACTAAGTTGCCGCTTGCCGGCTTCGTTGAGCAGAAAAATAATGTACACACTTCGGCCGTTGAATGGGAAAGCCTTGGATCACATCGTCCATTAAATACAAAAGCGACACAAGTCAAAAAATTACTTTTTACAGGGGAGCTGTTTAAAGATTTTGTATTCGTTTTTTGTTCACAAATTTTTTTTACAGCATTAATATTATATGTGTTATATATCAATTTGTAGGTATTTTAACCCTCTTTTGATGTGTTTGGTTATTAGAAAGTAATATGTGCTGTGCAAGCTTTTATGAGCGTATACGTCCGTTTTGCATAAAAAAATAACATTAACTCTGAATTTTTTTTTTCCATCAAAGGCCACAAATACAAAAAAAAAGCAGTTATTTCATTTAAATCATACATAAAATCATGTCTTAAACATAGAAATACTGTTTTTTTAACAAAACTGAACCAGACAAAACTTTTTCTTACTGTTTCTTTACTTACATATTGTCAGAACATGTTTATAGGTACCGTAAACCGGGGTTACTTTGATTAATTTTAACTTTGGTTACATAGTTTGATGAATTTAATGGACGTACTAGTTTAAAATTCAGATATAATTATCGGTTTTCTTCAAGAATCAACCTGCTATATAAAAAAATGTGGTACCTTTAGTTAATAAATATAAAATAAATACAACGCGATCAAAGTTATATTGTTGAGAATGGAATTAATACTTTAATACCACTTTTTTTTACTATAAACTGTAAATAGCCCACCTAAAAGCACGTAAATAATAAAAATCGGTTAAGTACATCTTTAGTTATTTGTTTTTTCTATGTGTATTGTATTTGTGTGGTGGTTACTATGATCCCATACTAAATGATCCAAATTGATATGTTTTGACGGTTTACTAGTTTTTTCATTAGAATTGATGCAAGAACTTAATTTTTGCCGATACAAAAGTATATCTTTCAATATTTAATTGCAGAGATAATAAGTCTTTCCTAAAAATCTACTTATGATTAGTAATAATGTAACAATTTTTTTTTCTAGACGACATGACAGTTTAGCGCTAGTGCTTGGGTACTACCTATGTAGTGAAGCAATAGGCATCAGGACTGTCAAGTCAAGTCAACATCTTTTTTCGATTTTTGAAAGATTTACATGAAATACACAAAAGTAACGTCACGTTTGTATACTAAACTTATATTAAATAAAAGTTCTGTACAATAATGACTGCAGTCTATATTTTAGTAATAATTTATTCGTGTGTGATGCCGTGCATAATGTCTAATAATTTATTTTAAATACAGTCATCATCCCTATGCTTGCCAGCTATGCTTCCCAAAAGTGAAAAAATAAACACTACTAATATAAGTTTTTAGATTCGTTAAAACATACACCGGGGTTAGATCTTTGTTTGTTTTACTTGTATTGTATACAAATAATAAAATAGGAAAGTATGACAAATACTTAATAATCCGAAGTTTATGCCATTATTGTTTCTTCGTAGTCGCAATTATAGGTACAGTCGACGTCAAAGATATCGTTACTGTTTAAGTGCCAAAAATAAGTTTACACGACTTTATTGCCTTGACATTAAGGTCTTGTAAATATATTTTTGGCACCTAAACCGTAACGATATCTTTGACGTCGACTGTACACAAAATTCACAGTCATCTTCCACACAATCTCTAATATACTTTTAAGTGAAACGAACACAATACAAAGTACCACGTTTTACAATTACTGTTTTTATAAGATATATTGTATTTTTTAAGATTTCATGCAAAAGATACTCAATTATTCAATCTGGTACATTTATGGATTTTAATATTATACTGAATTAAAAACGGTTGTAAATGCAACAATGGTTTTTGAAATTCAACATTCCGTATTGCGGCGCCTTTGTTTATAAAGAAATCTACACCCTACATATTTACTTTATTCAAAACAGCATCATGTATAAATATGGCTCCTGTGATTGATGCATTCGAATATATTTTTAATTCAAAAAGGTTGCAAATCCTAATACGGCAGTTTTGATGAATGAAAAATCAAATTTAAGAGGATATTTTAAAATTAAAGCTGCCACATTCCGTTTTGCGACTCCTTTTTATATAAAGAAACATAATATTTACGTATTTATTTTATTCAAAACGACCACATCTACAAATATGGCACTTTTGCTTACATATTTTTTAACGTAATCACTTATTTTTTCGTTTCATGGCACTTTTTCACAAAAATGTCGTACTTTTTGGTCGACAGTCGAGTCGCAACTGACAAAATGGCAGTTTAGCACTGAAATTAGTCTCGAAAGAGCGATAGTGCAAAAAGGGCACCTGCATAATTTTGATACTTACTAACGTCAAATCGACAGGTGTCTTAGTGTCACGTAAAATATTAGTGCTTATAATGTCGTTTTTGCAATAAAATCATTTTTCACAGTTTTTGAGTTGTGTCGCTTTTGTATTTAATGGACGACATGTTTGTCGGGCTCGGCTTCGCTTCGGCCTACAATTACACGTCACCCGAGACATTTCCCACTTAAACGGCCTTGGCATGTAATCTACTATTCCGGCTCGCTCGCAAAACAATACGCCAGTACGAGACGAATGGATAGGAAGTAAGTCCGCGTTGATAACGCGGCGACAGCTCATAGTGAGCAAATAGGAATCAATCGCATACACTCGAACACGAAACGTGAGAATAATGCCCGCTTTCCACCGCGTGCTGAGCGGAGTCATTAATGGTCCGTTTAACTTTCTCTGCTGCTGTGACTCGCAGCCATCAACTGAATACTAGTCCTTAGCGAGCGATGAACGTGAAACGGAGCCATTAATGAGTCCGCTTCGCTCTCAGTGGGCATAAGACTAAGGCCAGACGAGCGTAATATGTTGAATTTTAGCCGCGTAATTTCGGTCTGACTAATAAATATAAATTGGGTCTGAATATTCTTGTAGTGTACCTACTATATTTAATTTTATTCTTGTGCTATAATAGGTATGAATGAATCAAAACAGATCACATCACCATTTGACGTCTTCTTTTCATGTTGTCTATTATGATTATTATGAAATTTGACTGTTTTGATAGCTTCGATATTTTGTTTCTTATTTGTAACTACAATAGCAGTGACGTAAATTGATGATAGAACTGGATGTGTAGTTTTTTGTTTGATAATGTGTCGTAGTTTGTGTTCTTTAGCAGGAGAAGACGTTTGTCTTTCAAACGCCGGCGTTTCATAGACGAAAGAATATTTTTGTTTATCGTGTGCTGTCCATAATTACTTCAACATCAAGTGAATCTGTCGTCTCGACACTACACATTTTTGAGGCTGCCTATTACTTAGACTGACACAATAATACTTAGGTATCATATAAGTTTCATGCAAATTCAATATCTTGCAGTACCTATTTTCATATTTGTGATGAAAGTCCATAGCAAATATAAAAACTTTTATAGTACATTTATTATTTAAAAACCCATTGCAGGAAACCAGTACTAACTAAATAAATAAATATTTCGCTTTTCGAATAACTCTGCAATCCGAAATAATGCCTGCTTGTAATTTGAATTCTAGGTAAAGTGCTTCATTGTAAGAATTTAAATCGTAACAGTGTAGTATCTTGAAATGCTGCGGTATTCTTGATGAGCATCGATTTCTTCCGTAAAGCTAGGAGAGTTAAAATTATGGTATTAGAAATACAATACCTTGCGCATGGACTATTCAAAATAATTATATTTTATTTTGTACAATATAAACCCCCTGTCTCTCTCTAGTTATCTACTGTATTTCTAAATCCGACCTTGTACATATTTTCTATTTATTTTAAACGTTACAGTTAGACCCGTAATTCGTGCACTATGTATGTAAGCATCCTCTTATGTAGTAGTTTCCTTCGATATACGACATCACACATATTCATTTACTTCTAATATTCCTCTATCATCCATAGTACCCGGTTTGTTTAGTATTTACGTTTTTTTCGCCTTTTACGTTTCATTTGCTTTATTGCACTAATTTATAAGAAAATTTACATTGGTATTTGTGTAAATTGTAATTGTTAGAGATTTCAGTCAATATCTCGTACGGACGCTGTCAAAATGAACGTGTTCAAATGCCTTTCAATGGGATTATTTAAGTACTTACTTAGTTAATTTGGTGTTTATTATTATTAATCCCAGATACTAAAATGACATTGATTTGTTCTATTCAAGAGCAATCGACATTGCTGTAAATTATGTGTAATGTACCTTTTTGTAATACTTCCGAGGAAGTTATATTAATTTATTTGTCTCCAGCAAAGTATCCAACTAATTCTGATACATCAGCCCCCATTATTTCGTCAAAATATCGAAGTGTCATTTTAGTATCAGAGATTTGAAAGACTGGTTTAACCGCCGTACTTCTTTGCACTTTTCTGATTGGCTGCAATTTTCGAATGACACTTATTGCTAGATTTTGCGCCCTCCCATTGGCGGCCGTTGACCGCGGTACGTACTAGTACTTCAGACTGTGTACTCAAGTGTGTCGTTTCTCCTTTTTTTTCACGCCGCTTGATATCGCCTCACAATGGGGACACTGGTAAAATTTTTCAACACGCGCGCTCGCTCGCGCTACACTGACGACACGAAAAACATTTGTTTTGTATACTGCTTGGTTGTTTGTGGCAATATTTATTGTGATTTGTCGATTTGTCTATTCTTACGCGTCCGGCCGTTTCACATTTTAAATCTTCACACTATTTTAAAACACCCTTTTTTCTAATCTCCTGTTCTTCCCTTACATCCATAAATCTTAAAACGGACCATCCCCTTTTCTTTTTTCTCTGTCACACGCGCACCTACCTGCTTCCGTCTCTGTTTACAAACACTTCGTGTTTGGCTTGGGGTGGGATACTTTTTTATATATGCCCTTCAACGTTTGACTCTTCCCTTTTCTTTTCTCCTGGTCCACATGGACGCGATAATGCGTCACGAAACTCATTATTAATGACAACATCATCTCAAAAATCCTCCTTACTCGTTCACACCTTGCATCTCGTTTAACTTTTGTATTTCTTATCTCCTGGTACTCTCACGTGCGCGTTTACCTAATATCTCACCCATCCACAAAAACTACTTGCCCCACCTGACGCACAATCTTAAAATCCTTCATATCCTTCACTTCCGTAATCTTGTGCGCGTGTACGCAACTCATTCATCCACTACCACACACGCAAAATCACATTCATGTAACTTCCGACCTCTTCCGCACCCATTATCCCCTGGTACCTTCGCGTGCGCGTTCGTGGGTTCGGGTGCGCTCGGCGCAGGCTCGCGGCCGCTGTTCCCGCAGTGGTCCCATCACGTGTACCCGCAGTTTCTGCCCGGTGCGCACCCCGCCCACCGCACCGCTCACGCGCATTGCAAGCTCGACTGCCACGTCGCACACGCACGCATCGGTAGCTACCACCGCCCGCACGCAGGTAACGCCCCACATTAGGTGGCGCAGCACTGCAGTAAAGGATTCACATCAAACGGGAGTCGACGCTCGTCTATAAAGTCCAAATAAGATTCTGAACATTTAAACGAAAACGCGTGCCTTTTATGCCCTTCCATTAGGAGCAGAGCCATTATAATGTATCCGTTCAACTTTCATTGCTGGTGGCACTCACCGCCGTAAGCTGTAAACTATCGCTTTGCCAGCGATGAATGTGAACTGGATCCTTTAATGAATCCACTCCGCTAGTAGTGGATAACATTTGAGGAGTCTTTTCAAAAGGGCTTATCTCTAATTTGTCAACAAGGGTTTTTTTCTGTTTCCATAAGATAATTAATCTCTATTGGTATAGTGGAAATAAGCCCTTTCAAAAAGACACTCCTCATTTAGCCGCGATTATAATCTCGCATTTAGGTAATAGGTTCACATAATTGGATGAACATATTAATAAAATATTTTGGACCCTTGGAAGTTGTTTCGTTTTGGCTGATACCTAGCTAATACTGCTATAAACGGAGTTAGTGGATCAATTTATTACAATTCTGACATAAAGATCTTCGAGGATATTCATACATATAGTGATCCTAGGTATGTCTACAGCGTTTAATAAAATGAGAATGGAACTTCCTTGATTTTCGATTTGAAGTTTATTCTTCCCACGAACAAGATGTGATCATAGAACTAAATAAAAATGTTAAATGTGGTCGATGTTCGGGAACATTGTTTCATTTTGTTTACTGTATTCCTTTATTTTTAAGTTTTTTTGAACTATGACACTTAACCATACGAAAAATACAGAAAATACATTACAAGATAAAACAGTGTCTTTAGGTTAAGCACCGCTATGGCACTGCTTTGGATTTAGTTTTTTTTTTTCAGTTGCCTCATCATGTAGAAGTAGATATTCATGAATATCCCTAATGCATGCGTTTAATTGTTACATTATTTAAATAATCTTAACTTTATGTAGAGAGGAATTCTGTACACAATCTCAAAACATGACATGACATATACACACAGCAAAACTTTTACTGAAGTGCACAGAATTCCCACGATTTTCGGAATAGTGTCAAGTTGGTAGAAAATTAAAAGTCATATCTACGCCAATTCCTCGTAAAAAGTTTGATAAACTTCTAAGGAAGCTCACTATGTCGGAGATAGATTTTCTACCCACGTGACACTACCCTAGACCCTCAAGTAAGATAGTATTGTAAACCCAGTAAGGTATAGCTCTGAGTAGGTACCGACCTAACCGCTTTCTTAAAGCAAGCTTTGTCAATGTTGTGCTGCGCTGCTGTGATGCCCTGGTACTGACGGTTGTCTCCTCCACAGAACACAATGGTGACGATGTCGAGTACGCCATGATAGTTGTCGACGAGAACAACTCAACGATGAACGACCTGGACTCTCCTTCTATGAAGGTAAAGCTTTTTATTTGGATATTTTTGGTGATTTCTGTTGTTTAAATTCTGACTTTTTAAGACGATATTAAGGTAGACTAAAGATTGTCATCGCACATTTTCTCTCGTCTGTAGGATAGATGCTTAAATTTTTAAAGAAAATTCTAGTTAGTTAATTGAATCTACCTCGTAGTTAAGTGTACCCTTAGCATGACTCCTGGATTTCTCTATAGGTATGTCAAGGAAATAGTTTTAAAGTCATGTAGCATGTTAGTTCATGATCATGCCCTAGTATAGTCGTAGGATTTAAGTAGTTCAATGCATGATTCAACGTCCAAAAAGAATCCATTCGGCGAACAGTTTTCTTAATCCATCCATGTTGTGTTTGGCAATTTGTTTGCTGTCTTTGAAACGTGTTTGATGTCGCTACAGAGTGGACTGTGTGTCATAAAAATGCTTCTTACATTCATTTTGTTTTGCTGTTGCAATAAAATATAAAGGAGACGGAAGAGTCTGATGGAGTTGCGAAAATTGAGACGAGCACGGACGAAGTCAAGCCACACGGGGAGAAGTCTTCAGCCTTGGAGACTCCTTCGGCCTCAGCGACTTTGACGGCCCCCGAGACACCAGGAGCTCAGGCCTCCCCAAGTTCTGAAAAGGAAGAACCCCTATTTAAGTCCAGTCTACGGATCAGGCAGCAACCAAAGCCAAAGGTTAGTTGGACTAGAGCTCAGATCGGCGATGGTTGTTCCCTTCTATTAGAATTTGCGTCTCCTCTGACGATCCCATGGATCACTTCTATTGGTTACAGTTCTTTAGCTTACTAAAGTAGGATCTAGTAATTTATATTGTTGAAATCCATTTTCTAATCATCGAACTATGTCTACTTAAATATTTTCTCAATTAAGTATACGGGGAAACACTATCGAATGCTGATCGTAATATTTGTAATATTCCCGGAGTATTGCCTGCCGCCACATAATACTTATTAAACGCTAAATTCATTAATTTATTTATATTCTATGTGCTCCTAGAATGTCATTGGTATTGAGCAGAACGGCAATTCCGAATCTTAGTTTTCGAACTCGTGGACCATTTAATTTTGTGTTTACATAGATCCTACTTTAGATACCTACTGACCTATTTTATTCTCAGTCTGAAACGATCTCTAACTTCTTGGTGTTTAGGTTGATAATTCCTTATATTAAATATACTAAATGAATGTTATTGTCCTGTTGTAAGCCTCCAACTGCAAGGTCCAAAACATTATCCGGGATAACGGTGTCAGTGGTCAATTTGGTTTGTACTCATTATTACGGACTATTAGTGCAAACCTTCTGGTTGGTTCTGCAAGCCTGGTAGGTTCATGTTCAATTTGAGGAATAAAATATTATATATATATAGATATATTTATCCAGGCTTGCAAAAACCCAGTCGGTATACAAAATACACAACAAAACACAAGCTTGTCACAATATGTATAAAAACATGTACCACACAACATATATGATTATCGCTAAATACTCACAATAAGGTATGTATCAGATATATCATAGGACTGTATACAATGTATACTATACATACTTCCTAAGTAATATTTTGTGACAAAATATATACTACCTATTTTGTACAACATAAGCACTTCGCACCAGCACATCATATTTATTCAGAAACTACACAAGCTAGATACATAATATACCTATCAACATGAGAGTGTTTATATAGCATCAAGTAGCTCATCAAATGTTCATTTAGTTCCCACACAAAGAAAATGTTTTCACCCAACCCAATTTACTTTTATCAATAGAAATATTACATCAGCTACTAAGAGATTTGATTTGAACGGTTTTGTGTGGATAAGTGTAAGTAAATAGGTATTTCTGCCTGTATTTTATTAAAACTGTACATCACTAAATATATATTTATTCTAACAAAAATGTATGCATGTGTGCTTTGCTTGCTTTTCACCCTATCTACATGCATGGTCTTGTTTTGAATTTCACCTTTAGAAAGTCTGTCTAGTCTAAATTCTGTCGCACTTTCACCCATGTATTTCAGTCTTGGAAAAACTTTATCTATAATTATTAGAATGTGTGCTAACTTATTTCGTAGATATAATAACGAAATAGCAACGATCAAGACGTAAGTGTTCAGAGTTTTTTTTGTCAGTTAGTACATCTTTGATTTAACAACTACCTATGAATCTTTAGAATCGTTCGTCTATTTCAAATTCTAAACTAACATAAACAATAAAGGGAGTAATTTGATGAAACTGTTCAGTTTAAATTCAGAATAATAATGTTTGAGATGTACTTTGACAAATTATATTAGAAAAAATTAATCTACAGTTTTTTTGGAATTTATAAAGAATCAACGAAAAATTTACCAATCTGATTGAAAATTCTATTTGATTATATCCTGTCAACAGAGCGTGGACTCTATCGAGGATGCCGGATCTTTCCACCTCAACTCGACGGAGACGACTAACAACGACCCTGAATCTTCCAGCGAGATTGCCTTGGATGACAATAAACTTCCGGTCAGTATCATTTCTTTTGTTTTACGGTCCACTGATATCTGCTAGTCCTTTCTTTTGTTTTTCATTTTTGGCTTCATTACTGAAGGTTGTAACTTTATCTTATTGATAACTTATTTGTTTTTTTAATGTTTATTCACAAATTCCTTCCTAAAATTTCCAGTTATGTCAAGTAAATCAGTATTTCTCAGTTTTGCCGTCATGTCATAAAGAATACACGACCTGTCTCTTCTTCATTTCTTCGCCCCTAGTCACTTGCTCCAATTACAAGGCCATAGTGACCGTTTTTATCTTTTTATCTCCCTACCTTGCTATAGTCCTTGCTTTGTCAGTAACGTCAACCCTCCCAACGTTCTTTTCTTATGTATTTATGGACAGGCCCCTTTTTCATCGCAGATTGACTCATCTCTTTGGCGATACAATTTCTTAGTCCTCACTCTTTTATGTTCTCCTAGTAGAGTATGAGAAAAGTAGTTACGTTATCTACTCCTTTCTTGTATGATTTATCCTTTGTAGCCCATACATATTATGTTATATCCCTTTCTACTAATTGGGATAACATAATACCTCCTAGGGACTACTTTTATGTTTTTATGTTGCTATTATCTCAGGTAAAAATCTTAATACTGAAGGCATTCATTATGATAATAAAAACAACCTTTTTTAGCCTCTACCCTTTTTTTCTAACAGTTTTTTTTATCGCCGTCCTTCTTTGTATTTTTGATAATATGGACATTATATTATGAATTATGACATATTTGATATATACGTATAATCTTCGTAAGCCTGACATGGTTTGTTTTACAATCCCTTTTTTCCAGCTGAAGATCTGGTAGAGTTGCTCCTTTTGTAGTTTATTTTGTCGTTCTACAATGTTGCTCCTATTTCTCTATGGCATCCTAGTAAAATGTCGCACAGTAATGGACAACTTTTGTAATTTTAAGATTATCGTTTTTTTTTTTTGAAATATTACACTCATGATCTCACTATTGACCACATAGTTTTATATTGTCTCATCACTGACCACATAGTTTTATATTGTTAGATTTGTTAATAAATTAGATTTTAAAGTTGTGTTTACCAAATTTATTGTACACTTTGCCACTTTGTTTTTAAGATAATTATGCTAAGTCCTACATTATGTTTATCTTCTACATTGTACACATTTACCGACTCTTGTTACTGTTTTACCTACTTTTCTAGTTATTTTTATTTTTCACTTTTCAGCTCGGTTGCCCTGAAAACCAGCGTCGTGTCATCTGACACGACACATGCTGAGTGGCATCCTTTTTGGTGTTCAAATCCTTACTGTTTGATACTTGTATTTATTGTTCTGTACCTATTGTATGACCACCAAATAAACCATTCTTATTCTTATTCTTATTCTTAATTCGGATCATCTATTTTATGCGAAGGTGTTACTAGTTACTTAATTTGGCTCGTGCATAATGAGACGCATTACAGGCCTAGTCATAGTAAATATTCACAGTCGCATTCATAACTTTATCTGTGACAGCAAAAAATCAAGCTATCGTATGCCACCTCTTAAAATTAAAAAAAAACACCACCAACACCAAGTAAATAATATTACATAGGAATACATATAGAAAATTCCATTAAAACATCGGTTTTAAGTGTTGTAATGTAACTTTTTTTCTATTCCACCGACAACGAAAAAAATGTATAGCATTAAATGCCAGCTATGTGTAGCTCTTCGTTGACCATTTTTTCTCTTCTGCATCCTTGTAGTATGTAGTCTATAAAAGCATCGTGTCGTAAAAGGTGACCAATCATTTTCCCTCTTCTAGAATCGCCCACATTGTTCATTGGTAGACCTTATTCCTTTTGTAACAAGTTTTACAGATGTACTTACAGTTAAAAGTTCTGTTTATTTTACTTTCTATTGTTCTTAACCTTTCGTCTGTAATATTTTTTTCTAATAGTTTCTTTTTTTTATGCCTCCTTAGCTTATACTTAGCGCAGCGGCCGGCAAAGACCACTTAAACGGCCTTGGCATGTAATATACTATTTCTCACATAAATATTCTTAATGTTGCAGGTCAGTAATGACGAATCATGGACTGATGTCAACCTGAACGAAGATGGAGAGAGGGGTCCTGCCACAATCACTGGCAGAACGAGAGACCACGAGGGCAACATACATGAAGGTAATGCCAATACTCCTACTCGGTCATACTTGCCTGGTACTTAGTGGTATATTTTATTGCTCTGTTATTGTTATGAAAATGTGAACAAGGGTTTGTTCACATGCAGAGAAACGAATGGTATAGGTATGTATCAGCACAAGAGTTGAGACCACGCACACATCAATATGTCATGTAAACACACGGGGAATTTAAAATTAGTGTCCTTTTTTTGTATTGACAGCAAACCCAATAGCAACTGTGAGATTGAACAAAAAGTTTGTTCAAGGGATTTGCTTCAATATTTTGACGTATGTCATTCATTCATTCACAATTTTTTTTCCAATTAGTACTTCATTTGGATGTGTGTGTGTACAAGGACAAAAAGGCAGTCCTACATATTTTGTGGTATTCAGCGGTTTATTCGAGTTTTTGTCTATTGTACTATGGTAACCGCCCTTTCTAAGAAACCTTTTGTCATTTGTACCTTACCTAGCGTTAACCAATAAGGCGGCTTTAAATTGTTTGTTAAATAAGAAGGTTGTAAAACTTTCTAATGGTTCTGCATACCTGGGTCGCGTTTTATAAAGTTACAATTTACAATTTCGCTGTTTGCCTCTCTTTCTAGCCAATATGTGCGTGCGTTAGAGAGGCAAACAGCGAAATTGTAAATTGTAACTTTATAAAACGCGACACTGGTACTTTGTGTACCTGTATTTTGGTTATAAGTTTAACATAACTTTTGTTAAATTCATCAACTAATCAGGTACGATTATTAAAATGTCTGAGATATATAATCAAAGGGTTTAAGTATTTTTTGCATCACAGGTGTGATGAAAAACATTGTGTGTACCACGGGCGGTACAATGAACTCGTCTGAAGTAAAGCCCGCGCCTTCGGCTTGGGCTTTACTTTCACACTCGTTCGCAAATTCTTACTTACCGCCCTAAATACACAATGTACTATTACGGATAAGCCTAGGTACAGTCAGGGAATTTAATTTCCTACCCATTTCGTAGAAATGTTGTTAGGCATTCACGATGCATTAAGGTCGAAATTTTAATTTTAGTATTGATGTGTCAATACCCATTATTTGTCAGTGTCACTGCACGTCACATAGAACCTCTTTACGAAGTTATTTACTTTTCTAATAAATAATTACTTAAACACATGGCAGATGCTGTCAGTGTCAGTCGAGAAAATTGTGAAATAATTTTCAAAAGCGAAATTATTGTGAACGCAAATGTTACACCAGGGGCCTATTTCTCGTACATTACAAGTTCACAAGTCTACAAGTTTACGTATAAAACTCAATTACACAAGTGTGGTTTAATTCTGTTTCTCTAACAAATGATTCTACAAGTGCTACATGGAGGTAGCACTTGTAGTAATCATAGAGTAAAAAAGAGGTTTATTTACTAAGCAAAGTGGAAACGCAATGGCCATTATAAATGTTATGTTAATGTCATTGTCACTCATGTGCATCATAATCTTCATAAGAAGAAAATACGTCCTTTTAAAATTTAAGTGACAATATATGTCATCTACTATTCTTCAATAAAATGGCCGACTTGTGTCTGGCATGTGTCAGGGGAATGTATGTAGTGTATAAAATACAAGTAGTTATGAATAGCGTTTCTTAAAAATATTAATCACAAGTGTAAAATCAACGTCAGTTTCGTCAGTCACTCTTAGAATGTTTACAAGCCCTAGGGTGTCCGTATTTTTATATGATAAGGTGAATTCGTTAATAAATTACGCTAACCTTTAATAATATATTGTTTTGTTTTTGTGAAATAGCTCAAATTGTATTCTTAAATATTTTTTTGAGTTAATAATGACATCGTGATTTACACGAAAGAATGCAAAATCAATACAAGTAGTAATAATGATGTCTAAATGCTACACGTACGTATGTATATTAAAATGGTCGAACTTAGAATTGAAATGCCCGATAATCATAGCAATAAATAGCTTAAATATTAATTTTTATTTTACTAAAGACATCTAGCGACCAATAGAATAATCAAATTGGCGGCGAGTAGGTGAACTAGAATCGTCAAATGCTTCGCATAACGCTTATGTCTATGGTTTTAAAACTGTGTATGCGGTCCTAGTACAACTGGTGATTGACAGTAGCTCGCGGCCTTCATAGGGCTACCCGTCTCTTTTTTATCAATACAATCAATAAGGGACTAGTAGCCCGTGAGAAGAGCGCGTGTTGGTGTTGCGCATAAGATATTATGCTAGCCTGATGCCTACGTTACTCTAAAATATGTATCAGTCTCAATTACTATGTATTTCTATCCTGTATGTATATGCCCCAGCAGCACCACAACGTCATAAAGCTTACAACGAAAAGAGAGGCATAGATTTTGGAACTACTCTTACGGTTTTATAAGCATGCTGTACCTAGATTTGTATTTTTATTGGTTTATGTCAAATAATATTTAACACTATAAAATAACCCCTTCATTTATCGATGAATAATGGATTTATAATAAATCAAACTTTTCGCATTAAGTGACAATTACACTTCGTCGTTGTTCGTCTAATGCATCATGCGTCGTTACTAAGCAACATACTTTGCTTTAGGTGCACGGCTCAGTGTAATTCCCGCATTAAAGTGGTTTGATTTCCATATAAGTACGGTTAGCACATGATTGGTGCGACAATATGTCGCTGCGAGATAGACTATCCGTCCCTCTTTAAGTAAGTAAAAGACGGGAAATCTATCTCGCAGCGACATACTGTCGCTCCGAACATGTGCTAAGCGTAAAGAATTGCTTGTGGTTTAGCAAGCCGTAACGTATTACCACATTATAAAAATATGCGAATTTAATATATATGGCAATCGAACAACCTTAATGTTTTATAGTTATAGTAAATGAAACAATTAGGACCTTTTTAACAATTTTATTTTATTACAATTACAATAGTATTTTTCATAGTATAAGCTTTGGAGTATCCCATACAAAATATTAAAATATTGTCATAACTCCACCTACTCCAATGATGTGAATCAGTGGCCCTAGCACATCTTGTGTTTAACAGCAACTTGCACCTACAGTCGAAGACAAAATAAGGGGTATACAAAAACGTTCAAAAATATGTCCCAGTGCACTCTAATTCTGTGTAATAAGAACGTCGTAACATATTTATGAACGGATTCTTTCGATACTTATTTTTGCACTTGACTGTACCAGATTCTTTTCGATTGCATAGATTAAAAGGAGATGTGTATCTGTAAGTTGATGTCAAATACAAGATATTCTAGCCCGCCAGTGATCTCCGCCATGAGACACAGTGGCCTTAGCACATCTTGTGTATGAAAGCAACACGCAGCTAGCCATCTCTTTTCGATTATACTGATTAACAAGAGACTGGTAGCCGCGAAAAAGCAGCGTGCTACTGTTAAACACAAGATATGCTAGCCTCCAGACTTATGAATCTATTTAGTCAATCATTTAATTTTCTTAATTTGCATTCATATACCAACTATACATAGTATAGGTAGGTGGGTGAATATCCGAGCGTTTCAACCGCTTAATTTTGGTGGCAACATTCTTGCCGAAGTTTCTATTGGTTACAATGTGCTAATTATCATGTCATTTGAAGGAGGACCGGTACCTTATACTAAATGAAATGACGAAGGATAACATTGAGAAGTTTAGAAACTTCGGCAAAAATGATGCCACCAAAATTAGGCGGTTGAAACGCTCAGATATTACCAATTTAATTAACAACTTGACGCTGGTGTATATAGTTCGTATTTAAAAAATCGGTTTGTTCGACTTATCGGGTTTCACTACGCAACCCTCGTAATGGTCAAGGACCCTATTGGATTCCAATTGTGTCTTCGACTATAAGTGATTCCGTACATGTGGAACCGTGTACATTATTATGAATATTCCTTTTTATTTAAAGTAAGAGTTATGCATTGTTTCCCGACATAAACTTTAGAACCGTAGGTATCCTATATATTCTTAGGACTACGTTTGAAGTGTCCATTACTAGTACTTCTCAACTAAAAGTTTCCAACACTTGCACCAGTGACCATTAAAGTTATCTATCATTCAATATACGGTTAACTTAGCAGACAATTTTTTCATGCGGGTACCTACTATAGCATTAGCGGTTTACTTGTAAGTTATGTTATGATATTCAAAAAATAAAGTAATATTGATAATTAATTATTAAGTACCTACTTAATAATTCATTATCAATATTACTGTTTCCTTTATCCTATATACCTATATAGTAGGGTGGATCGATTTTTTTATTTTCGGGTAATCATAAAATAATCTTTACGAATCGATACTATGCGGCTAGAAAAACAAAAAATATTATGACCATTTTTGGATATTTTATCATTATGGACCCCATATAGAAGCCCGAAGATCGGCCTTATTTTTAAGGTTTTTTTAAGAAAACTCGGATGAGCAAGGATATTTTCTGTTTTAATTTTATGGATAAACAAAATAAGATTGTTTTTCATAAATTTAAGGTTTGTGTGATTTAATTATATGATAATTGTTCGCAGTACCTCCAAAAAATAATTTTTAACTTTGAGGCTCTTGGGGCAGTACTTCCCGAATGATTATCGTAAAAAGATATATTGTTGAAAAAGTTACTTTTTAGACAGGTTATTCCTATAGGGCCGCGTTTCAGAAAATAATGAAAAAAAATTTTTGTCCATGAATACATTGAAGTATGAAAAAAATTTTTTTTTTCGGATTTTTGGAACCGCGGGCCAATAGAATGATAGTCGTAAAAAGTAACATTCTGTAACAATATACCTTTTTCCGATATTCATTTGGTAAGTACTGCCCCAAGAGCCTCAAAGTTGAAAAACAGTTTTCGCCGATACTGGTTATAATTTTCATATAATTAAATTGTGCAAATTCTACATTTATGACAAATAATGTTATATTGTTTCTACATAAAAATAAACCCGAAAATATCCACGAACTACTGACTTTTCTTAAAAAAACCTTAAAAATAGAGTAAATTTTTGGGCCTATAAACGAAGTACAAAATAAAAGTAAATCCAAAAATGATCATAATATTTTTTATTTCTCTAGCCACGAAGTATCGATCTATAAAGATTATTTTATGAATTTCCAAAAATAAAATAATCGATCCACCCTACTATATAGGATATAGGAAACAGGTACTCCTTGGTGTTTGGCAATCGGTACAATTTATAAATACATACATACAAATATATATACGGCACACGCCTGATAAATATCGATGATCTTTATCAATTGAGCTCAGCAGGCTGGTCCAGATGCTTGAAGATGCTAGCGATGCTCATACCCATTCATTTTTTGATCAGACTCTTGAAATGAAATAGCGTACGAGTACAACTTATTTTGGAAGCGTTTATCCTGTTACTGATTGCTATTTCCCAGATAATCAATGAACATGAATAATAATAAGCAGGCCGTGACTTATATACCGGTATTTGGCGTCGAACCTGATACTTACCTCGGAATCTTCCGTATTCTGCTGCTCTACCTTAATTACTTACATATGTACTTCCTCCAATACTCCTTTTACCTGCGAAGTTATAAGTTTTTAAGCGTGTAAGCGAGTCCTAGTTTTGTATTTCATAAATCCTACTGAATGTTGTTATACTCGTACATGTCATAGATACATTGTTAGCGTGATTGTTTCATCGAACCTTATAAGCTTATAACCCTATTTAGGTACACATTACACACATTGTATAACAAAGCTAATTTACAAAAATATATTGACGTATGAAATTGTTAGTTAAAATAATGATTAGGAACAAGACCGCCCAACGTCTTCCGTTGTTTGCCTCAGTATTTTTATGGGTCGTCTAAAGCCACCAAAGCCACATCCATCCTTCCGAAACCTCTCGAAGAGTGCTTCGAAATCTGGCGACGGCTTACTGCCTGCGTTACATACGTATAACGGAAACAACGCAAAGACTGAAAAGCGATGCCGAGGCTACTAGGATGGAACCTTGCGGGTGTTGGGCGCCGATAATCATATCGATAATACACATATTCCATAATACTCGCCGCAGCATGACGGCGGTAAGAATACATTTCTCACCATCCCAACTCTTCCTGTGCGTATCGTAAACGTCGACTACATTATATAAAGTGTCACGACGACGGATTTATTGATGATGATGTGTCCATCATCATAGTGGGCACACAACTGAGATCGCCGACCCGCTGGCCTAGCATGGCGATTAAGTATGGGCATTTACCTCCTACTACGTCCTGCGTAGGTATAAGTAATAGAAGTGACTTTTGCCCAGCGATAGGCTGATGTAGTCTGATGATGATGAATACACGTATTCCTCATAGATTGCCACATGATTTAGTCACGTTTTATGTAGCATTTAATACATATAGTCTTGTCCTTAATAATCTTAAAATACACATACCTAAGCCACAACTTGCTGGGTATGAAAAAAGTGGTGGTAAGAAATGACAACTCTGAATTTTCTTAATTTACGTGTACGGAAAATAGTTGCTTAAGTTTTACCTCTATTAAACAAAAACCATTTCAATATAATATGATAAGACTTGACAGACAAATAATAACATAGACAATCCGATGGAAACTTCAAAGGTCCCTTATTGACGGATTTTATATTTACATAGAATAAATAGTAATGTATTCATAATTATATGCTCTTACACACTTTAACACTACTAAAAGCAGAGCCGACTTACAACATAATTACGTACCTAAATATTGGCCGGCCAGTCAGAGCCGCCGTAGTCGTCTGTTTCTGTCTACGTGTGAAAGAAAGAGATGTTACATAATTGTTGACTTATGGAATATAATATTCAAATGTTTACTATTTCTACTATATACTAATGTACTTAATTGTATAAATAATTACCGTATCGAAATAATCTTCACTTGAACACCAAGAACAACTAAACGTGTCACTAGGTGCTTGCAACGTTAAGAACACCTTTAGGTGCCATGATGTCACCTGTCAAAGCGATTCTCACACTTTTACGTATGGCTTAGGTACATTTGCTCGATTGGGTTCGAACTTTTGGTGTATTTTTTAGCCCTATCTTGTGTAAGATGTAAGGCGTTCAAAGGTAACATGACACCATGAAGCTAACGCTACTCAGGTAATTCAGCTCAAAAGGCACGAACCAAATACGAAGCCGAAGAATCACTAAATTATATTCATAATCTGTAATACCCATTCATTTTATTACATATAACTTAAATATTCAAGAAAACAACAGAAAACGGAATATGTGATTCTCTTAAATATGAAAAAGTAGTAGGTACCTAGTTATAATATATTATACAATAATGTCTGTTTCAATCTTTAACCACAAGAATTAAACCGGCTCCGTTGTAATTATGATCCCAAAAGGCTACAAGATTATACGGAAATGAAATAAGGTTAACATAAATGTATCATATTTTGTGATTGTTCCGTTGTCATCAGCAGTTCCACGTTTGTTATATTATATTACACTATGACAAACAAGTAACCTGATGGTAAACAGCTACTGCAGCTTATAAACGTGGGCACAGTGATGTCACATACGTTTTGCCGACCCTATGTCTCTATGTCGTGAGCAAAAGTCGACAGAAGTCTTGGTGGGCCCCCCATTGAATGCCCGTAGAGTTTTGGTTATGTTACGCAGCAGGAAACCATCACCATTAATAGATAGAGAATGTTAATTTGACTTTAGTTGTCTGTAAGGTATTCATCTCCCACCTCTTTACCCTTCACTTGATAAAAATATAATATTTATATGAATACGCTTGATATGTACATGAACGTACTAAACATCTATGTAAACGTGGATTTCAAGAATGAACGCAATTTCTCAATACTTGAGGAACTTAACTGATTAAAAATCCGTTTAGAAGTTCCCAAAATTCTAGGATTTCCCAACGACCCCGCCATCGGAAATAGTCTCTGACAAAAATCCTGTATTGCTTATTAGTTGCTTAAATTAATGTAAGATCGTCATATAGCGCACCTTCTACGAGTAAATACTTAAATATTGTCAGCTCATGCACCTACGGGCGACTTCCTTTACTGCCGATAGTCTGCTATTGACACTGGAAACTCTACTTGTCAGCATCCATAACCTAGCTAGCATTGACTATGCCTACGAAACTGGAGGTTAAAGATTCGAATCCCGGCGAAGACGAATATTTGTTCCTTGGTCATGGTTGTTTTCTTGTTATTTCAATATAAGTATATCTTCCTATTTCAGTACCTATAGTATATACAGTGTAGAAATTAAACTCAGGCCCTGGAGGAAAACTACTTTAAATCCTTAAGCTAGCTAATTTTACTTAAAGGAGACATTCCTTTATTCCGCCGTGTGGTGACGGCAGTAAGAATACATTTGTCACAACCCCAACTCCTCCTGCGGGTGTCGTAAGAGTCGACTAAGGGATTGAAGTGTCACTGACCATTTTACAAGATTGATGATGGGCAGCAGCGTCATCATAGTGGACACATTACTGCGATTGCCAATCCGCTTGCCCAGCGTGGCGATTATGGGCATTTACCTCCTAATGCGTCTATACGCATAGTTAATAGGAGAGGCCTACGTCCAGCAGTCGACTAACATAGGCTGATGATGATGATGATGATGATGATGTATATTGTACCTATCTATTATAGAAATATGTCGTCTATCCACACCACATACACACACAATATCGTCACGCATTCGCACAATCTAAGCCTTATTTATTACTTTGGGCCTATCGACTTGTAAAATATTGGTGTAAGTAAATAACATAATCCACATCTATGACAGCCGCAAACGAAATGCGTGTACCAAGTTCTGAGAGTCCCCTTGGTCTTCATCTTCAGTTTCTTCGATTTCTGACAGAAACGTTATTTAAATAAATACAAAATTCGCCATGGACAGGACATGCTTAAGAAACTTCAAAAGATCGCTTGATTTCTCCAAAATGCTAATTAGATCCTGACTTGATTGTTTAACCAATTAAAAAGTATTTTAAATAAAAAATATGTACATATATTCAGCACAGTTACTTCGCTATCGGAAAATTGGCTTTTATTGAATTTTCACCCCTTTGTTAATATACCTACAGCTATAGCTACTCTTGAACATTTCCCCCAGTTCTATAAATACATATAATAGTTACCATAACCACTACGTTTTTCAATTACATTTTCCTCTAGCCTGAAAGTGACTTGCCGCCAAAAGCTCGAATAATGAATAACGAATTAATAACTAATTTCCTAGTGGGAGAATCACTTTGACATCATACGTCATGACAAAACAGATTCTGGGTGAAGACACGACAAGACAATACGCCTCGGAGCTCTTCTAGGTGGACTTGACTTCCCTGCAAACACAACAGAAACGAATAGAAGATAAATAAAATTATTTATTTGTACCCGTACACAATATAGAGATCTCTTTTCTCTTACGATTTTCTAAGATAAAACTAAAAATATGCGCGAATCGACAATGGTTTCCCTTGTAATAAAATTAAATGTGAAACGATCGTTTATTTATCAATGGTAAAAGATAGCACTTGTATACTTTTGTTGTAGACATTAATTACATGACAGCTTCCATAATTTAGTCGATAATCAGTAGTCACCCTGCTTGCGAAGCGAGGTTCGAATCCCGGAGGGTGCATCTCTTCGCGTAAGTAGTATTTATAACAAAAATATTGGTTCCTCAGTCATGGTTCTTTTCTACGTATTTAAGTATCTAATACATATATACCAAATATACATATCCTCCTTTAATTAGTACACAAAACCCAAGCCTTAATGGAGCTTACCGTGAAACTCTGTAGATTTGTGTATGAATGCTTTATGACGTTCATTTATATTTTGACTATTTTACGCAGTAGGTATGAAAACTATTTTACACTATACTTCTTAGGTACTCACATTTACCTGTGGTTATACTTTCGTAAGATACCTTAACGAAATATTTAGATTAAAAAAGGCAAGTTGCCTTGATGCATATTTATAGAACACACAGATTGATGCATTATATAGTACATTTTTGTTTACATTACTTACGAGTACATACTATTTCATAGAATCTTATATTCAAAGCTAATCTAAGCACGGACACCGTTTACCAATTTTTCAATACCAAGGATGTATACCTACCACCTTTCCTGGAGGAGCTATTCTTCATCATAATTAAAGTTCTTGACGAAGTATTCCACTGTCCGTTTCATATCTATCTCATCTTGCCTTGAATGTAGTTCACCATTGTTGACTGATTAATTGCATTTGCTCTTCGATGTGCATGTAAAAAGTAAATAATATATTAGTAACTTAAGAATTTTAAGTGACTGGCCAGGTGGCCAGATATAGCACAGAACCGGGATGAATAGAAGAAGAGGGGGGAGGCCTTTGCCCAGCAATGGGACAGAATGGGCTTATAATAATAATAATAATCGGGGGCAGCTTGTGGCGAGCTGACGGTGAGTGGCGACACCGCGGACCCCTATTCCAGAGGGCCCTTTTATATGGCCCTCGCCTCTGTGCTTGCCTTGACCGGCCGGCCAGAGTGGATTCGCAAGAGCGGGACCTATGCTCCAGGTTGGAAGTGTAAAATGTCATAACGCCGGCGGCCCTTGAACGGATTACCGGGATCTGGCTACCGCAGTCTCACCTCTCGACAACCTCAAAGCCGCTCTGAAATGTTGCGCTATTGTCGCACTGTGCGTGCGGCCGTTTGTAGGGCCCACTAAATGAGTTGGCGAGTCACCACCTGCCTTTTTACAATTTTGAGACTGATTGTCACGGCAGGTGTCCGCTAGTCTCCTCCCATAACCCAGTATCCAGTCCATCCATTATACCAACCATAGCCCAAGACCTTAGTTTCCATCGCAGTCACAGTGCTGCACTGCAATAGTCTTTGCACCTGGCGGGGACCATCTCCGGACGTATCATATTGTGCGCTCGGGGATGGTATCCGCCACGTGTATCCCTTGCTTTTAGATTATTTGTCTTAAAAGGCCTCTGCGCTGTTGGCTTCGGCCCCACGTATGCCTCCCAAAGGTCCGAGACCCCATGGTCCCGAGATAAGGTAAAGACGAACAATAATAATAATAATAACTTAAGACTAGGTTGATTTATACATTATACTAGACTATACTTGACTTGAGTAATATAAAATTATACAAATTGATCGCCATTTTAAATGGTAAATGCCCTTTACTATTGCAATAATTGAAACATAAATACATTGTCATTATGGTCATTGTAGAAGATGCGTGATAAGTAGTATAATAATCACAGCGACATTACTCAAATGACTCATCATAAAAACAATCAAAATCTAGTAACTTTGTTCAAGTAAGTAGGTACCTATGAATATATGTATAGGTTACCTGTAAATTCTTGTATTATTGGAAATGGGGAAGTTTATAAGAGATTTCAAAAGAATTAAGATACTTTCAAATAACGATATTTCGTTCACGAGTCCTTTAAAATTAATTAGAAACCGCTTCGGTATGGACAGACGGACGGACCAGCACATAGGTACTATAACATAATATATGCATAGATATGTATTTTTAGAACTAGGAAAAGGACGGATGTATGACATTGATGGCATAAAATCATACCTATCTAGTACCAAACACTGCTTAGCATATTAGGACTACTAAAATTACAGGTTTCGGGTTTACGGCAAATGTGCCTACAACGCTCAAGAAAATGATGATGCATTGACCGTAAATTGGTACTTCTACTTCGTTTTTGGTATAGTAACTTAAATTGAAAATTCATACTATATCATAAATTAAACGGTGTTAGATTTATGTGTAACAATATTCTACTCTGTAATACCTAGTAATATTGCCTGAGAAGCTGGAGGTTTATAGTGTTAAATCAAATAAAGTACCTATACACATACATTGGCCGTCTGGTTATGGCAGTAAGAATACATTTGTCACCACCTTAACTCCTCCTGTGTGTATCGTAAGAGTCGACTAAGGGATTGAAGTGTCACTGACCTTTATTTTATAAAAGATTGATGATGGGCAGCAGCGTCATCATAGTGGACACATTCCTGCGATCGCCAATCCGCTTGCCCAGCGTGGCAATTATGGGCATTTGTCTCCTAGTGCGTTTATACGCATAGTTAATAGGAGAGGCCTATGTCCAGCAGTGGACTATCATAAGCTGATGATGATGATGATGACACATACATACTTATACCTACACAGATACTTGCCATCTACAATAAACTCACTTGAAAAACATTAGACTTCAGTCATTCATAATCTAGTTTATGTTTTAGTAGGTATTAGTTTCGAGTACAAGAACATGGGGATGCATAATGAACCTGACATAAATAAGACATTATTCCGTTACGTTAAGTCGATTTGTGTAAGATGTCCCAACATATTTATTTATTTATTTTACACCTCGGCCTAGGTAGGTTACAAATCACTTATATATTATTGAGATAAGAAAACTTAATAAACTAGTCCTTTCAGAAGTATTTATGTACTAGTATCGAATCGAATTCGCTATGTGGTTGCGGTTGCCATATGATGACGGCAATAAGAATAAATTTGTCACCACCCCAACTCTTTCCGTGGGTGTCGTAAGAGCCGACTAAAGGATTGAAGTGTCACGGACCATTCATTGATAGAAGATTGATGATGGGCAGCAGCGTCATCATAGTGGACACATTAATGCGATCGCCAATCCGCTTTCCCAGCGTAGCGATTATGGGTATTTACCTCCTAATGCGTCAATATGCTAATGGGATGTATTTGTGATAGCCTGACGATGATGATGAGAATCGAAGGAGACCACGTTGCCAATAAAACCTTAGAACCTATTCACTGGCATTGGACATTTGTACTTATTTATAAACTACTACTACTTATTTTAAGTATTTTAACAGGATGCGTTATTAGATACTTCTCACCATTGTGGAATGTGAAGTCTGAACTATCTTATGTAGCATAATAATAGCTCACAATCTTATTTCCTATAATTAATTAGATAATTCGATTGATAATTATTCGGGCATGGTGCGATAGAACAATCCTATTCATATAGAAAACCTAAGGCATTTATAAGCATGAACCTAAATAGCATACCATACATACACAGGTACTAAATGAGGGATCACATACCTTCCTTTTTTCTTAAGGCTATCAAAAAAATCTGATCAAAGCTTTTCATAGCTGGAAAGACAAACTGGCAGACAACATTAGGTCCTAAGTACAACTATGTGTATTATTTTACATATGAGGTTCTTTACTTTTTAAAAGACCTTCCTATCAATATGATAACAAAATTATAACACTAGTTTTGACTGCTTTTACCCCTTCCTTTACATTCTAATGAGTATTACTAAACTAAATAATATACTTTACAGAAACCACAGCCAAATTGAACTAGAGTAATTGTGTTGTCTAGTTGGTGATTCAAGCAGTCAGAACTCCATGATGAGGATGCACTGCGTCGGCGATGGAGGAATTGTCGTATCTTCTGTCCCATTTGTCGTCGTCGTCTACCTCTGGCTACAGCAGCTGCTTGCCATCAGAAGGCTTGTATGCTTTGCTTATTTGCCACCGTAATAATAAAAAAGTCAAAATGTAAGATGCCTAGGTCCTACCAACCAACTACATTTTCATCACCATCATATCAAAATCCTAGAATATGTAGCTACTTACTCTGATATCCATCCTATTTGATAGCATTAGTATGACTTACACTTATTTTACAATCATGTAAACGATTACTTAGTTATCTAGAATTACCCTATTGGCAGTGAGCACGACGCCCTAAAGTATTCCACGTGATATGTTTTAATCATATCGAGCAGTTATGTAGTACATCGTGCTCGTTATTTTGTTCTGCTGTATTATGACAGCATTTTGAATAACTAATATTACGTAAATAAATGGCTACACTGATATCTGTAAAAGTATTTTTATAATAAAATGCCCTAAGCGTGTGTGATGCCGCTGATGGCAATAAGAATACTTTGTCACCACCCAACTCTTCCCGTGGGTGTCGTATGAGTCGGCTAAGGGATTGAAGTGTCACTGACCATTTATTTATCGAAGATTGATGACTCCCATCCGCTTGGCCAGCGTGGCGATTATAGGTATTTTCCTCCTAATGCGTTTATACGCATAATTTCAGCAGTGGACTATCATAGGCTGATGATGATGATGATGATGGGCAGCACCATCATCATAGTGGACACACTACTGCGATCGTCAACCCACTTGCCCCGCGTGGCGATTATGGGCATTTACTAGTAATAGGAGAGGCAGGTGACAATTAATATTATACCGATTCATTTATACTAAATATACTGAGATATGTATAAATGTACTCACCGTAAGGATGTAAATCATGTCATTAAATATTATAAAAATATTGTCATGTGTATAATCTTGTCGTTCAGATACATTATTCATTATCTAATGATGATCGTCAATATAATTTATAATTTTTATAATTTATATGTAGTTTTGTTTAACAATATAATAATTGATTCACGTCATCTGTCATTATGTCAAGTTTGCTTTTTTTATTTAAAAAAAGGCTTTTGTCACCCTTGTTTCATCGGCTTGTCATATTTCTCCATGTCATTTCTTCAATTGCTATTTTTGGCAGCACAATCTATCGATGAGTAGCGGAACCAAAACTTCGTGAAAACAATAATAAACTTATAACACTTTTTTTTTAAATAACATGAACCCTGCATGCCATTGGGTGTTGGTGCCATACAATGAAATAATGTCCTAATTAAGAGCTTTAAAACGAGGTATATCTCAACCGTAGGTATACATTCATGGGACACGGTCCATACAATAATGCCTATTCTTCTTTCTCGGGTATTTGCAATCTGTTTCTGTGTGCGTCCGGCGTTGGAAAATTTCATTATTTTTTCTTTGGTATATGACATCTAATATTTAAAATAAACTGGGATTTTCCCAAAAATAATAATTTCATAGTAAACAGTATACTTTTTGTTTTTCTCAAAATAATATAATATTAAATTATATTACTGATTTTAACGAAGTGCGTTTAAAACTTACACATTTGAGACCTTAAAAATACATTATTTTCATTTTAACATTAATCAATTCTTAAAATAAACGCATTTTAGCAGTCGAACGAGACTCTTCATTATTTTGTTACAAGTCACAAGCGACAAGTGTATAATACAACCTTCGAAAAACAAAATGACTGTTCAATGCCTACTAGTACATGACGTTTAGTTGTATTTTTCAATTATGACACTTGTAAAATCTCTAGTATCCCCACTCTTGTAATAATTTATATAGATGCGTCAAACGAGAACTTGTGAAAAATATTGATTTAACAGCGTTGCCATGGATACACACTTGTAATACAAGGCTTGTAATGTACGAGAAATAGGCCCCAGGAAGGAGTAGGAATTCATGAAATAACACGTTGGTTAAATGTGATTAGGAACACTGCTCGCCGTTGGGTACGGCGATACATTGCTGAAGGAAACCTTATTGATCAAAGGCAAAATAACCATCGCCCGCTAGCATTAGCCGAAGACCAACGCCGATTAATGCGACGTCAATATAATTTGGATGGCTCTACGACAACAGGACGGTTTGCAGAAATGTTTGACGTTCACCCTAGAACAATAAGGAATTGCCTACATGCAATGGATTTTCATCACAGGCGGCCTGCGAAAAAAATTGCATTGACCGAGGCTCATAAAGCAGCGCGACATCATTTCGTCCGTCAGTAATTAAACGTTGACTAGACTTCTACAGCATTGTCCAGGTCTCAAATCGGAAGATTACATTTGTGGCGTGGTCGTTCGCTATCTTTGTGGATACACGTGTTTTTAATTGAATTTTTTATGACTATTGTGTTAATTTGTTGCGTTGAAAAGATTTTTTTTTTAATAAACACCCTGGTCAAGTGATTGATTAAATAAGATTGAATGAGATAAAATAGTGTTCTTGTTATGAATAATATATGTTATGAATAAAGAACGTCCGTTATGCTTTTATTGAATTATTACTTTAGTAAATTATGTTAGTTTATCGACAGAAACATTTTGCTTTCAGCCTATATATCGGCACCAGCGGCCCTACCGCGAACTTTGAAATCCGCAAATTTCGAGAATTTGGTCTCTCACTCTCTAATGACGCCTTCGTTAGAGTGACAGAGAAAAATGATCGATATTTACGAATTTCGTAGTTCGCGGTAGTAGACCAGTGTCTGGATTCGTCGACAATCAAAAATTTAAACTTTGATTCCGAGTTCCCGATTCATTCAAATAATATAGCAAGACTGAAAGCGATAGAAATATATTTTGTTAGATTTTCGATTACTGTCATCCATTTTTAGCAGTGCCAACGTCAAGACGTTTTACAGTTCCTCGTGTCAACGTTCTTATTCATATCAGTTGCCTAGTAACACAAACGATTGCGTCTGATATGTCAAAGTAACATTGAGCTTAGTAGATAGCTCTTATGATGACTGTTTGCTATACGATATTGATCCTTAGGTGGGTAGGAATTTAAATTCCCCGACTGTATGTACAGGTAAATTCACTAAATCAGGCACGAATGGAGTGAATGAAATAAATGACATCTATCATTGTGTCCTATACCAACCTGTATCTACTGTCATTAAGACATCCACACATAGATTACTTTCTGTCACTTACTCGATCCATTCCTTGCCTGTAAGTAAAACCGCTTTACCGATTTTATTGAAATTTGATATGGAGATTATTTGACGCTCGAGAAAGGACAGGCTAGTTTTTATCGCCTCTGTGTGTGGAAACGAAAACGCGGGCAACAGCTAGTGTCCTATAAATATTATACACATATTCCTGAATTTCAGATATCGAGAAATCCCTTCACGCGCGCAATAACGAACACCACCACTTGCAAAGGCATCAGAACAGAAGTCTGCAAGTCGCTCAGAGGCATTTACATCCGGTATGGTCTTTATTTTGAACCATCAGCAATTTTATTTTTAGTATGGACACATATATTCGTCAATTTAACGCGAAACAAATATCGCGCGAAGTAAATAGATATACAATGTGTTACCATGACCCAGGCATATTGAAATTGATCGTACAATAAGTTTTCATCACACTTGCTGTCTAAACGCGCCATTGCTTGCGTGCGTAGCGGGAGTAATATAAAAGTGAAATTCCCTAGGGAGTAATAGAAATGTCAGTACGTCATTTAATAATATTATGTCTTAAAACTTATTTTTTTGGCGGCTAGTGTGATGATAAACCATTGTATCCATCACGGTCAGTAAGCGGAATACTAACTCGAGTCATAAAAGCCCTCCGCCTACGGCGTCGGGCTTCTAACACTCTCGTTAGTAATTCCGTACTTACCTCCCTTAATGCACAATGTGCTATTATTTCCTCCGAAAGCTCAATGTAACGCATGTATTGCTTAATTGTCAAACCAAGTGGCTGCGATCTGTCATTTTCAAGTGCAAATTACCGATTCATTTCGAAAACATTGCTTCTCAATTAACTTTTCTTAAAAAGTTAATTACTTTTAAAATTAAAGTTTTAAATCGAGTAATGCTCACGGTTTGGCTAAAAGTCTGCATCGTATTCCTCGGTTTCATGAAAAGCCAGTATAATGGTAACACACTGTATTCGTTTATTCACTATGCCCAGTTTGACTGTTAATAGTACATTGTGCATCAAGGGAGGTAAGTACGGAATTACTAACGAGAGTGTTAGAAGCCCGACGCCGTTAGGCGGAGGGCTTTTATGACTCGAGTTAGTATTCCGCTTACCGCCCGTGACGCATACAATGTTTTTCATCACATTTGCCGAAAAAAAAAAAGTTTTAAGAAATAACATTTTTAAATGACGTACTGACATTTCTATTACTCCCTAGGGAATTTCACTTTTCTATTACTCCCGCTGCGCGCGCAAACAATGGCGCGCTTAGACAGCAAGTGTGATGAAAAAAGATTTACCTTACATTACGACACAAGTGCGAAAAACACGAAATTCGAAACGAGTGGCGATGTTTTAAATCGATACGAGTTAGAAAGTACACCACCTGTACTAAAAAATATATTTTAGTACAGATGGTGCCTTTTTTAGGCTCTAGTGCGAGAAGTGGGTCAAGTGGGTCATTTTACGTCAGGTCCAAAACTTCGGAGGGCCATCTGTACTAAAAAACGTCGTACGAGATGCGTGCAAAAACGAAATTCGTAACTCGTGTCGACTTAAAACCACTCCCTATTGGTCGTGTTTTAAAACATCGCCACTCGTTTCGAATTTCATGTTTTTTGTACTTGTGTCGTAATGTACTATTCTAGTGTTGAATGTCTCACGATAGTTTCCTTTCAATGAAATAATGTCTGCAATTCCAGGACAACGAAACGTTAGCCGGCTTAAACGCCATGAACGCCACAATGTCAGCGGACGGCGTATCTCGAGAAGCGTCCTTGACACATAAACTAGAAACCGCACTGGGCCCCGTCTGCCCTCTACTCCGGGAGATCATGTTGGACTTCGCGCCGTTCCTGTCGAAGACACTGGTGGGGAGTCATGGACAGGAGTTGCTAATGGAGGGTAAAGGTATACGTTGTAAGCATGGTAGCTTAGTGCTTCTGCTAGCCTGGTCATTAAAATTCGACATAGTATGTCCTAGAGCCATTCTTATTGGAAACGCAGGTTTCCAGGTGCGTATGCTGTTTATAAAATCATTCCAGAATTCTGTGATCCTTTGTGTTAGTCATTGATTTAGAATATATAAGGTCCTAATTTATTAGTTGCAGATGATACTTTACATTAAAATAAGTAACTTTAAATATAAATTAAGAAATCTTTTCATGTAATTTTTTTGATTTCATTTTCCTAACAAAAAAATTAATTATAATTTCGTCTAAAAAAATCATCATGTGTGCATTATCACATGTCACAATAACACTGTCTGTCATGTCATCAAACGACACAATCCAACGGAAAATAACATGACATTGACAATAAAGTATTTAATTTATCGACGAGAAGTGGCCAGTTCCAGTTAAGTGGTACGTAAAAGAGGTACTAGAATCTGTTCAATGAGTTTTCATTTAATAATCACATGAACAGGGTGTTTTACGTAGGAAATTTGTTTTTCCGTTTTCTCCAAAAAAACATCGTAAAAGCTATAATGTTTCACGGTTTAATATACTCCAGAGACCAAGTACTATCAGCTGTAAAAATATCTGCATCTAATAAATTAGGACCTTATATAAGTGGATCCCCAAACAGCTCAAAAAAATGGGCCGCAGAAGTAAATATTGCGGTCCTTTTGCTCCGCTATTCAGTTCTGACAGTTGACATTTGGTCACCTTACGGTATAGCATCATTATTCCTTAAACATAAAAAGTTTCTACTATTTTGCGGTGTTGTTCGCAAATTTGACACTTATTGCTCACTTCACAAAGTTTTTTATTCTTTGAGTTTTTTTATTATAGTTTATTGTAAGTTAGCGTTATTTGAATCATGATAGAAATGACTTTTAGTGCCACTTTTCTTGTTTTTTTTGTTTGGCTCTGTGCGTCCATTTATTATTTAATGTCATTGGTGTTAGTGATTGAAGATGGTATTGTTAACCCTTTACCCGCCATAGTCTGATATACCAGACAATCAATATCCGGCTTACCTCGCCAGCCTGATAAATAAGACAATGGTGAGACCTTGGTTTTTACGGTGTAAAAAAAGGGATATTCAAGGGCAAGCTCTGATTTGCGTGATGTAATTTTGTATACGGACAAGCACGATGAAGAATTTACGGCGATTAAAAGGTTGATAAGGCCTAAGAGCTCGAGGGAAGCGAGAGCTGATATTTTTTTTCTATTTACTAATTTTCAATACGCTTTTAATCAAATTCACATAGCTAATTTATTTAATTTGCTAAGCAGCGGTGATGTGGCTTTTAAAAACTATATAATTTTCCTGGCATGATCTGTTCTACTCGTAGTAAATGACTTTCATTTGTTAGCTTGCTAATGCATGCAGAAGCTACAAAAATAGTAGAGATCCGTTCAACTCAGCATCGTATTTTGGTTAGAAATAAGAGAGAAATAATTACGATGTAGTTTTTACTTTCTATTGCGTCCGGCTGGCTACAAAAACTTTGTTTTTCCCCTAGTTCTTCCTACGATTGTTCATTATATCGTTTACGATTTGATACTGAAAGGGTTCTTAAACATTATCATCATCATCATTAGCCTGTACCAGCTCACTGCTGGACATAGGCTTCTCCCGAAGGCACACCCGATCTTGTGGTTTCCGCCGATTGAACGATGAACGCCTTATGAACGGATCCCTACAATTTTTGCAGCGTGTATGACAATAATGATTTTTATCCTCTCCTCAATTCCAGGTCTCCAAACCTTCAAATCCAGCACATCGGTAGTGGAACTAGTGATGCTACTCTGTTCACAAGAGTGGCAGAACTCCCTTCAGAAGCACGCTGGCTTAGCCTTCATCGAGCTGATCAATGAAGGCAGATTATTGTCCCACGCGATGAGGGACCATATAGTGAGGGTCGCGAATGAGGCGGAGTTCATCCTGAATAGAATGAGAGCTGATGATGTGTTGAAACATGCTGATTTTGAGGTGAGTTCTTTTATGATTCTGAGCAAGTCATAAGGTAGCCACTCACATGCAATTATCAAGGTCGAATCAGCTCGTGATTCTGATTCGAATGAGACCAGGCACGTCTTGATCTGGAAGAATCAGGTTATCATGTTTTTTTGGAAAACGCCCTAACCCTTAAATTCAGAGTGATGTACATTATGTATTCTTGACTCTATTGACAGCATATCAGAATTCAAATTTGAATAAGTCTTTATCAAGGTCATGTATTTAAGGGCATGTCCACATTAGCGATTCACTTTGGCGATTGGAAAGCGATTTCTATACAAGGGTAGTTCTATGCGATTTTTCTGTCGCACCAATCAAGTAATTACCATTCCCAAATTATTGACGAACTGCGTATAAATAGTGTAGTAATTTTTGGTTATCTTGTAGCAGACGCATGTTTGTCTCCTATTCTGGCATAACAGTCTCGTTTGCTTTTATGAAACGAAAAATAAAGTGGTGATGGTAATGAACAATAAAATCGCGTGAAAAAATCGCATAGAAACACCCACAAAAATTGCATGCGGCGAACTTCCGGCAATTTCATCTCCATACAAAAATGTGTGCACACACTTTAATAGGAATTATGTATTATATATTTGCAGTCACTATGCGCTCGAACGAGCAGCGAGCGAGGCGACGAAGAGCGAACATGCGAGCGACTCATCGCGGCAGCAAGAAGGCGAGACCACGCCGCCGCAGCGAGGTTACTCGACAAACTACGACACGCGCCTGGCGTTGGAGCCAGCGCTTCTGCTGCCGGGTATGTATAGCGAGCATTAGGAACACATATGGCTGCGATATATGTAGATCTGAGACTAATATAAGGCGAGACCACGCCACCCCGAGGTTACTCGACAAACTACGACACGCGCCCGGCGTTGGAGCGAGCGCTTCTGCTGCCGGGTATGTATAGCGAGCATTAGGAACACATATGGCTGCGATATATGTAGATCTGAGACTAATATAAGGCGAGACCACGCCACCGCGAGGTTACTCGACAAACTACGACACGCGCCTGGCGTTGGAGCGAGCGCTTCTGCTGCCGGGTATGTATAGCGAGCATTAGGAACACATATGGCTGCGATATATGTAGATCTGAGACTAATATAAGGCGAGACCACGCCACCGCGAGGTTACTCGACAAACTACGACACGCGCCTGGCGTTGGAGCCAGCGCTTCTGCTGCCGGGTATGTATAGCGAGCATTAGGAACACATATGGCTGCGATATATGTAGATCTGAGACTAATATAAGGCGAGACCACGCCACCGCGAGGTTACTCGACAAACTACGACACGCGCCTGGCGTTGGAGCCAGCGCTTCTGCTGCCGGGTATGTATAGCGAGCATTCGGAACACATATGGCTGCGATATATGTAGATCTGAGACTAATATAAGGCGAGACCACGCCACCGTGAGGTTACTCGACAAACTACGACACGCGCCTGGCGTTGGAGCCAGCGCTTCTGCTGCCGGGTATGTATAGTGAGCATTAGGAACACATATGGCTGCGATATATGTAGATCTGAGACTAATATAAGGCGAGACCACGCCGCCGCGAAATTACTCGACAAACTACGACACGCGCCTGGCGTTGGAGCCAGCGCTTCTGCGGGTATGTATAGCGAGCATTAGGAACACATATGGCTGCGATATATGCAGATCTGAGACTAATATAAGGCGAGACCACGCCACCGCGAGGTTACTCGACAAACTACGACACGCGCCTGGCGTTGGAGCGAGCGCTTCTGCTGCCGGGTATGTATAGCGAGCATTAAGAAAGCCATACTCTTAAGATACATGTACGATTTCTCACGACTTCGCGGCCGCTCAAAGACCACGGTAAGGTGCGACATGCAGAGTGCAAGTGCGTTTGCTGCCGGGTTTGCAAATTCAGCTTTAGGAACACATACTACTGCGAAGACGAAATCGCGCCGCTGCTGCGATATTGCTCGACAGACTTCGACACGCGTGCAGAGTTGCTATTCGTACTAGCGCGTCAGCTCTTGGGTATGTAGAACCAGCTTTAGGAAAACAAACTACCGCGATATATGTAGATATACACAGTGTTAGAAAGATCGATATGTGGTATGGAAAATAACCGTGAAAAAGGAGGTATTCCAAGATTATGTGGTTTTAAATGTTTATGTTATAAGGTTTTTCTGCTAAAAATGAAATTTTGTCAAGTTAACATTTAGTAATTACATTTTTTTTTTAGGAGCACAACGCAATTCTGGCGACTAGACTCATGGGAAGACGATGCTAGAAGGAGACGGCGATTGGTCCCCGACCCGCGCGGACAAAGGCACGCGGCAGCCGCGCTCGCGAGGTCGCCAACGGTACCGCCGCCGCATGACGCCATACTACAGGTGAGTTATGATGCCCTGGTACCTTTTCGTGGAAGTAATTAGAGTTTTGTTGGGATTCATTGGCGATGCCGAGATGGGATCCATGGATGAACCATTGGGCGATGCATGTGTTTATGAAATGGCACATTACATGAATGGCTGCAACTAATAATGGCAACGTCTCGATGGAGAAGAGGATTGGTCCCCGAGCGAGCAAAGGCACGCGGCAGCCGCCCTTGCGAGATCGCCGATGGTACCGACACCGCATTACTCCATACTACAGGTGGGCTATGATGCCCTGGTACCTTGATGTAAGCGTTTTCGTGGAAGTAATAAAATTTTGTTGGAGATTCATTGGCGATGACGAGATTGGGATCCATTGGGGCATTGGGGAATGCATTTGTTTATCAAATGGCACATGAATGCCTGCAACTAATAATGGCAACGTCTCCATAGAGAAGACAATTACTCCCCGAGCGATCAAAGACACGCGGCAGCCGCCCTTGTGAGATCGCTGATGGTACCGCCGCCGCATGACGCTATACTACAGGTGAGTTATGATGCCCTGGTACCTTGATGTAAGCCTTTTCGTGGAAGTAATTAGAGTTTGTTGGGATTCATTGGCGATGACGAGATTGGGATCCATTGGTGCATTGGGGAAGGCATTTGTTTATCAAATTGGCACATGACTGGCTGCAAATAATAATGGGAACGTCTCGATGGAGAAGACAATTGGTCCCCGAGCGAGCAAAGGCACGCGGAAGCCGCGCTTGCGAGGTCGCCGACGGTACCGCCGCCGCATGACGCAATACTACAGGTGAGTTATGATGCCCTGGTACCTGGATGTAAGCCTTTTCATAGATGTAATTAGAGTTTATTGGGATTGACCACTTACTTGGGATCCATTGATGAACAATTGGGGGATGCATTTTGTATGTCTAATGGCTGCAACTAAAGGTGCGTTCAAACTAAAAGAGCATTCGCTGTTCTAACCTCCCACTCTACGAAATTCGATCGGTACACAAAACGTGATTGGTTGATTTCGTAGAACGGGCGCTAGAACAGCGAATGCTCTTTTGGTTTAAACGCACCTTAATAATGGCAACGTCTCGATGGAGAAGACGATTGGTCCCCGAGCGAGCAGAGATCCGACGGTACCGCCGCCGCATGACGCTATACTACAGGTGAGTTATGATGCCCTGGTACCTAGATGTAAGCCTTTTTCGTGGAAGTAATAAAATTTTGTTGGGGATTCATTGGCGATGCCGAGATGGGATCCATTGTTGAACCATTGGGGGATGCATTTGTTTATCAAATGGGCACATGACGGCTGCAAATAATAATGGGAACGTCTCGATGGAGAAGACGATTGGTCCCCGAGCGAGCAAAGGCACGCGGCAGCCGCGCTTGCGAGATCGCTGATGGTACCGACACCGCATTACGCCATACTACAGGTGGGCTATGATGCCCTGGTACCTTGATGTAAGCCTTTTCATAGATGTAATTAGAGCTTATTGGGATTGACCATGACCACTTACTTGGGATCCATTGACGAACAATTGGGGGATGCATTTTGTATGTCAAATGGCACATGAATGCCTGCAACTAAAGGTGCGTTCAAACTAAAAGAGCATTCGCTGTTCTAACCTCCCACTCTACGAAATTCGATCGGCACACAAAACGTGATTGGTTGATTTTGTAGAACGGGCGCTAGAACAGCGAATGCTGTTTTGGTTTAAACGCACCTTAATAATGGCAACGTCTCGATGGAGAAGACGATTGGTCCCCGAGCGAGCAAAGAGATCCGACGGTACCGCCGCCGCATGATGCTATACTACAGGTGAGTTATGATGCCCTGGTACCTTGATGTAAGCCTTTTCGTGGCAGTAATTAGAGTTTGTTGGGATTCATTGGCGATGCCGAGATGGGATCCATTGTTGAACCATTGGGGGCATTTGTTTATCAAATGGGCACATGGCTGGCTGCAAATAATAATGGCAACGTCGCCATGGAGAAGACATTTGGTCCCCGAGCAAAGGCACGCGGCAGCCGCGCTCGCGAGGTCGCCGACGGCACCGCCGCCGCATGACGCTATACTACAGGTGAGTTATGATGCCCTGGTACCTTGATGTAAGCCTTTTCATAGATGTAATTAGAGTTTATTGGGATTGACCATGACCACTTACTTGGGATCCATTGATGAACAATTGGGGGATGCATTTTGTATATCAAATGGCACATGAATGGCTGCAACTAAAGGTGCGTTCAAATTAAAAGAGCATTCGCTGTTCTAACCTCCCACTCTACGAAATTCGATCGGTACACAAAACGTGATTGGTTGATTTCGTAGAACGGGCTCTAGAACAGCGAATGCTCTTTTGGTTTAAACGCACCTTAATAATGGCAACGTCTCGATGGAGAAGACGATTGGTCCCCGAGCGAGCAAAGGCAAGCGGCAGCCGCGCTCCGAGATCGCCGACGGTACCGCCGCCGCATGATGCTATACTACAGGTGAGTTATGATGCCCTGGTACCTTGATGTAAGCCTTTTCGTGGAAGTAATTACGTTGTTGGGATTTGGCGATGCCGAGATTGGGATCCATAGATGAACCATTGGGGGATTGCATTTGTTTATCAAATGGCACATGAATGGCTGCAACTAATAATGGCAACGTCTCGATGGAGAAGACGATTGGTCCCCGAGCGAGCAAAAGCACGCGGAAGCCGCGCTTGCGAGATCGCCGACGGTACCGACACCGCATTACGCCATACTACAGGTGGGCTATGATGCCCTGGTACCTTGATGTAAGCCTTTTCGTGGAAGTAATTAGAGTTTGTTGGGATATTCGCGATGACGAGATGGGATCCATCCATTGGGGATCAATGTGTGGAATTTATCAAATGGCACATGAATAGCTGCAAATAATAATGGCAACGTCTCGATGGAAAAGAAGATTGGTCCCCAACCATATACAGGGTGATCAATCCAAATGGGTCAGTATGGAGGTTTTGGAAACGATAACAGATAGAGAAATCTTGTCTTAGGAACCTTCTTTTTCTTCTTCTACCTAGCGTTATCCCGGCCTTTGCCAGGGTCCGCTTTCCTGCTACATTTCCTCCACTTTACGCGATCCTGGGCATCTTCTACTGTAAGCCCATTCACACTCATGTCAGCCTTCACGACATCTAGCCATCGCTTCTTTGGTCTGCCGCGGGGTTGTCTTAGGCACCATGAGATCGATTTTAGTAAAAAGATAAACTGCATTTATACACTTACAAAAATACGTGTACTCAGACCAGGAATCGAACCTGGACATTTTGGTTAAATAAAAATGAATTATTTTATTTGGATATCAGTTGTGTAGCACTTAACACGTTCAATGCAAGAAAAAATACTAACAATCATTTCGTTCAATAAAAACAGATCTTCGACAATAAATCTTAAATTATTGAATTCCATGGTGCCCTAATGAGAATATCGGTTAACAGTTAACCCGTTATTGCTCCGTAAGAACCAAGTTCTTCGGTTCTAAATAGCCATAGCTGCATTATCGATATACTACATGTGAAGTTATGGTGTTCTGGTACTTGTGGGAATTTCATTTACCCCTTTAGTCGTGGCAAATATGGGCTCCTGATTCTCTTCCCACGCCCGAGACTTTTTTCGGTAGAGAACCATTTTTTTCCGAAATTTCCGCCTCTTTTTATTGTATTTGCTGAATAGCACATCATACTATAATACATTACATCAGAGGCCGGGGAAATGAGGATTTCCGGTCATGTTTGTATACAGGGTGGAAAGGGACGACGTTCCATTCCGCTACCGACCGAGTCTACCAACCATTACGATGAACTTTCAGTATGGGACCAACATCGAAAGCGTACATGGAAAATTGACTTTTCCATACTATTGAACTCTAACTAATCAGTAATCACTCACTTTGTATGAGGGGTTAATTTTTTTTTTTATATTTCGATGTTGGTCCCATACTGAAAGTTCATCGTAATGGTTGGTAGACTCTGTCGGTAGCGGGATGGAACGTCGTCCCTTTCCACCCAGTATACAGATAGGTAACTAGGACGGGAATCCGTTTTCACGCCGAGGCATGTATAGTGCTTTTCTCAAACATACAAAGAAATACAAAAAAAATTACAATGTCGAAATTAAAAAAAAGTTACTTTGCAGGCTTAGGCCTGAAAAGTGTCATGAAATTCCATTTCCACCCCAGTGAGTTACTGCGCCTTAAAAGCGATACTTCCGAGTCTATCTATTTTAAGGAACGTAAAGACAATATTTCATTGCATGTTTGAGAAAAATTAGTTATTCAGGATCGAAATACATAATTAAAGCCTAACAACTTTCTATTTGACCCTGACACAGTGTCGCTACAAACAGTTTACCTATGGCAATAATGTGCATACGTCATGTATAGTCAGCATGGCGTGTATTGGCTTCATGTTGATATTTTTAATACAAAAAAATTGATTACAGAGAATCAAAGCTTTGTAATATTACCTATTCGTCAAAATCTGATTCCAAATACTCAATATTTATTATGTATTCTTGATATTCTGACTCTGACGAAGTTTGATCTTCGTCAGATGTTCTGTCGCTTTCAGGACCACCAACCTCGATTATAAATCGTTCGGTCTTGGGATTCGATTATAGGACCTTTATTCCTATTAATTATAACAAGTTAACAACTAGCCAATTCAAATACAACCGCACTATAAAGTCAGTACCGGTCCTGTCAGTAACGACAGTAACCAATTGCAAAACATTTTCCAATGGAATACTATTCAATCCTTCGTCTTTTCTTTGGTTTAAATATTTTATTGTATTTAAGTCGATTTTTCTTGCTTCTATTGGTATCTTTTTCGGCATTTTTATGATAAAATCGTTTAAGTCGCGATATATTTTCTTTTTGTTTACATCGGTGACATTCGATGACATTCAACGCCTGATGTCAAACAGTATTCATTGCCAGTAAAATAAATTAGTGTCACTGAAAATCCGCAATATGGCGAGGGTCAAATAGTAAGTTGTTAGGCTTTAAATAATGTAAACCTTTGTGATTCAAAAATATTGTACCCATTGTATTTTTTTGCAAGTAATCTTGCTTATGTCTTCGAGCGGTTAGCTTAATATCTACTGCAGCTTATCTATACTATCCAGGGTCGCGTTTTATAAAGTTACAATTTACAATTTCGCTGTTTGCCTCTCTAACGCACGCACATATTGGCTAGAAAGAGAGGCAAACAGCGAAATTGTAAATTGTAACTTTATAAAACGCGACCCTGGTATCAACATGGATCGATTTATACATTTTCCCACGCGCAAGGATGGCATTTTTTCTTGTTATTTCCGCCCCGCTAAGACCATCCCCAAACCCCATGGAATGCTCCACAAAATTATACTTCTGGTAATTTATAGTGCCTTGGTACTGATGGGAATCGACGTTTAATCCGTTAGCCGTTGAGACGAACCGTTAACGACAAAAGAAAAAACAGTACCTGTGCCGCCAGGGACGATAAAAAAATTAGGCCGCCTCCCTATTCGCTGCGATACTGCGCTGGCGCTTAAACGCCACTACGTGCAAGTTATGCGCTCCTAGTACCAATGTAGATCACGTTCAACCCTTTTCCCACGCACTTTGCGCAAATCACATGCCACTTTTTTTCTGAGTTTTGAAAGTAGGTGGCGTGGCGTAATAAATCGTTATACTTACTCAAGCTCGTATCTACAATACTCAATTGATGGAAAAGCAACCGTATTCTGAGTGAAAGAAAGGTGACATTTCCATGAATTGATTACGTTAGATCCGAGGTTCAGAAAGTATAGATAATACATAACTATAGAATAGGCGGCTTTTTCCAGTGCGTTCTTATAACAACAGATGTTTACAAATGGGGTGGGTAAGAGCACCACTCCGCATGTTATACGGCACTTATAAATTCTACTCTATTGACAGTTGTCCAAGTAACAGATTCACACAAATAATTAAATATGTGTAGGTATGTGAGTAAAATGTTAACCTCCTTAATCCCCTTATTCATTAAAGTCGTTCAATATAAGATATACAATTTCCTAAGTTTGTATACCATTTTTAGTTGAATGTAGAAAAAAGGTAAACAAACTTGCTAACTTGAATTATTTCATAATCACGCACTTTCAGAATACAATCTTGGTTTTACTACGAACTTAAAATCTTAAACTTTGAGGTCACATAGATTTTTAGTTAAAATTATTGATTTTTATTGGTATTACCGTAAAAATATATTTGCGAACGTGTATTTCACGTTATGTGTCAAAGACGTCAAATGCTATGGAAAGTCAGCCATATTTGTTTACATTTTTTTTAGATTCTACTGTCGATTGATGTAGTTCCTTTTTTATTTATTTTAAGAGACGAAGGTAGACAACTGAGCTCTCAGCCCCCCTGACGGAAAGCAGGAACTGAGCTCCATAGACATTGTGAACAAAAAATCGCCTATGTGTTGCCTACCCAGAGGACTTAGATGAATTGCCTCTATCTATGCCAGTAATTACACCTTCTATTTTACCCCCAAACCGGAACACAGTACTAACTATTTAGCGGCAGGTAAACGGGTAAGACGGTGGTAGCTATCCAGGCGGACCCTACACGAGGTCCTACCACCAGCAAAAACTCTACTTTATACTAAGGTCCGACCGAGATCTCGGTCTCGGTCTCGGCATTCTCGGCCAAAAATCGAGCCGAGATATCCTTCTTGGCTCTCGGCCAAAAATGGCCGGGACTCTCGGCCGTGGCCGAGATTCGTAATGAGCTGTAATTGGCGAGCTTGACGCCATCTCTCGAACTTACTGCGATTTTATTGGTGTCATATTGACATGAACTGACTTCAATTTCACTTTGAAATGAACGGAAGGAATAATTTAGAGTAAGCAACCCCTATCATACTATCGATAAAAATAGGTACCTAAACTTCGAATACCGGTTTGTGGGTGTATGTGTAGGTACCGACAAAAAAAAATCAAAAAAAAGAAAATATCCGAAAAAATTGGCGTATTTAGTTTGACGTTGGTTATAGGTATTTTCTAGGGATTTTTCATGTAATTTATACGTTTTTTATCCTTTCTACCAAGTCTCGAGAATCAAATTAATTCTCGGTCTCGGTCTCGGCCGAGACTAAAATATGGGTCTAGGTCGGACCTTACTTTATACCTACTTTATGTTCTTACTTTATATACGTTTTTCAGGCCACGGAAGAACTGCACGCACGCATAGCGGCGGGCGGGGCGGGCCGTGGGGCGCAGCTGCCCACGCCGGCGGCGGCTGAGCTCCTCGACGACGCTGAGCTCCTGGTAGACGACAGGGAGATTGATGCCGATCTTACCGGTGAGATACAGATGCCCTACCCTCCCCTGTATGCTTAGCACATGATTGGCGCGACAGTATCTCTCCGCGAGATAGTCTATCCGTCCCGCTTTTGTTAATATAGCTAGTAAAGGACGGGAGATCTATCTCGCGGCGACATACTGTCGCACCCATCATGTGCTAAGCCTGGTCTTAGTACTGTGAAAACGGGAACAAATCAAAAAACGGCGCCACGTACCCTACTTTCTTGTGGAATGCACCTCTCACTCCATCGAAGGCATCATTAGGGCGTTTGTGCACTACACTGACTTTTACCGTCCGGTAGTCCGGTTTTTTACGGTCCGATATGCCACGCCATTAAATGTATATAGTAGCTTGTGCACTATACGTAATTTTACCATCCGACATTTTACTTTTCCCCATTCCGTACAGTATTTTTCCGATCCGAGATGACAGCTATGAAAAACGTGTTAATGCTTGTGCACTGCGTCCGGAATTGCACTGACTTTTACCGTCCCCGATAGTCTGATTTTACAAGCCAATCATCCGTTTTTTTTTTCATGCTACTATGCCGCACCTCCGAGTGAAAAGACGGACAAGTGCACAAGCCAATCATGCCATATCGGACCATGAAAACTCGGTCTGCCGGACAGTAAAATTCATTGTGGTGCACAATCGCCCTTAGAGTGACAGAAAAATCCCCGAATTTTGCGGATTTCGTAGTTCGCTGTAGGGCCGCAGGCTACAGAAGAACTGTAAGCCTGCATCGCTGCCGAGCTCCTCGAAGACGCTGAGCTCCTGGTAGACGATAGGGAAATAGATCCGATCTTACCGGTGAGATCAAGAGTGCCCTAGCTCCCTCCCCTGGTCTTGTCTTGGTAGTCTTGGTACTATGAAAACGTGGGTCAATGACAATTGTGCGTGGGTCAAATCTTTTCAAAGGCATTTTAAGTTGTAAGAACCTAATAATATGGGGGTTGAAGTTATCGAGTATGAAAACTTCTGGAAGTATGGTTGAATAAACAGCCTGTAATGGCTACAATATTTATTATGCAGAATTAAGGATCCTTTAAAGATTTACAAATGGAGATTTTTATTTCAATATCTTTTGATACATATTTGGCAATTGGGTATGTCAAGTTTTTTGAAGTGGTGTAAATTATATTTTATTTGGATGATAGGCTTCCTAAGGATCACGAAAAACCAGTTATTTTATTTTTATAACTATTCATTTATTATTAATATTATTTATAATATTTTTAATTTATGGCTCACAAGCTAAACGACTTTTGCGCTACTGAAAATTAAAAAAAAACACATGATGGTTGTCAAATATGTCACTGTCAAAAATAACTACGTATATAATAACAATAAAAACGTGTTATTGAGTATAATTTGGATACATAAAATAGTCACTACACTCACATTGAAATGCTCTTCAGAAACATATAGGGTCCGTTTCGGGCAATTTATATCCAACGCGTGACACCAAGTTGGTTGTAAACATTTTGGTACACATAGAAAAGCTGAGTCGGGAAAGTCGCGTCTGTATTTCTTACAGCTGGGTACGAAGCACATGATGAGCATATCTCTGTAATACTCCGTCATGGTTCGGTTGCAGTCACTATTCATTGTATTTAGATGTACGTGAAGCAGTCCAATAGTCAAAACCAGGGTCGTCAGAAAGGCAAGAAAATGTAGTCCAAAAAGCAGAGCGTAGGTAGTCACAGGAAGATCCAAACGTTGTCCAAAATATCGTGCAGGGGTCATGGAGTAGTGCGGCAAGATCAAGAGTCCAAAATTCGTGCTGAGGTCGTTAAAAATATTCTATAAATCACTGAAACCACCAAATGAAATCGAACGAACAAAACCGTTGAAAGACGTAGTTATTTTTGACAGTGACATATTTGACAACTATCATGAGTTTTTTTTAATTTTCAGTAGCGCAAAAGTCGTTTAGCTTGTGAGCCATAAATTAAAAATATTATAAATAATATTAATAAAAAATTAATAGTTATAAAAATAAAATAACTGGTTTTTCGTGATCCTTAGGAAGCCTATCATCCAAATAAAATATAATTTACACCACTTCAAAAAACTTGACATACCCAATTCAAACAGACGGTGACATCTACCAGGATACCATAGTATTAATGGAGCTAAACCAATATTATTATTACACTGAAAACTTCCGTCAAAATATCGTAAACATCCTATGAAATGAAAGAATGCGGAAAGAATCGATGTTTTTGAGTGTTCCCTATTTAAAGTTGGTAATTTAAACAAAAGGTGACATTAACTCGTACTTGTTATAAAAACATATAGGTATCAAAAGGTCAAATAATCTTAAAAATCCTGAGAATTAATAATGTCGTGGGGTCCATTTTTGAGAAGCTATTAAACAATTTTATGATTTTGGCCATTTAAATTAACGGTGACATCAACAAAACACCATGGTACCAATGGAGCTCACAACAGACAGGTACTTACTATAAAAAATATGTCATAACTCAAAATTGTCTTTTTTAAAACATACACTGCAACTGACGCATGCGTTCACCTATGTACAATCACGTCTAATAATATGTATACATTTCGGAACGTATGTCAAAGGCATAAGGATCAAAATCGTCTACATATTATTAGAGCCGACCGTACAAAATTGTTTCTTTTTCACGCTCCGTGGCAGCAAATGCTTACCTACAAATGAATGTGGTCGGTTGGATCAATTTTATTTTAGTAAATCGATTCCATAATCAATTTATAGATTTCGGCAATTTAAACAAACTGTGTTATCAACCAGGATAGCATGATGACCATGGAGCTACCTGAGTAACTCGGGTATAGTCTCGGTCTTATATTTATTTACTTATTGAATTGGAATAAGGTGCACAATAGCATGCTTATTTGTGAACTCGGCTGTACTTTACCTACCTGCTTTGAAAACTTCTGACATAAGAATGATAACATAGACTGTGAAATGAACGGAGAAGATCTTCAAATAGCAACTCTCTGAACTGTATATGGGTAGACCTTATTACAAAAGGCCTAAGGTCTACGGAAGGACATCGAACGGTGTGGGCGATGTAATGCTTGTTTGTCACTGTATACAAAAAAAAACCAAATGGCCTATCTTAGGGCGGCGAATATTTTATTGTACTGTGAATTGTGGGGTGCGTGATTGATATAACGCTAATGTTTGTTTTTCAAAGTTACTGCTGATTCAAATGTCTCACCCCCTTATTCATAAATCTCTCCTAACTTAACAAGCCGCTAAGTATTGTTTGCCCCTTTCGGTCTTACCAATATGGCTATAAAAGCGAAAGAGACAGACAATACTTAGCGGCTTGCTAAGTTAGGAGACGTTTATGAATAAGAGGGTAAGTTATTGTTTAAAAAAATACTAAGTTACGACGGTAGGTATGAAAAAATCGTTAAAGGTACGAGTAAAATATAGTAAGGTAAATGAACAAATTGTTAATTAACCATAATTAATTACAAGTTTACACAAAGGTACATTTTGGCAATTTAAATATACAATGACATAGACCAGGATACCATCATTGCCATAGAGCTCTTGACAACACAGGTACCGTCATAAAAACCTCTGTCATTTACCTCTTGTGACAATCCTGGAGTTACAAACATGACAAAGCAGATTTATTTATGTTTACTCGCATTCTTTGAAAGCTTTTAACAAAAGGACAATGGTTTCCCAGAATCCCAAAGGACCACTCAGGTAAAAATACCATTCCCCTATACCTATTTCACGAATTCGGTAAGTAATGTATCTCCAGTCCGTATACCTTTAGTTCACAATAACAGTACTTATTATACAATCAGTCAATCACAACTACATAATACGAGTATGGTAGTAAACATTCATTCATAAGCTGTTTGTGTTTACAATGCTTTTGCGACTTTTTTTTTCAAAATACCTGGCATGCGTCAAGAGCAAGAGCTCCTTGGTTATCATAGTGTCCTGGTTAATGTCAGTGTTTGTTTACATTGGCCAAAATTTTATAGTAAAAATATAAATATGGGACCCTTCCATTTGTATTCTATTGGGTGCTGTTTATGATCCCGTTGTCAGGTAAATCCAGGTATCTAATGTCTATACCTGTTTAGCTCCTTGGTTATTATGGTATCCTAGTGGATGTCAAACTTAACTTAGATAGTCAAATTGTATCAAACAACCAATCAGCAATCACATTCAATCATCGGTTAACGTTTTTTTGATAGTATAAAAAGATAGGGATGGACACACATTTTTGTGGGGGTTTTAATTTTGCAGTAATTATATGAACAGTCAGCCACAAACATCTGAGCAAGCCTCTATTGTCATAGCATTAGAGTGCATATTCAAATACCCCGAAATATCTGATAATATATCTTGGTGACTAAGCAAAGTAAACAAGCATCGAGTGAGAAGTTGTTCCTCACTTGATGAACCAAACACCCAAAATTGTCCAGAGTATCGTATCGTTTGCGATGCAATGTTAGACGACATCTTTCACGACGACTTTATGTAGGTAGTAAAAAAGTTCTAAAGCTCTCACGTTGGATAAACAAACCTTAGCATTAATATATATACACTTCTCCATACTGGTCCCTTACAAATGTGTCTATATATTAATGCACTCGGCTGGACATGATCCTATCGGCCGCAGTAGGTGTTACAAGTGTTGGTGTTGTAAGACTTGTAAGTAAGAGAGACAATGAAATAACAATACCACTAGCGCTCGTTTTACCTTCATTTGGACAGATTTGGTTTTCTAGGAAAAAATAAAGCCTTATTAGGTGTTCTTGTGAATATTAGGCATAAAATATACCATGCATCTCTTACATTTCTGCTACACACACATTAATTTCGCAATATAAACAAACGTTGTGTGACACATACCAGGGCAACATGAACATAACAGAGCCATTCCCTTCCCAGGCCCAGTGAACATAAGTACGAAGGCGCGGCTAGTGGCTCCAGGATTAGTAGCCCCCGGCACCGTGTCGCTGACTTCAACGGAGCTGTATTTTGAAGTAGACGAGGACGACCCAGAATACAAGAAGATTGACCCTGAGGTAAGTACACAAACTTTCCTTTTTGTAGGTAACAACTTTATTTAAAAAATCTGAAGTAAAATTTGGATTCGCAAAGAAGACTGCGTAACAGCGCCATCTATTAAAAGTAGTGTAACTCACTTCGTAGGGAGATCCGCGAGCTTCGTTTTGGTTTCGGAAGGTGGCGGACTGTTGTGGAAGTCGTAGTTCATGTCAGTTTCAGTAGATGGCGCTTCTTCGTTGTTTATTGAAGCCACATTCTAGGTAATTATTTATTCGAAATGTTGTTATCTTTGATATATTATCTGGAGCCTGTTTTCTTAGCAAACTCTAGGGGTATTTCTATTTTCTACCACTATCAAAGTACTTGCCAGTGAAATGCATATAATAATTTAAAACATGTAGCATCCTGTTAAACCAGTTGAATTAACTCGTCTTGCTTACTTACGGGATATAAGCAGTTTATAATAATTACTAATATCTAGTTTGGTTTGCTTATTAGCCCAAGAACATTTCCTGTGCTTATTAAATAATGACGTTATCTCGGAGAATAGCACTTAACGATCTAAATAAAGACTATAAAAACTACTACTACTAGGGTGTGAGAATCACCAAGTGTTTATTACAGCATTTACAGCTACCAGGACATGAAAGAGGAACCAAGAAAGTAGGAACGATTTTGCAACTAAACAACATTGATTATAGTTGTCGATTTCTAAGAATGAACTTTTTCTGACAGTTATAGTACAATCCTTATTTAATATGAGGGTAAGACTCACCATTTTACCGATAGTCTTAACGTCATATATATTAAGGCTCATTTCTAAGCTGTCAAAAGTTCATTCTTAAAAATCGGCAACTACCTATTACCCTTTCGACCCGGCTTACAAAATAAATAGCCATATAAATAAATACATCATTTTCAAATTCAAGCACCTATGATATGTATGTATAGCTCTAATTTTATCTGACAAATATATTTTATTCGTGGATGGTGACACAAGGCCTTAGACTTATTTCGTGAATAATATACCAGAATAAATACAAGCACAAGGAACAGAGGCCGAGTCGCGAATCACGAACGAAGTGTTGCCTCTCTCTCGCAGTCGTGAATTTGTACGTAAGTGTGGGGGATAAACACTTCGTGGTTCGCGGTAAGGCCTCAGGCCTCTCGCTAGCGAGACTGACTCATATAAGAATGAACTTTTGACAGTTATTGATTGATCCTTATTAATATTCACAATTTTTTCGATAGTCTTAACAGCATATATGTATAATAAGGCTGATTTGAAACTGTCAAAAGTTCATTCTTAGAAATCGGCAACTATAGTCTATGAACATGGCGTAAACAAATGATTAGCGTACATTACTACCGGCAGAGTAAGTACCAGGGTACAATAAGCACTAGGAAGCAGACGCGGCGGGGCGCCATTGTCCCGCTGTCCGAAGCGACCGAGGATGCCCCACACGCCGCTAGAGACGCACAGTCGATAATCAGGAGGCACGTTATCGATAAATTTAATTAACGTAGCGTAGTTCTGGTAGAAAAGTATCCAAAGGAAATTATCCATGTCCGAGTAGATTATTGCCGCAAAAATGCAGTCTCGTATTTTGTGCTGTTGATTGCATAATCAGCTTAACAAAGTACCAGGGTACAATGTGCACTAGGTAGCAGGCGCAGTGGGGCGCCATTGTCCCGCTGTCGGAAACGAGCGAGGATGCCCCATACGTCGCTAGAGAGGAACCAAATCGATAATTATAGAGGTACCTTACTTAGCGCACTGATTTATTGGAGAAAGCATGATGGACTACTTTACATACCTATCAAGTAAACGCTAACGTAACTGTTATTTGCAAAGTCATGATACCTACTACTACTAGTAGAGAGATGTCTCTAGAAAACTATCCGTGTCTGAATGAGAATGACTCGTCCGGTAATGTCATATTAATGATTACAGTGCAATACCAGTAACATAACCTTATAAATGACGAAAAAATACGTATGTTCTAGTATTTTAGCTCTTAATATTATGTAATGCTGTTGATTTAACATGAACGAAGTTAGTAGGTACGACCTGAATGTCAGAAAAAAAGATGACTACCACTTTTTGCCTTACATCTTTTCCCATGTTCGGACACATTCATCTTGTTTTCCTTTTGTATCAATCATTTAAATAGTGAAACAAATAGAAAATATGATTTATTTTTTTGTTTTAATTAATGGAGCAGTTACTCTCTTACCATTCGTTCGATGGGTTAACCTAAACGTAACTTTAAATGAACACTCAAATAAGATCCAAGCGTACTTTAATATTTAAAAATAAAACAATATCGATAAAACTTGCGCCCCGCACTAGTGTGGCGCCTCGCCGCGGGGTCTTATTGTTCGAATCCTAAGTGCCTCATATTCGGTTACCCGCCTCGCGCTATAAGTATCGATACACACATCCCAACACTATACCATCCTATAAACCGTTACAAATTAATTCGACATTCAAACTTATGCGTTATGTAATAAGGTAGTTTTGATAATAGTGGCGAATTGGTTTATAGTATTATTTGTTATTGAGAACGCTATCATAATTTTCAATTTTACTACTCCTTGAACGCACGAGAGTTAATAAATAACAGGACAAAGCAGTTTTATCGTTTTGTCATACGATTGTCTCTTGTTTCGTTGGTTATTTATAATATTTGTTTAATAGCTTAGGTTTTTTATAAAGCCGTTAAGCAGGTATGTTTTATCGTGTGGGTTTTGTTAATGCGATGTAATTGTCGTGTTCGGATTATCGGGGTTACGAGCTGTTTATGAGTTTACATTAGTAGATTGTTAATATTGTTAATTAATATCGGATTGTCGTAAAACACGTCTTATTTAATGTCTGTTGTCTGTGCGTCTGTTGTATAATACTTGGAAAGTAGGTACTGCTTTGCTAATCGAGTTATCACAAAAAAAACAGGATCTGGACTGCGGCGTTAAATCCCGGTATTTATTTGCATGCCATTATAAAATCCCGTGATGACATAAATTTAAGTCCCGGGATTGCATGCTCTAATCAGGACATATTTATTTTGTTTTTTTTTTTTATAGCTCAGTGGTATTAAAATGAACGGGTAGCCGCTTGAAGGCTGCGTATTTCTGAAAAACAAAAGTTGTACTAGGCCCCGCGATATCTCTACACATTGTATCGTCTCCTGGTACCCACAACTATAACACAACCCTAGCTTACTGTGGGACTGGGTCCATTTGTGTACCTATTAAGTGACAAAGTTAATTTGTTTATTTATTTATACAATTCCATGACGCTGGACAGAATTAATCTCATTTTTATAAGTAATTTTTTTTATTAGTGTACAAGGACAAATAATATCACCCTAATCCTATTGAGATGTTTTTTTTTTTTTATACCACGTCGGTGGCAAACAAGCATACACCCGCCTGATGGAAAGTAGTCACCGTAGCCTATGGGCGCATGCAACCCCAGGGGTGTCACATGCGCGTTGCCGACCCATGATAGATGTAATTCCTACATCGAATAAATCCTTTGGTTGATATGATGATGATAAAATAGCAAATGAATCGAACACTGACACAGTAATTACACTAAAGTAAGCTACTGGCTTAAATATCAAGCGGTAGCGGAGTCGAGTTTCTTTATAGGTATTACTAATCTGTAATGAAAATACTATTTGGAAGTTTTAACATTCTAAACATTCATAAGGTACACCTTATTAATTAGTCAAATGATGACAATACAAGATGATTAACAGGAAATTTTTGCAAGGGATCTGTCTGTTGGGCAAAGCCAGCTCGCCAAATTAAAGACTGAGGATGGTAGAATCGTCACATCCAAATCTGAGCTGCTGACTGAGATAGAGGGTTTTTATGGACAGCTGTACACGTCAACTAGCAGACCCGAAGTTGATCTAGCGGAAGACCTAAGAGCTAAACTGACCCGACACTACACAGAAGAAATCCCGGACATCAGCCTGTGCGAGATTAGAATGGCTCTTGAACAGCTCAAAAATAACAAGGCGCCTGGGGAGGACGGAATTACAGCTGAGCTTCTGAAGGCGGGTGGTAAACCGGTCCTTACGGCCCTTCAGAAGCTGTTCAATTCCGTCTTACTGGAAGGGAGAACGCCAAAGGCATGGAACAGAGGTGTGGTGGTACTGTTCTTCAAAAAAGGTGACAACGCTTTATTGAAGAACTACCGACCCATATCACTTCTGAGCCATGTCTATAAGCTGTTTTCAAGAGTCATTACGAATCGTCTTGCACGCAGGCTTGATGACTTCCAGCCTCCCGAACAAGCCGGTTTCCGAAGAGGCTTTAGTACCGTAGACCACATCCATACGCTTCGCCGGGTTATACAGAAGACCGAAGAATATAACCTGCCCCTCTGTTTAGCGTTTGTGGACTACGAGAAAGCCTTCGATTCGATCGAAACCTGGGCTGTACTACAGTCTCTCCAACGGTGCCAAGTCGACTACCGCTATATCGAGGTGTTGAAGTGTTTGTACGAGAGCGCCACAATGTCAGTCCGACTCCAAGACCAGAGCTCGAAGCCTATTCTGCTGCAGCGGGGAGTTAGGCAGGGAGATGTCATCTCCCCTAAGCTGTTTACCGCTGCACTGGAGGATGTCTTTAAGACTCTGGACTGGAGAAGGCTGGGTATCAACATAAACGGCGAGTACCTCACTCACCTTCGATTCGCTGACGATATAGTAGTCTTGGCTGAGACCTTGGAGGACTTAAGTACTATGCTCGTTGACCTCAGTAAAGCCTCCGAGCGAGTTGGTCTTAAAATGAACATGGATAAGACGAAAATCATGTCAAATTCCCATGTAGCACCAACTCCCGTAATAATCGGAGACTTTACACTCGAAGTTGTAGACGAATATATATACCTAGGACAAACTATCCAGTTAGGTAGGTCCAACTGCGAGAAAGAGGTCAATCGTCGAATCCGACTCGGTTGGGCAGCGTACGGGAAGCTACGACACATATTTTCGTCCAATATTCCGCAGTGTTTGAAGACGAAAGTCTTTGATCAGTGTGTGTTGCCAGTGATGACATACGGTACTGAAACGTGGCCGCTTACAATGGGCCTCATAAGAAGGCTCAAAGTCACCCAAAGGGCAATGGAGAGGGCTATGCTAGGAGTCTCTCTGCGTGATCGGATTAAAAATGAGACCATCCGCAGCAGAACCAAAGTAACCGAAATAGCTCTCCGAATCGCTAAACTGAAGTGGCAATGGGCGGGGCACATTGCGCGTAGAACCGATGGCCGTTGGGGCGGGAAGGTTCTTGAGTGGCGGCCACGTACCGGAAGGCGTAGCGTGGGTAGGCCCCCCACAAGGTGGACTGATGACCTGGTGAAGGTCGCAGGAGTCCGCTGGATGCGGGTGGCGCAGGACCGGTCATTGTGGCAATCTTTGGGAGAGGCCTATGTTCAGCAGTGGACGTCTTTCGGCTGATATGATGATGATGATGATGATGATGAACAGGAAATTCAAATATTCATGAATGTGATGTAAGATTGTAAAGGTGCATTCAGACCAAACGAGCATTCGCTATTCTATCCTCCACTCTACGAAATCAACGAATCACGTTTTGTGTAACGATCGCATTTCGTAGAGTAGGGTTTAGAACCGCGAATGCTCGTATGGTCAAAATGCAACTTTTGTAACCGGACCACTATAACACATGCTATTCCATGAATTTGGTAACTTATGTATATATACCGCCTTTATACAGTCAAAGACAAAATGAGCATTTTTATACACACAAACATGGTCAAAAATATGTCCTAGTTCACTATAATTATGTGTAATAAGAACGTCAAGATATTTATAATAGGATTCTTTCGATACATATTTTTGTACTTGACTGTAAGACAAATAAAACAATTTTTCATTTTATATTTAGCACAATGCTCACAAAGTTAAAAGACTTTTGGAAATAACTTATCCTCCAAAGTCTCAGCCGTGTACCAGAAGCAAATTCAGTCACGAGAAATAAGCAATTTTGTTCGTTCGTACTCGGTAGGAAATAAACTTGATTTTACTAGAATGTCCGAAAATTTTACGAGACCGAAACAAATGCAACTCTGTTTTCAATTAAGCAGAATCAAAGTTGTTCGATGTTAATAAGTCATCATCATTATCACCATCAGCCTATGATAGTCCACTGCTGGACGTAGGCCTCTCCTATTAACTATGCATATAGACGCATTAGGAGGTAAATGCCCATAATCGCCACGCTTGGCAAGTTTATTGGCGATCGCAGTAATGTGTCCACTATGAGGACGCTGCTGCCCATCATCAATCTTTTATCAAATAATGGTCACGGTCAGTGACACTTCAATCACTTATACCAGTAATTGGAGTTCGAGGCCAATGAAACTACGACAGATGCGTTATTGTCAAATCTGTCAAAGTCTCTTATGTCATTGTCAAATAAAGTTTTCAGGTTTCCACAACCTTTTTGTTATTTAATTTATTTATTTGAAATAATTCCTAATAAAACATTATATACCTCCGTAATGTTTGTACGCCATTTTGTTTAACATGGCTGTCACAACTAGGATTTTCTTAAAAACACGTAAATACCTAAAAACTTTTCTTTTCTCTTAACTATCATAGAAATGACAAAATTTTCTTGTAAAGAACTTAAAATGATAAGAGCGAACGTTTCAAAGCCTATTTTAAAAAGAAGTTGAATTACCAGTGAACACAAACGACAGCGTGCCATATTTATTAAGACAGTAGGTATGGTTAAATTACTAAGCCCCCTGCCTTATTACGGGTTAAAATTACGGGAAAGAAATTTGGAAATGTATAATGAAAGCATTTTTGGTATTTTATTTGAGTCCTGGGTAAAAATCGAATACACTCCCATAAAAGCCTAAACATGGCTGAACCAAGTGGGTCACCTTGTTAACAACCTACGGAAGAAAACAAAACGTTAGATCTGTATGATAATTTAAATGGAGAACTATAGCACTGCCAAATAAATTTGTAGGTCAAAGGAATTTTTCGAATACGAAATGTGAACATAAAGCACGCTACAATATATTATTCTGCAATTTTCTAAACGTATGCAGAAATAGGGTCTTAATTTATGTGTAGTTAAATTGCTGTACCAAATGTTATTAACACCTGAGGGGATACCAGCGCAATACCAACTTTGTTACTAATAATTGCGGATAATTAAGTTTTTATTAAAATATCTCATACTTACGTGAAAATAAGTAAATAATATTGTTTCTTTAAATTAAAGAATTAAAATTACCAATAAATAAGATACCTCAACGTCTGTTTTTAGAAAATAAGGATTTACTATTGTAAGAACATTTCATTGTTGTGGCAATATTTTCGTAGATTCTTTGGCCTCGAACTCCAATTAGTGGTTTAGTCGACTTTTACGACACCCGCAGGAGGAGTTCGGTGGTGACAAATGTAGGTATGTTGTTAATAAGTAATTAAGTACTATAGGTAGGACCACAGGCCTTAGGAGGTCAAACAGACGTAGAAATACTAGAGATTTTCGCTTCATTTCGGTAGATAACGTTCTAAAATCGCCCCCGCTCTCTCTCGTGGCTCCACATCGATATCAAGTTATACCCGAGATATTATTTACAGCGACTAATTCACATTTCGATTGTAAATTGAATTCGTAATGGGCTATTTTATTTGTTTATGCTAATGTCCCGTTTTAATTAACCGGGGCAGAGAGAGACAAAAACACATTCCGGTGTCGCCCGTCGATTTATTGACGCATATATCATAATTAGGACTTTGAAATATGTTTTGTTAGTTTTTCTTGAACGTTTTTTTCGTTTTCTCTGGGTGGCATTCTGGTTTTGATTTAATTTTTGTTTGTTTTATATCGACAACTAAAACTCACTATGAAAACTGTCACTATTCTTAATTGTCAGCCTCTATAGCCCAGTTGGTGGTGACCCTGCCTACGAAGCTGGAGGTTCCGGGTTCGAATCCCAGCGTGGGCAGTATTTGTGTATTTATTCATCACAAATATTTGTTCCTTGGTCATGGCTATCTACGAGTATGTATTTAAGTATCTATATGTTTCTATCTATTATATATCGTCGCCTGGTACCCACATCACAAGCCTTAATTGAGCTTACCGTGTGACTAGGTCGATTTGTGTAAGATGTCCCAAGATATTTAATAACCTCGTATGTCAGAGTTGATTCAGAGCTAACATACGAGCTTGTAGGTATTCCTTAGTGAGTGGGTCTCTTCTCGGCTTATAGACGATGTTTCTAGGTGGCCCATAAAGGAAAGGGCTTATTAACACCAAAAATGCATTATAACATAGTCTAAATCGCATAATTTTGCATAAAACCAGCGTGACTCAGATGACCGTTACAGACAGAAAACAATCGATTCACCCGTTTAAACCGATAACACCGAAATACCGTCGGTTGACAAGTAAGATATTATCTGCCCTCCGGCCGGCAAACAGTACTTTGCCGGCCGCTGCGCTAAACTAAGTTGCCGCCTGCCGGCTCCGTTGAGCAGAAAAATAATATACACACCTCGGCCGTTAAATGGGAAAGCCTCGGATCACATGCGCGGATTACACGTCATCCGAGACATTGGCCACTTAAACGGCCTTGGCATGTAATCTACTATTATTGGTAGTGGGGTGGACTTTTGCTTTTTCTGTTGCCAGTACTAGTAGCTACACATGTAAATAAATACTCCGTCCACCCGGCCATTTAATGCGAATACGGTCCTGGTATTTACTCGCCTAATTAAAAGTATAGCAAAGCCGCATTATGTCGTGACTGCGGCTACTTTACTGGGTAGGTTGCAGTTAAGTGCATCGGGGTAAATTCGTTATTAGCAGAGATCAGATGGATTTGCGACATTCTTAGTGACACGTCATTTTGATGACATTTAGTATGAGATGTCGCACAAATATCCGATCACTGGTTATTAGCCAGGCCTCCTCCTCCTTTATGTCGTTTTCCTCATTGCTGAGGGTCGTGACCTCTATTAATAATTTTCCGGACGATCTCTTTCCACTTTTGACGGTCTGAGGCATTAGCCAGGCCTACTACCGCGAAAATCGAAATTCGTTTATTTCGAGATTTTTTCTCTGTCACTCCAACGAAGGCGTCATTAGAGTGAGAGAGACCAATCCTCGAAATTTACGGATTTCGAAGTTCGCGGTAGGGCCGCTGATCGGGTCTCCACTACTCAAATAATTATAGCCCATACCTAAGACCAACGAAGACGACCCTTAGGTCCCTTACCCTTAAGACCCTCTTAGGTCCCTATATTTAGTCATAAATTCTAATCACGTATGGTGCTTTTATTTGTTTATTACAAGCGTTAATCACGTTTTTATGTCATTCGTTGCCATGGATACGTACTCCGGGTCACCCTTAAATTCACAGTTTAAGGCACTGGTCTCACGGCGAGCTAAAGCTATGGACTATCCACACACATGCTTTAATTTTTGGGATAGACTCTATTTCTATGTAAAATATGTGTGACAGCTGGTAACCACAGTTACCAAAAGCAATTGAGTGGCTATGGGCTATAAACACGAAAAAAAGATACGCACTCCCGTGTAAAAAAAAAGAGACATGGCGATACTCGCCCGGCGGTGATAGCTGATAGCTGGGCGAGTATCGCCGTGTCCCTTTTATTTACACGGGAGTGCGTATCTTTATTTCGTGTTTATAGCCGATAGTTCATAGCTTAGTAGCTCGCGGTGAGACCAGTGCCTAATAGCATTAAAATTTACATAACTCTGAATTTTTTGATATTTATTTTGCCCTTCCAAGGTGACCGACTTATCGTACAGCTTGCAGGATACTTTCTGTAGTAATCCTAGTTATCTGGGTGATGTGACAGAATAACAACAAAAAAAATGACCCACAAATATTGCTGCTTCAGTCATGGTTGTTTTCGAAAAAAACAAAATCGGTGCAACTACTATACAGGGTGTAAGTCTAATACGGGCGAAGCTCTTAACGGGTGTTAGTTTACGACACGACATAATAAGTACATTCGAATAACTTTTACTTAAAATTAGAGCAACAATATTTTCCATACAAAATAATTCGGCGCGCAATGTAGAGCAACATACGCGAGTTGAGCGCTCGTTGACAATTAATTTCAAAAGCAGATGACATAACTGCCATATCAAGAATAACAAATGTTTGTACCTACATTGCTGCTCCGATAATCTTAAAAAAATTGTGTGGGGTCTAAATTAAGAGTAACTTTAAGAAAACCTTGTAATCCATGATTACACTAATGAATCCCATGCCTGGTTTAATTGATCGCCCGTATTAGATTTCCACACTGTATTATTCTTTTTCTCACGCCCACTCAGGTATCATACCCATAAACAAACATATTACCACTCAGACAGCTCCCGTATACTTGACACGTGTCAAATTTGACATACCATCTATTAATATCTAACCTAAGACAAAATAGTTAATTTCAATTGTGAACCTTTACATAAAAACCGTAAGGTCTTATTTTAATGGTATGAGACGAGTTCTTGTTTTGTTTACCTGTCTTTTCTGCATCTATTTCTTGAGATTTTTAGATAAGATGTTGTTTTGATTTTTACTTTCCGTTTCTAAGTTTTATCCAAAATACATCTGTTTTTTTTCACAAATAAGATGATCTTGAAAGTTATCGTGTTTCACCCCTGTACTACGAAGTACTACGAATAGACGTAGCTTTTTTTTAGGGTTCCGTAGTAAACAATAGTAAATTAGAACCAAGGGTCGAAAGTGACCCATTGCACCCGAGATATTTTTTTAATAATTCGAGGGTTAACGAGGCACTTTCACCTGATTTAAACACTTTATTTTTCATTTGGACTTTGAGGAAAGTAAAAGAATAGATTAATATTTTCTTCGGTTACCGCGAGGATTAGACATGAAATAAAACATCCGTTTTCATAGTTTTATTTCCAGAATAGATTAAGTTCCAATAATAATTACGGAAGAGCAACTTTCGACCCGCCTAAACTACGTACGAAAATTGCCTTTCCGGTCAGGAGAGATGACAAATTAATTGCGACATTAGGGACAGAAGAGCAACTTTCGACCCGCCTGCGAACTGCGTTCGAAAATTTAACTTTCCGATCAGGTGGCTGATGATGATCCCGTTTTATCCATTTATCGTGCTGCGCGTCACTTTCGGTCTTGCATACTTTTTAGATATATATAACCTGACGGAAACAACGACAAACGTTAATCGCCTTACCAAGTTACCATCATAAGCCTACAGGAGAGAAAAAAACAGGGGAAGAAATTTTGGGATACCTTCCTAACAATACAATCATACAAAGGAAGGAAATACTTCTCAGGCAGTGGCGTAGGGATAGAACCGACGTAGATTATTTATTTTGTCTCTTGTCTTCATTCTGAAAATACTTGTAATGTATAACTGGCTTAATTTGCAAATTTAGTATGTACATCCACCCTTGAAATTTATTGTCTGTAGTTTAGATATTTTTCTTTGGTGGGTAGTTTTGTACTTATCTTTCTTATTTTGATGGAGGTAGATCTATCAAATTTCCTCCATTGTCAGTCATCCGCAGACCACGAACCCTGTAAAGTCTTCGAAACGTCGAAATGAAGTTAAAATTAGTTAATATACGCGAGTTTATCCGTTTTCATAGTTTTATTTCATGTGTAATCATCGCGGTAACCGAAGAAAATATTACCTACAGGAGAGATGAAAAGTAAATTACGCAAGACTTTAACGTTTCCTCACGCTGCCAGTTCATGGTAAGGAACCGAAATGACATAGTAAGGGCACAGGTTAGGCGCCAGATGCGGATAAACCCCCGCGGCGCGATAGGCATCAGTCGAAACGAAACGCATTCCCATTCGATGCGCGGGCGCATACGAGCCGTACTCCCGGGCGCCAGTGTAACGTTACCTATAGACTCAGGCCTACTACCGCGGAAATCGAAATTCGTAAATTTCGAGGATTTTAAGTAAGTATTTGTTTTTGGAAACCTAGTATTTAGTATAACATAATCCGAAACATCTTGGAAGAGAAAATCGACGGTAAAAGGAGCAGAGGAAGGAGAAAGCTAACCTGGATAGATAATATTAAAAGCTGGTCCAACATCAATGACACCGCCGGTCTGTCTAGGCTAGACTGGCACAAGATAGAACCGAGTTCCGGAAGATAGTCGCCGACATCCGCTGAGGATATGGCACAGAAACAAGAAGAAGTACCTATATAGTAAACAAATTTTGTTTATAATAGGGGATCTTTTGAACATTGTTTCAATCCTTGAATCCTGGTTGGCTCGAGCCCTCGACTTGCCACTAACAGAAATAAAGTTATATCGACGTATCGTTTTTGTTCCAATGCAGATTTTTATCGCGCCTCTCAAAGCTAGAACATTGCTCGTAAATTTTACAGTTCGTTATATCTACATGTCTTGTTCCGATCACTCGTAAACTTTTATTTTATTTCACTTTTATGTCAGTCAGGTAAACGATGTTAAATTTAATTAAACATACAGGTTGTGTGTTAAATTCTTTTTTGTGTCTTTGTTTGATAATTTTATTTAACTGTCATTTAAGTACAATAATTATTTTATAATACTAAACAATTATTGTACTACATATTGGTTGTAAAATAATTGCTTAGTTAGTGCATTGAATAGTGCCTATTTCTACTAAGTAGGTCCTGTATGCCGAAACTTATTCAACGAATGACGTATATATTATTTGTGTCATAAAACTTAATTATGATATCTACCTATCATATTTTTTTTTTAACTTCAAATCATTTATTAACAAAAATATAGTAACATAAAGGGTAATTTAAGAAAAATAAATAAATAAATAGTTATCACGTAAGCACTGATGGAGATATTAGGTACTCTAGTCAGGTAGAGGAAAGATTGGGTAGGGCTGCGCCGTCGCTTAGGCCAAAGAAGTTTTTGATGGAGTTAAATTTGTGGCGCGTACCCCGAATACACATGCTTGTAGCACGGAGTATGGAAATTATAATTTTCGATCTAAGCCAGCCCATTACTACGCTGAGGGATCTGTCCCAACGATCAGCGATTGCTTCGCCGAGATGTTTCACGAAAGTGGACATCTGAGGTGCGAATATCCCATCCACGGATGTTACAAGGGGAGTAAATGTCGCATGCCGTTTTTCACAAGAGTTCAAATATTTTCGTTTCTTTTCCTCTTCGGCGGATTTAAGTACAGCTGCTACCGGACGTGAGATGTAAGAGGGAGCGTCAGTGTCTACGACACGGATATCAAATAACGCCTCCCTCTGTGCATCCCAAACGCCACGGCAGCAAAGGTCTCCCCGAAGTCCGCAGTCACCTTCCGTGATGAGGGGTTCTTTGACTACATTCCCCCAGGCGTGCTGGCATAGCTCACAAAATAAGTCCCGGATTTCGTTGTGACGGCGTGTAATTAATCCGCCAGTTTTACAGCAGAGAGCGTGGTCCACGTCAAAAACATCATTGCCGCAGCCGTCACATGATTTAGGCATGGAGATAGGTGTTCTGTGGTATCTTAGTGCCAATGCATCTCTGAATTCCATTGGGGATAGGTCAAAGTGGTCTTTTCTTGTAGGAATAACCGAGAGCCAAGTAGACGATTTAGTTTTAGTTTTCGTGAAAATTGAACGTTCGACTGCTCGTTTTTTGTTAGGAGAAAGTTTGTTTAGAATAGAGTCCAAAGTTACATCATCTTGAGAATTTTTAATTTTCCGGCATTCCTTTCTTGAATGTCCGAGGGACATGTGATGTTGAGTGAGGTCCAGTTCATTATTTTCAATTAAGGCGGATGAGAGGATTGAACAGCCATTTTTTGAGGTTTCATAATTTAAGTTTGTCATTTTAGAAAGTGCGGGGATGGCTAGACCGCCTTTGTGTACAGGTAAAGAAAATAAGTCCGCTTCTAGTGAAGTTATCTCACCACCTAGTAGGTTTGGTAGAAAACTGGTGCGTAAAATATTTGTTAAACAATCAAAAGATAGATTAGCATTTTCTAATACTCTTAGTAGAAAAGTCCATTTGAATTGGGCGGCTTTAGTGAGAACGGTATAGGCAGCTTGTGGCGAGTCTTTGCAAATCTCAGAGAGCTTTTCTATTATGGAAGTCCAGTTTTCGATTTTATTGTTGACAAAGTTTTCTTTACCTTCGCCAATGTAGCTGCCGAGGAAGCGTGTGCCGGTTGTTATGGTAATGTTAACTCCTTTGAATATCTGCTGCGCGGATTGTTTGTCATTCTCATTTACGATTAGGTAAGACTTTCTGTCTTGAGGGAAGTAGCCGTATGCGGGGCCTAATTGGCAAATTTTATCCCACCATTGTCTTAAATTTTTAAAGGTTCCTTGAGCAGAGGAGTCATCCGCATACCAACACTGGACAATTGATGGTTGTGATTTAAGTTGGTTTATTATGGGGAGTGTTGCGAGGGCATACAAGGGCATGGCAAGTGGGTCACCTTGAGTTACTCCTTCTTCGCTGAACAGTTTCATATTTGAGTCGCGGATTATAAGTTCTGCATGTCCATTGTAAGTATTGTATAAGAAACGGGCGCAGTGGGGCCAGTGTATTCTAGCTTGCCAAAGAGCGAGTTGTCGGTTTACGGAATTAAAGGCGTTGTTAGCATCAACAAGCAGCATACCCCATTGAGAGCCGGGCAGACATTCTTTTTCAAAAAGGTTATTCATAGCATGTATGGCTCCTTCAATACCACAACTTAATCCACTACAAAGTTGCGATTGTGCACAAGCTTCAGTAACTTCAGAGCCAGAGGCCAAGATCATACATTTTGAGAGGATCCTGCGTAGGCATTCGCCAATGCCAATTGGTCTAACCCCAGGGGATTTGTCTAGGGCCACAAGTCGGCTTGCCATTAAAGCTTGTATTTGGTTCCATGGCACAAAACTGTTGTTTAGTTTCATAGTTAATTGAGCTATCGAAGTCCTCAAATGCTGGCTTGCCTCACCGAATCGTAATAGGTAGTCTTTCCAATTTTCGGCTGCGCTGCCGGTCGGGCCGCCTCCACCATGTAATTTTCTGGCGACTAACTCTACATGTTCGCATGTAATGTCTACTTCCAAAAGTGGGGGCAAATCCGAGGGGCCATTTGGAGTTGTAAAAAGGTTGGGGTCGGGGTTGACTGCGTGGGGATGTTTTTCAAGCAAGGCGTCCATGACAGTTTTACCAGATTCGTCAATTTCGTCTTCAGGTTTGAGAATTTTGTTGTTATCTTTCGTCAGAAGCCAGTTGAGAGCTTCGCGAGTTTTGCCCCTAAGAACAAGACGCGTGAAAATCTTCGTAGCGTCGTCATCTTTATTGACATTTTTCCGATTATGGAAATTCCGAAGTGAATAGTCGGCTTTGGTGGCTTCGGTTATAAGTATATCAAATTCTTCGTCATCCCATAATCGTTGGCGTCGTTCTATCAGCCTGGTGATATCTTTTGCTTTTTTGATATTTCTGTCACGTTGTAACATGACAGCAACAAAGATGAGGAGGCGTTCTGAGGGATAGTCTGATTTTGTAAGTAACTGTATTTCATCGGCAAGTTTATGAATGAATCTTCTACTTACAATATTTAAGGGGAGGTCATAATGTTTGCCGTGCAGGCTACACACTTTGTTCCAGCGTTTGTGCCATATGTCTGTCCTTAATCCTTTTCCGTTAAGATATGGAGCCCCAAATGCATCTTCTAGTATCGATTTTTGTATGTCCTGGACTGTTGTTGAAGAAGATGGTGGATCGACGAAGTGGGCGGATCGGATATGTCGTAGTAATCCCCTTTTCTTAAGTATTCTAGGGCAATGGGGACAATGCACAGAATCGTCGGGAGGGGGGTCACTTTGAGAGTCCATGCTGTTCAATTTGGGCTGCGTACCAACGTGATTTTGTTTTATATAATAAATTATAACTTCACTGTTAATTTGGACAATATAAAAGAAAGAAATGTGTAAAAATAAATAATAAATGTTGTTTACAAAATTTGACAACGAAAAAATTTGACTTGACACCTTGACAGCTCATACTCGTATGATTACCTAATAATTAACCTATCATATGATTAGTTTTGAGAAAGTTGTAAATAATAATATATGTAGTATTATTGCTGTGACAAGTTTCCTTGTAGCTACCTACCTATTTCATTTGTGTGGCTTAACTTCAAACTCAAAAATCCAATTCGGATGTAAATTAAAATTACTTAATCCTTAAGATTGAAGGTTTAGGTAGTTTTTATTTAGAAAATTTTCAGATTACAGTTAGAAAAATATGCGACACAAAAAAATAATTTGAGTATGTTTTTGTTTATCACGATATTTTCTATAAAATTAAGCTTCCTAGGGTCAGATCATAATTCAAAAGTAGGTAGGTTGGTACCTACTGTTTCTTTTGAACTTAAAATTCGTACATTATAAAAATCAGTACACTCGTAGTATCAATTATAAATATGAAAAAAGGTGTCCCTATTTATGGCTAATTATAACTACCTACCACGCGAAGGTGCCTCGGATTTAATTTCCTCATTCTTCAGGCCCTATTTGACTTGCCATTTGTAACATAAGTGAAATATTTCCTGGCAATAAATCAGGAATACCTCTTAATTAGTCACCACACGCGGCGGGGTTGCCGGTTAGAGGTAATTGCCAGGGTCGCATACCGAATCAGGAGTTTGTCATTTTGTCAACCATTACGTTCATTAGGCACTGGTCTCACCGTGAGCTACTAAGCTATGAACTATCGGCTATAAACACGAACATAAAATACGCACTCCCGTGTAAATAAAAGAGACCCTGTGATACTCGCCCAGCTATTTAACATTACTGCAACCAGAAAAGTAGGTTAGGTTAGGTTAGAACTGCGACCCTCACTGATATAAACTGATACCAGAAAAGTAGGTTAGGTTAGGTTAGAACTGCGATCCTGCAGAAATTACTGCTACCACAAAAGTAGGTTAGGATAGAACTGCGATCCCCGCAGAAATTACTGCCATCAGAAAAGTAACCTAACCAGGTTAGGTTAGAACTGCGACACCCATAATCATAATCATAATCATAATCATTTATTTGCATATAAAAAGGGTTTTACATAATAGGTGTTCTATAAATAAAATGTTCTGACCTTTTTAGCTGTTTTTTGACAGCATGCAAATGGGTCCTTATTCTTATAATATTTAATTAGTGTATAAACTATCTTAAGCTAATTTAAATAATTACTAAATAACAATCGATTCAATTGAATTATTAAAATAAATAACAGAAAGTCAAGATTTTTCGCAAGTACACACATACAATGCGCAATAATTAAATGATTAAATAATATTTAATGCCATAGATATTACAAAATTAGAGGATTATACATTATTATATAAAATAAATTCGTTAACTGAGTAAAATGTTCTTTCTAGTAACCATTTAAAAAGCGCTGTTTTAAATTTAATATATGGCAGGTCTTGTATATGCTGTGGTAGCTTATTGTATATGGTGACACCCATCACATAACAGTTTTTCTTAAAAGTAGCTGTTCTTTGCTGTTTAGGTACAGTCACGTCTAATAATATGTATACATTTCGAAACATATGTCAAAGGCATAAGGATCAAAATAGTATACATATTATTAGAGCCGACCGTACAACAAGTCTGTTTGCATTTCTAGTGTTTCTAGGAAACATCTCCTTGGCTGTCTTAAACAAGTTTATATTTAGTTTTACAAATTTAGCGATTTCAAACACATAAAGACAGGGTAGAGGGAGGATATTTAGTGCAGAAAACAGAGGTTTACAAGACGTCAATGGGCACACTCCATATATGGCACGAATACATTTTTTTTGGCAGATGAAAGCTCTTTGAACATCAATCCCATTTCCCCACATAATCAACCCATAACGAAGCACTGATTCCACATAGCCGTAATAGGCCATCAATGCGGTTTTTTGATCTACTGTTGTGCGCAATCTATTTAAGACATAAACAAATCGATTAATTTTGCTGCACACATGTTCAATGTGTCCATTCCATTTCAAATCATTATTAACAATTAGGCCCAAAAATTTTATAACATTAGCGTTTTCCAAGGTATGTCCATTATAATTAATATTTAATGTCAAGTTTAAATAATTAAAATTCATAAAATTTGTCTTGGATAAATTAACTTGCATATTATTATGTTCCATCCAGTCAATTACAGCAGCTACAGTGTTATTTACATCAATTTCATGGCTCAATACAGTTCCAACCTTATTATTTGTAGTAACAGTAATCGATATATCGTCGGCGAACAAAATACATTTATGGGCAATCACTTGCGGTAAATCATTAATGTAGGCCAAAAATAGTAATGGGCCCAAAACACTCCCTTGTGGAACTCCATAACGATTAAATTTATAGTCAGACTGGTACACCTCTGTTTCATGTTTACAATTTAGGCACTTAATCTCTACACATTGTTGTCTGTTTTCTAGATAGGATTTAATCCATTGCAATGCTTGCCCTCTGATGCCGTAGTACTCAAGCTTTTTCAAAGGTAAATCATGTGCAACAAAGTCAAATGCCTTGGACATATCGAAGAAAAGGACTGTAGTAAGGCTGCGGTTGTCATAATTAGCAGTAATTTCATGTACTAAATTAAAGACCGCAAGTGCAGTAGATTTCGATTTTTGAAATCCATGTTGTTCCGGCGCAATAACATTAAACTTATGAAAGAATTCATTTAATCTTAAATACATTGCTTTCTCAAACACTTTAGAAATTATAGGAAGTATCGTAATGGGCCGGTAATTTTCAATATTCTGTCTTTCACCATTTTTATACATGGGGATGACAGTGGATATTTTTAATTTTGATGGGAATAATCCTGTCTCTAGGGAACAATTTATCAAATATGTTAAAATAGGAACTAGTACTAAAGAACATTTTTTAATAATGCATGTTGCTATACCGTCATAGCCCTCGGTGTTTGAATTTTTTAACGAGGTTTTGATTTTGAGGACCTCTTTATCAGAAAAAGGCTTTAGAAATATGGAATTATTAATTATATTATGATTAAGCGTGTTCGAGATTTTAAAATTCAATTTATTAGAGGTTTCAATAAAATAATTGTTGAATTCGTTAGCAATATTAGTTGGGTCCTTGATAGTTAGACTATTGCTCTTAATAGTATCAATATACTGATCAAAATTTGAATTTTCGGTCTCATTTTTTATAATCTTCCAGGAGGTCTTGCATATATTTTTACTATTTAATACAATTTTTTTATTTTCATTTTTTTGTGCGTGAGAAATACAGCGCCTCAATAATTTGGAATATGCAACATATTTATTTTTACTTTCATTTGACTTTTCCCTATAAAATGTAAATCTTAAGTCTTTTCTTTTTTACACTTATTTTTAGTCCAGTTGTTAGCCATTTTGGCTTGTTACTATTTGTTATTCGAACTCATATAAATAAACTGTTACTAAAAAAAATTGCTACCCCAAAATATTTTATTAATTACATGAATTATATTATTTCATTATTATGTCCTGCGCCACCCGCATCCAGCGGACTCCTGCGACCTTCACCAGGTCATCGGTCCCCCTTGTGGGGGGCCTACCCACGCTACGCCTTCCGGTACGTGGCCGCCACTCAAGAACCTTCCCGCCCCAACGGTCATTGTGGCAATCTTTGGGGGAGGCCTATGTTCAGCAGTGGACGTCTTTCGGCTGATATGATGATGATGATGATTATTATGTCATTGTCTTGTTATAGTAAACAATGTTATATGTAAAGTAAATTATACAAAATGAAAATATACCTTATGATATTATAGATTTAGTAATTTATACCAATTGTACTTTATACGTTACAAAATTATACATATTGAATTTATACGTCCTGAATAATATAGCATTAGTTCGTATACGTTTCATTACTTACCCATCAGCTATCACCGCCGGGCGAGTATATAAGTAGAGATAGGTAGAGTTAGTAATAAAGAGGAAAGTTTTTATGTAGGTACGAGTATAGTAGTAGTACCCGTGCGAAGCCGGGGCGGGTCGCTAGTTTACTATAAAAAACAGTAGTCGCTCAACTAGGATCCCATGATTCTCGGGGGATGTAAACGGGCGGAACGGCCTAATTGCCCCGGTGAGACATGTCATGTGGCCCTGGTTAGGTGCGGAAGGAAGTGAGCTCTCTCGGGAGTGAAAAAATATACAAATGTGGGTTTTTGTGCCATTGTGTCACCTGTTGTCGTTTAAATGTTTTGCAATAGATTTGGAGCTGGATAAAAACAAATGCAAAAATGTGAGTGAATTGAATCAACTACAAATTGTAACGTCGTAGGTTTACTGAAGGGTTTTGAAACTTTATCGAGGCTAGATCGGATCTAGATCATAACATTCTTTGATCTAAGTTTGAAGCTTTCAAACCGAAGAGCTTTTGGTTCATATTCATAAGTACCCCCCGGCCCGGGGTAATATCTTAACCTGGACTTTAACGTCATGACAATAGAGCCCTTTGGGAGCACCCTGGCCGCAGGCCGCAGATTCGAACGAAAGGTCACGTGACCATTTCCATACATTATTATGGTCACGTGACTTATCGCTTATCATACATATACAGGGTGGTCCAAACCTTGACTTCAAAATTTTTTTTTTAGATTCCTCACGTCATAAGCTATCAGAATATACCCCATGTATGTTAGCCGATTTTTTGTAGTTTTCGAGTTATGAATTTTTGAAATTTTTTTTTTTGAGAAATTCTGGAATGAAGAAAAATATTGATAAAAAAAAACTATTGGGTTTTTTTAATATTTTCTTTTTGTGAAAGTATTACTACAAATAAAGCATATACTGACAAAAAAATTTGCATTAGGATAAAAAATACAAAATTCAAAATTTTACTTTAAAAATGCATCAAAATAGCATTAATGTACTTAAATAAAAAAATAAAACATATCCCAAGGATTTTTGGTAATGTAATGACTGCCCTAGACCTTAAACCTTCGTAAAAGCCAAAAAAAAGTGATACTTAATAATGAGGATTTTTCGGAGTAGTAAACTACAAAAAATCGGCAAACATACATGGGGTATATTCTGATAGCCCATGACGTAGGGAACCTAAAATAAAAATTTTGACGTCAAGGTTTGGACCACCCTGTATAGGATTGCAGAATGGTATCTTGGCTGGCGTAGCCATGTTGTTTCGATGAAAAAACAATTCGTAACTTTTTGGCCCCTTTATTAGATTTGTTCATAAGATAAGCGCCTATATTAAACAAATTTTTGCGTGCCGCTGCCAAAAGTGATTATTGATTATTTCCCCTATCATTTGACCTTAACATTCACTTAAAAAGTTTCTATCAGTTTTTGGGATCTGGCGTGACATTATTCCCACAGCCTACCTAGTGAGTAGCTATAAAACGGTAAAAAGGTAGGGTAGAGAGGGGCGAGTTGAACAGTCGGGTACCTTGAGACACTTAAATATCTTTGAAACTACTCACGTTATGCTAGGACATTAAATAATTATTCTGAGAAAAATCGTTATACAAAAAATGCACGTTCATGTTAAAAAGGCTCATTTGTCTATGTAATTTTGTTTTGCTCAACTTACCTTGGTATCGGGGCAAGTTGAACGATTGATCATATCTGACTTGTATCACTTTCAGAGAAGTGTCTAGGGACGTTTTGTCCCTATTAGATTTCTTAACAACTGTAGTAGATTTGATAATTTTAAAACCTAGGGCTTACCAATTACAGAGCGATAAACTCAAATGTGCTCAACTAGCCCCTCTCTACCCTACTACATTCTACCAATTTTCGACCGCTATGAAGTAAATTCTAACAGCTGTCCTTTCAGTACATTATGTGTCAAAAAGTGACGTTGTTGACAGATAATGTGTTGAACTGACAGCTGAGATCACGTTACACTGGCGCCCAGATACTTCAACACTCCTGCAAACGTAGTACACAGCCAGAAGTCGAGACGAGCCACCGCAAAGTACACACGCGATCAACTTCTGCGAAATAGGAACTTTATACGCAGCGCTCACGCTACCCAAATGTCTAAATGTAACTTTATGACGAGTAGATGTATGTTTACGAGTAAATGAAGCTATAACTCAATCGATGATTTGCTTGGCTAGTACCTAGCTGCCCTACAGTATATACGGGACGATTTTTCAAACTGTTGAGGGTTCATTCTAAGGTCATATTAATGAACTTTTACTATGGGACTGACATATTTTATGATTTGAGAAAAAAATCTAACTTTCCATAAATCTGAGATTTTAGAAGGCGGAAATGTTTGGAACATCGGTTTTTTTTTCTCAAATGGGATGTGTCGATCCCATAGTAAAAGGTCATGAATATGACCTCAGAATTAAACGTCTAAAATTTAATAAAAAATCACACTTTAGACTATTATAAAGGGTGATTTTTTAATAAATTTTATATGGTTAATCGTATATTTACCTCTGTAAGTATACGATTTGTGTCAAGATTTTTTTTTCGCTCCTATTTAAAAGCACATCAATATGACCTCGGAATTAAACCCCTAAAGTTTGGCCGGTGAATAAAAAACCAACCTGTATAAGCTTAATACTATCTATTTAACTTCAAAAGTGTCGGTATACCTACTTTCTCAGCCTCAGATTGATTGCTGTAGAATCAATTAATGGAAATGTCACCTTTGTTCCTCTCTGAATATAGGTGCTTCTTCCATCAACCGAATGCTGTAGATACGAGACTTAGGAAGTGGCGAAATGTGGTGTAGTACCGCGAACTTCGAAATTGTAAATTTCGAGGATTTGTCTCTGTCACTCCGACCTAGGCGTCATCAGAGTGACAGAAACTGCGGATGTCGACGTTCGTCATAGGGCCGTTGTTATGTCATTCCGCTGACAAATGAAGGGTCCACGGAAAAAAAACACGTCCAGTGCTTAGATAAATTCACATCTTATTCTGTTAAAAGTAAGGTGGGTTTTCCTTCTGTAATTTGAATTGACTAGACAATCTAATGTTCTTTCCGTGGCCCCTTCAAATAGTATTACTTACACATTGAGGATTCCATATCTCTTGTTATCTACTATGTGATTTAACATACAGTAGTAGGTAGTCAATTTATTATTTATTTGTACGATTAATCGCGCACCGACGCGCCGCCCGCGCAGTGTTTTACATATAAATTACCAATTACAGGCCGCCATGACATACGGACTGTCAGAAGTGGCATGGCCGCTTTACGTGTGTGACGTTTGTAAGAAATACTTAGGAGTCAAATTAACGTCAGAACTCATAACCTTAATTAGTACGGTCAAATCGTACATAATTTTACCCTAAACTCGCAAATCAAGTAGTATCGCTGCATTTTTGGTATGTTGTTTAGACACCACAGGACAGTATAAAACCATATTTTGCAAGCAAAAAAAGTTGTGCTAGCTGGGTAGTACGTGAAAAACTGCGAAATTTACGGCCATTTTTTAGTTTCTGATTTTTATTTTAAAAACCTTACGTTTTTTGATATCATAATGTAAATAAACGTTTAAAGACTAATAAATTTCCAACAAGTTGAGCTAACATGCATTACCGTAGGTCTTATAGTTTCAGAGATTCGAGACTTTAAAAAGTACCCCTTTTTGTAAACTAGATAAAATTTTGTGTTTTGCTAACGTTTTCGACTTAATATCGCCTCACCTAATTATGCTACGAAAAACATGCAATAATGACCTTATAGCGCACTTAATATTCTTTAATTTAAGGGTAAAATTAGGTCAGTGAACTTTGTAGTTGAAAGTATAAACTTTATACTATCTAAGTTTTTCATACAAATCGCAAGTCGAGTTGCAAACCTGCAATTTTGGTATATTATAAAGGCCTTATAGTATAGATATATACGAAAATGCATATTAAAAGAAAAACAAAAAAATAATTTGGACGTAAAAAACGGAAAAAAAAAATCGCACTTTTTTTAGTTTTTGTACGTTTAACTAAAAATCTATTATCTTTTTGATACTGATAGCTATAAAACTAAGAAAGAACATTAAATTTTAAAGGATTTGAGCTACGTTGCATCACCGTAAGTTATATATATTTTGAGATACGACATTTCATAAAGTGCCCTTTTATCAAAACATAAACAAATTTTAGGTTTCGTTAAAGCTATTCACTAAATATTGGCAAAACGTTCGCGCTAAGAAAAAAAAGTAATTGTAGATAATAACTACATTAAATTTGGAACAAATTGAGCCGATAACAATTACTGTAAGTCTTATAGTTGGGTCTTATGGTATACGAGGCTTCAAAACATGCATTTATTTTCTTAACTTAATGAAGGGCACATTTTGAAATGTCGTATCTCTAAATCTATATAATTTAGGGTAATGCAAGGTAGCTCAAATCCTTTCAAATTTAATATTCTTTCATAGTTTTATAGCAATTAGTATCAAAAAGTTATAGTTTTTTAGTTAAACGTCAAAAACTAAAAAAGCCCGATTTTTTTTCAGTTTTTTACGTCCTATAGGGCATTTCTCAGAGCGTAAACGGACATCTCATTCATCTGGTCACGTTTTTTTGGAAGTGGCTGCATCTTTTGGTACCATTTTCGGTCAGATACAGCAACCGTTTCTCTATAGGACAGCCAAAACCAACCTCATATCATTCAGCCACTTCCAAAAAAAAACGTGACCAGATGAATGAGATGTCCGTTTATGCTCTGAGAAATACCCATACCTAAATCCTTTTTTTCTTCTTCTTATAATATGCATTTTCGTACATCCCTATAGAGCCTATATAATATACCAAAATTGCAGCTTTGCAACACGACTTGCCATTTGTATGAAAAACTTAGATAGCGGACCTCCTGCTTTTAGAATTTCGCGTTTTTAGTTTCAATTACAAAGTTTACTAACCTGATTTTACCCTTAAATGAAAGAATATTAATTGCGCTATAAGATAATTATTTCATGTTTTTCGTAGCATAATTAGGTAAGGTGATATTAAACCGAAAAAGGGTACTTACTTTTTGAAGTCTCGAATCTCAGAAACTATAAGACCTACGGTAATGCATGTTATCTTATCTTGTTACAAATTCATTCATCTTTAAACGTTACCTGATACATATTGTCAAAAAACGTAAGGCTTTTTTTATAAAAATCAGAAACTAAAAATAGACAGTAAATTTCACAGTTTTTCACGTATAACGCAGCTAGCACAACTTTTTTGCTTGCAAAATGTGGTTTTATACTGCCCTATGGTGTCTAAATAACATACCAAAAATGCAGCTTTACTACATGTTTTGCGAGTTTAATGTACGATTTGACCGTACTAAATTTGCGATCATATTGAAAATACTTATCGGATCAACGTGCATAAATATCTGTACAATCCTGTACTTGTACTTTCCCTACAAAGGGACTTTTAGTTTATTCGGGCTTTGTTTTTGAGTACTAATGTGATTTAAAACGGGGTATTTACAAACCGTGTACATTTTTGTTAATGAAAAATATTTTTAGTTTAAATAAAAATTTATATAAAAAATTGAAATCATCCAATATATTTTCATTGTTTATAATTATAACATTTATAACCATATTATATACACGTCTTAAAATACGTACAACAGAGTAGTATAGGGGAGAAGACACATATGCGTACTTACGCATTTAGTCTATAGAAAATGGTCGTTTAATATGAGACCGCGTCCAGCTTTTCGGGACGCTTACGCATGCTTTCGCCTTTCATACTAGTTGGGTGAAGACACATTTATCAGCATACGTACGCATTTTGTCTGTAGAAAATATCAGTTTAGTATGAGACCGCGTCCAGCTTTCCGCACGCGTACGCATGCTTACACGTTTCGTCCCAAAAGGACAATTTTATTAGACAAAATACGTACGCATGCTGATATACAGGCTGTGGCCTGTAATAGGAGCAAAAAATGAAAAGGTACACTAATAACTCAATAAATAGTCATAATTTAATAGTTAAAACTTTAAAAAAAATTTTTTTTTCCTTTTTTTTATGTAGTTTTACTGCAGTCGACTTATACTAAAAAAGTTAAATCGGTGTAAGACAAAAAAAAAATTTTTTTTTTTGCTAAACCAGTTAAAAAACCATGAGTTCAAAAAAACTTTTTAGCTCATTTAGTTTTATGTCCACTGAACTACCAATATGTTTAATCATTAATAAGGTACAATGTTGTGATACCTAGATACATCACTCATAGGTCGTAACTTTAACATACTGTTTCTCCTTAATGGATAACTTTAAAACACTGGGACCTTTTGCGAATAACTAGAGGCAGTCAGAGGAGTCTTCCATTTAATTTTTTGCTCCTGTTACAGGCCACACCCTGTATATTGTGTCTTCGCCCTTATAGTAGTATCAGTAGTAAAAGAAATACGATTCCGTGTTTGCTTTTAACCGTCTGGGTCGCGTTTTATAAAGTTACATTTTACAATTTCGCTGGTTGCCTCTCTAACGCACGCACATATTGGCTAGAAAGAGAGGCAAACAGCAAAATTGTAAAATTTATCTTTATAAAACGCAACCCTGAAACATGAACATGAACATAGGCACCACACCCAGCCAGGAACAAGCCTGCTCCGGACAAGCCGGCATACCAGGGGGCACGCGGTTTTTTTAGGGGTAGACACGTTCCGGGATGGGTAGGAAGTTTAGAATCGACCGACTATGCAGCCTTAAGCCGATATAGGAAGATATATAGGAGGAAGGGTTATGTCGTTGAAGGAGAGCGTTGATGTGATGATGCACGTCGCACCGGTGGGGGCCCTTCTTGGGATGTTCGATCTGGTTCTTCGATTGCCATTCATTCTACTTCTTCCTCAGACTGATTGTCCGTTTCTTCTATTTTGTTGATTTTTCTGGCAGCATTGTTGAATAGAATAGCTCGAAATGGCAAAAGATAAAGAAGAATCTTTTGCCATTAGCTATTCTAAGCGACAGCTTAGAATAGCTAATGGCAAAAGATTCACCACACTCATACACCAGAGACAGGTGTCGGTTAAATTATTGACAGTAAACCACTTACATTTATTTTGCCCATGGTATTTACGTGTGCAAACATTATAAATATTCTAATGGTATTTTTACAAACGAAACAACTGCTATAAAGTATGAGACGTGTCGTTATTGTGTAAAAAGTGTCGTAAAAATTACTCGCGTAACTTTAAATGCAAAATTTAAATGTCAATTTGTTGCTAGTGCTAATAGAAAAAAAGCTATAAAATATGACCAATAGTAGTGTGAGGAAAGACTAAAAAAAAACTAATATCATTGATAGTCTTGTGTTTACTAAGCCATTTATTGACACGTTTAAACGTATGTAATAAAAACGAAAAACACATTTAAAGTTTAAAAACAGGCAAGATGATGTCGGTCTATTAATGAAGTATCTAAATGGATTCCTATTTGAAACACTTCACCTCTCTTAAAGGTTATTAGATATTTACTGATACTGCCGTATTGAATGAAGAAGAAAAGGCTAAATATATGTGAAAAACATATTTGTAGAGATAGGTTATAAATAATAATACATCATAACTCATAGCCCTATCTACATATTCCGAACTCAATCCAACTGTAACGGTAGCCACTTTTAATAATAAGTACTTACGTTTAATAATGAGTTAGAAAGAACGCAGAACGTCCGACTGTGTAATAGATGAGCACTTCTGTCGGTTCATGTGCGCCTGGTACATCAAAGATAGCTCTCATTAACTCTTTGATTGATTTGTGGCCTCACCAATACAGTAGTCATTTAGTTTATTTCCAAACATATCGGGAATTAAATTACACCGTTTAGAATCAGGTTTTTCTATACAGACGTGTTAAAAACTCGATTTTGCATTTATATTAGCTTTAGCATTGTCAAATTGAACAACGGTCGTCAGTTTTTATTGCTTGTAAAATCTCTAGGCCTCTTCCGTCACCTGAAAGAGACGAAAAGGTTTAAATTCTTTATCATTCAAACTAGGCTATCGACTAGAGTGCTAGCAAGATTTTGAGCAGTCCTCTATTGTCATGGTGTTAAAGTACTTGTTTAGATACTTTTGAGCACTGTAGCTGCTCCGATATATCTAATGGCTGTACACAATATTTACTACATTAGCAGTCCACAATTCTATTTGAATACTTCCTATCCGGGAGAATATAATATGTAACATTTACTAATTCGTAAATCAGTCATTCGCGCATTTCCTGCAATCTGATTGACACTCCAGTTATCTATCATCGTTCATCGTTGACTTTCCCTCAAACTACAAACAAATCATTCACAAGGCATGCGTTGTCAGAGGTACGTTAGCAGAACCAGGTAGGGCTTGCAAAACGAATAATTCGAATATTCGGTCCATTACTATTCGAATGACAAAACATCTTATTCCGACGAATTTTCGAATATTCTTTTATTACTCAAAATTATTCCATTTAGACTATTTATAGCAACAATTACTATGATTTGATTCGCATTCTGTATCCATGATATTCCAGAGAACTGATTTGTGGGAGTTTTTTTAAGAAGTTTCTGTTTACAATGGGACGTAGTTACGCGAAAACGTTCCAAGCCACATGAGTTAGTCATTAAAATCTAAACTTTCTGTCAAATGCAAAAGTCATCAATTTTTATGTCAAACTCATGTGGGTTGGAACGTTTTCGCGTAACTACGTCCATGGTACATCTTAGTAAAACAAAATGAACTACGTGAACAGTTAAGATTTACCTGTATAGTGATAATTTCTAGTTAATCAATTATTGCAGGATAACCCGTCTTATTAAAATATTTGCCGTAAATATATAAAACAAAGTAATTTTACCCACATTCTCAATATTTGACTACATATAAAAAGATATTTATTTATTTATATCCTGAAAACTGTTCGAACTTATTATAATTAGACTGTTAAACTCACGTGTATTTAATCACATGTTTCGGAGAGCCTAGGTCTCCGCAATCAAGCACCGTTCCCGCGTTCACGCCAAGCGTGAAGCGTGGAGTACGCTTGGCTTGAACGCGGGCTCAGTTTAATTAAATTTATAGGTATTAATATGTCTCAGGATGTTATAATCAATTATTCGAATATTTATTCGAAAATTCGAATATCTCAAAATTAAAAAAGAATATTCGAATATTTGCAATCTCTAGAGCCAGGCCACCCGCTGAGCGCCCTGAGGCACCCACGAGCTCAAGCTGCCCGAATGGCGAAATTGCCTTCGCAAGACGTAACGATGACTTCTGAGATGCTATGCGGCCCTAGTCTTGCTTATTTGAATCGTAATGACGATTATCTCGAGCGGATCTTGTTTTACAAGATGTTTGCGGCTGATATTAATATTATATGTACACGAATAAACATACTCGTACCTATCGATTTAAATATAAACGTCTTGACGCAAAAACGTTGTTAATTCTATTTTAACTCAGATTGATACGCAATATAGTTCGTCTTTTTGCCGTCCCTTATTGGGGTAAAATACTTGTAAAAGCAGAACTAGGTATATGTGCCAATCAATTTTTCGATCGACATATTTTCTGTCTGCTGCTTTTCATGAACTTACAAATGTACGTCAATTAATACTATACACATATTTGCAATGAAAAATATTTGCAACCTAAATGTATCGATGTGTACACTCGTGTGGGGCCTAACGCATGTACAATTTATAAGCATTTTTTCTAGCAAACTTGATTAAATTGTCACATGCGTTACGGGACAAAATACTGTCGATCTAAAAGTTGATTGACCCCTATAACAGTCATCAATATCATCATTAGCCTATTTCAGTCCACCGCTGGCCTCTATCTATACGTATGGACCCATCAGGAGGTAAATAAATTGCCTTTAATCGCCATGCTTGGCAAAGCGGTCGGTGATCGCAGAATGATGACGCTGCTGCCTATCATCGATCTTCAAAATCAATGAATGGTCAGATTGGTCAGTGACACTTCAATCCCTTAGTCGACTCTTACGACACCCACAGGAATAGTTGGAGTTGTGACAAATGTATTCTACTGTCATCACCATAATAATAACAGTCCATTTGAAACCGAAAGGCTTCCATGGGATATGATGCGATGAACATATTCCCGTGCAAAAACTATACAAATCGTTTGACCAATAAAGAACTCGTAGATGCAAATACGATTCCAAGTATTGAAAATTGACTCGCAGTTGGAGTACAAAATGTCAAATTGTAAACGCAAATGCTGTGAGAAATTCACTCGGTGGCATCTCACACGAGGCCCGCTATTTCGAAAAGCGATTCGAAGAACATTTAGCATATTACGCCGATGGTTTTCTTATCACGTGTGAGATGACTTTATTTTGATATCGCGCGAGGTAGTTTATCGCCCATTGTTTGACGGTACGTGTCGCTATTTCGGCGCCAGGACCTGTGGCCGTGCCATGAGTTGGAAAGTTAATGGTGACACGTTAGGTTTTACTCGATATGTAATGCATTCTATCGCACTCGCACTAAAGGTGCGGTTAAACTAAAAGAACATTCGCTGTTCTAACCCCCCACTCTACGAAATTCGATCGGTACACAAAACGTGATTGGTTGATTTCTTACAACGGGCGCTAGAACAGCGAATGCTCTTTAGGTTTAAACGCACCTTAAGATTGCAGCGAGCGCGATGCCCTGCTTTAAGGTTTTCGCACACTATATCAACTCCACACCCACTCGACTCAAGTGGCCTACGCATCGTACATTAAAGGTCAACCCCGACTCGTTTGTCACGCAACGACCACACGTTCTCCAGGCAACAACTATGCGTTTGCGACTGACGTGTATCGAACAACCATTTTCATTGCCCACTCGTTGACACCGCATTGTCCTCTTGTGACCATTGGGTGGATCAACTAGTTGACTACTCATCGTGAGTGTGAGTAGAGTTGCTGCCGCGTTGTCGTGCAGTTGTTATAGTGTGCCTTTACGTATCGTGTAAAACCTAACGTTACCGATACTTGGAAAGTCATGGTACGGCTACAGTAGCGGTACCGTAAGCTGCCGCTGTCTTACTTTCTATCCGGCTTGCTCCCACCAACTTGCGAGTACGAGCGGGATGGATAGAACGTATGCCCGCGTTAATAACGTGGAGGCAGCTCATGGTAAACACACAGAAACTTACAATTTCATTATTATAATATGCGCGTTTATATGCAACAATATGTATTCGACGCCGGTATGCACACACTTAGGTATTGCTTTCTGTTTTTTTTTTTTATTAAAACCAGTATAATGTGATCAGCACATCGTAACATACCTACTAAAGATAAGAGAGATACATACATACAGTTAAGAAAATAAAGGTATGCCTCTATTATACAATGTGCCCCTGAGGAAAGGTAAAAATATAACAGCGGATTTCTGACCAAAATTGAAGTTAAAAATGTCGTCTAACATAACTTCATACTACAGTTAAGGAAATAAATGTGTGTACCTATTATGTACTATTTCATACATTGTTATTAAACAAAGGGTCATATAATATGATTGTCCTATACCGTTATGTTGGCTGCGAAACTCCATTTACAAATTAGGCACGCACTTTTATAGCTACCAATATCACCGATGCACTCCAAAAGGTGGTTGGCATAATAAATTCTGCCAATTTAATGCCCATTTGATTTGTTGGTTCCGTGATCCGAAGCTATATAACAGGGCAAATTGAAAAGTTTACAGTCGCCCCATATATTATATCAGGATCGCTAATTGTTATTCCGTAATTGGTCGTAACGCGATTCACGGGCGTTCACACGAGCGATCGTAAAGTCAGAGCACATTCATTGTAAGTAGTCCATCTTCAAAAAAGTCGTCTAACGGCCAAAGTCCCTGCAAAAATCGTCACTAATCTTAAGCCCGGTTCACACGTATTAAGTTGTCAAGTAGTCAACTAAATTTTAACTTAATTTTAAGCGACTTAATTTTAAGTAAGCGTTTACACGTCGTAACAGCTAAGCTCTTTAGTCGGCCCGAGATGGACGATCAACAGCGCGTTATAGTCACTAATTCAGTACTTAAATTCGTATTAAACGAGGTTTTGACTCTGCTTCCTTACCAAATTCCATACCAAAACTAGGCATTGCCATGGCCGATACTATAACGGCAATTCCTTGTTGCTTAGCTGACTTATTTCTATAATAGGCGTTCCTTATATTCCACAAACAATCCCGTTTAATTAAGTATATTAAATTCTTCGATAAATCGGAATGTAGTATCTTCCGACCACATTGACATTTTCAGTAAATATGGTTAGCTCACGAACATATAATCGCAACCGCTTCGCCAAACTTATATAGTTTACTAATATTTAACTAAATCGTACTGTCCAAACGTGTAAATCACGCCTACCCACTTAACCGAAAAATAGACGGGATTCTAATCTACTTGCTTAAAAGCACACTAAATATTAACTTGTAACTTATTACTAAATTCATCGTTTACACGCTAAAGCGTGGAAACGATGTAAAGTCACTTAAAATTAAGTTAAAATTTAGTTAATTACTTAACAACTTAATACGTGTGAACCGGCCTTAACAACGTCGTGTTTTTGGTATTGAATCGGAACTGAGATACGAGCTTTATTTCAAGTAGGTATTTGTTACTTAGAATTTTGAATTTTGGTTGTACTAGAAGTTGTTTTCGGATGATAAAGCAGGTGATAGTACTGAAATGCAATAGCAAAACTTTTTTTGAAGACTATTTAGACTACTCGTATGCATAAATAAATGTCGATAACTAGATGATTGTGTTTCCGATATAAAGGACAGACCAAAGTTACTCATTAGTACTTTTTCTGGGATAGTGTAAAAATTACAGGTTGCATTGCCAATGTGCGAATTGCTAACGCTCAGTAACTGTCACTATTTTGACAAAGATAGTTGCATTTCGTTCGCAACTGGTCGTTAAGGTTAGATAGTTCATCATGCCCAAGGGATATTTAAATACGGAATGTCAAATATCTCATTCAAACGGGTTAGATACTACTCGTAATAAATGTATTTACCGGGTTCCTCGGTTTTTGTTTTTCAGGTATTATATGTGTACAAGCATTACAGATTAGTAATAAGGCCAGGACGAGCTTTTGCGTCCGAGATTAAATAGTTGAATTTAATTTTCCAAATAAGTTCGTAACTAGATTAAGATAAGTTACTGTCGTTTGTTCTACTCTTGCAGTCATAAAGGGATCTTAGGCGCCAGTTGTCGGGTACCTATAAAAACTTATTGTTTGTATCTGACTTATTCCGTTTTATTGAGGTGATGTACAATACAATTAATGATAAAATATAGGGAATGAAAGTACACTCGACCAATTGGAACCCTAGGCCACTCTAGAACCATGTCAAAATGAAAAGCCGTTTGAAATGTCTTACAATCTGATTGATAACGTTACTTTGACATGGTTCCTGAGTGGCCTAGGGTTCCAATTGGTTGACTGTACGTTGAAAGAAGAAAGTAACGTTGTAAAAACGTCTTGTAGTGCAATCATCAAAATTATTCAATGAGTAAAACTGAACTATTTCATGGAAAATCGTAAACGTCAGTATTTTACAATGTGAAATGACTGCTTAAACTTTTACATATGAAAAATCCAAGGAAAGTGAATGATTTTGTACTCGTACAGTCAATATGCAATAATCGGTATTGAGCATTTTTATGTACACCTTATTTTACCTTTGGCTGTAAGATTCTTCATGTTTTTTTATTCCTATAGCAAAAAAAATACGTTTAATAAAATATAATTATCTATCAGATAAATGTTAGCTGTTCTTTTTTTATATGTCTGGGAAAATAAATAGTGATATATTTTATCTGACATGTAATAAAAAGTAATAATTTTAAGGAAATATGCGGTATGGTATTTTGATTTGAGAAAACTAAAAAAAATGTTTTCCCTGAAAAATAACAATGATAAGAACTAACTAAAAAAAATCGTAATTAATTTTACTGTATTTTGGTTAAGATGGTTTGGAAGAGTCCTTCATAGCGATAAACTTTAAAACTGAAGAAGCGTAGACAATAGGCGGCTATTGTCTACGCTTCTTCAGTTTTAAAGTTTACTTGTAACTTTTTTTTGGGAACAACGAAATAATTTTGTATTGTATTATATAAACACCACAAATACCATATTATCTTTAATCTCTCTACATATTATGATCTCTTTCTAACCCCATACCTCTCAAGTGTGGCAGGTGAGCCCGGCGCCGGCGCCGCGCTCCCGACGCCCTCCGTAAGGCCCTCCGATTAGTCTGATTGCCACATGGCTTAAACCGCTTATTAGCAGGATTGATTGGTTTTAGATGTTGTGGTATCTGTTGTGTGTTTGTGTTGGCATTAGATGATTAGATTTCGATCGGAGGGTGGCATTCTAATAAATAATAGCGTTTTCCTGAACCTACACTAGCAATCAATGAATACGGATCGAGATGTAATTTTTTATAGAAAATACTGCAAACGGGCTAATTTCAAAGACAATTTTCAAATATTTACAGGATAGGTAGAATCCTTTTTAACATTCTGATTATATTGTAATAAATAAGAAAAATCGTTAGATAAATTGGCGCAGGCAAAATTTTAGAGTGATTAAAAAACCCACCAAAAATGTATGGAAAATGGCGCCTTTTAATCATTACTTGCATTTTTTATATCCACGATTAGATATTAAATTATATTCCATTTATCCTTTAAATATTTTAAAAAATCTATTCGAAATCAGTGTTTGTTACAATATTTTTTACGAAAAATTATACCAGACCCGCCCGTATCTTTTAACCGAGTGTGTAGTTGGACTACAAAAGAAAAAAAATACTTTTTTTTCGACTTCACTTTTTTTATTCGGATCTCACTGAATTTGATTTCTGATTTTCAGATTGACAGATCCTTAAGCACGAGTAGAAATCCTTAGTAATTTTCGCTGTTTGCATATAAACATTATAATTCTTTTTGAATATTGTACAGTCAGGGCCAAAAACTTGTATCAACTCTTCACCGACCTTGTGTATTTGACGACCGAATTGATGTTGTCTTAAATTACCTCCACGCATATTGAAAAATTATAACTGCTTGTGAAGGAATGTTTATATAATTGCTCGCCTGTCATTTAAATGCACTGTGAAATTGCAGAAAAATGAGTCGTTGCAACTGCCGCGATGTTGTGAACGGTAAATTATGGGATACAAGCGGACAAATGGACAAACATACATTTGTCAGGCGATAACACCTTGCGGTAAGTCGTTATCGTTATGTGAGGTGTAAAGTTAGAGTCGGATAAAGTCCACCTTTTTTGGTTATTATATATCGTTTTTGTATATTAAAATATCGTATACTAGCAACCCGGGGCGGGTGTGTAGCTTCGCACGGGTACTATACCTACATATAAACCTTCCTCTTGAATTACTCTACCTATTAAAAAAAATCTCGTCAAAATCCGTTGCGTAGTTTGAAAGATTTAAGCGTACAAAGGGACGTAGGGACAGAAAAAGTGACTTTATTGTGTAGTGATAAGAAGGACTAACCATCAGCAAACAGATGTTTTATAAGAAATAAATTGTACCTATTGAACTGAAAGCGTGAAATTCTGCCAACTTTTTTAGACTTCGATTATTATCCTTTTACAGAGCCTTTGTGAAAACAGTGATAAAACTAAACATCAACGATAGAAAAAAAATGCGCATTAGCGGAATTGGGTTCTCCTTAGTGGGTGTTTTTGCATTTTACGTAATTTATAATTACATACATTGGTCCTTCTGAAACTGCAAATTATTCTTATTCTCTATCCAAAAACCTCAATGGCAAAGAAAACGCAATTATTTTTTGCACAGTAAATAAGGAATAAACCACAAAACTAAAATTATTATACAGTTTATTATAATCGTATTCAAAGAAGAACGAAAATAAAAGCAACTCATAAAAAATAACCAGTTTTAAGAAATGTCTATAATCTAGAACTATTTTATTATTTTTATGATTTATTATACCTAATCTATCGGTAATAATTGATTAAAGTAACACAGGTCTATTTTCTAGAATTTAATAACGTACATTGATAAATTAACACATTTTAATAGGTACCTACGAGGTTTATTTACATTGTTTGCAACTTCAATACCTAAAAAGGAAGTATGTATCCCTAATGTATTTTTTCTACAACACTTATCATTTTATCAGACCCTATTGTTATAAATTTGAGCCAAAGGACCCTCGCTAACAAGGTCGAGGACACAGTGCATCTCATTAGGGCCCGGATTAGCATAAACATGCACTGCGACTGTCGCGGGCTCCATGCCGCCATATACATCTGAGCGAACGAGGTGCCCATAAATATCGGAACACGACTCAACAGAGTGGAAGAGCGAAGACACATACAGGGTGAAACATTAGCCGTGAACAGTAATCCGTTTTTCTAACTCTATAAACAACTAACAATTGAATACCCCACAAGTTACTTAGGAATAGTGATGTTTTTTTTTGTTTTTTTTTTTAACTTTTGATGTGTTTTTCAGAAATGATAACGGCTATTTAAGCTTTTTAATACATTAATTGTAATAAATATCATTTTTTTTTACACGAAATGATAAAATTGCCGTTATTAATTACTTCAATTTGAAGAGATAATTTAAATTAATCTATTAATTTGTCTTTAAATCCTTTTGGATATCATAAAGCCAAAAAATTCAAAAACATTAACAAAAAAAAAAACAAATATTAATTGTCAATTTTTAAGTAAGTTGTGGGGCATTTAATTTTTAGTTGTTTATAGAGTTAGAGAAACGTATTACTGTTCATGACTCATGTTTCACCCTGTATATGTATAAGCATGCGTACTCATTTTTTCTATACAAAATGGTCGTTTAATATGAGACCGCGTCTAGTTTTCCGCACGCTAGATTTGGGAAAAAAGTAATATGATGAATCCTTCCGATTACATTTGTATGTATACTTTGTAATGGTTCTGTGTTACACTTTTGTCAACTCAAGAGTTGAACATTGTCACACTTCACATCAGTCTATGATAGTCCACTGCTGGACGTAGGCCTCTCCTATTATCTATGCGTATATTAGGCATGCGTACATTGGGCATTAGGAGGTACATACAATGTACATGCCCTTAATCGCCACGCTGGGCAAGTGGATTGGCGATCGCAGTAATGTCTCTACGATGATGACGCTGCGGCCCATCATCAATCTTTTATCAAATAATGGTCAGTGACACTTCAATTCCTTAGTCGACTCTTACGACACCCAGGAGGAGTTGGGGTGGTGACAAATGTATTCTTACTGCCGTCACCAACTCACCACATGGCCAGATATCACACTTAGTTCAGATTTAATTCAACCGAAAATGTAACATAACTTGTAATATCGCCACTATTTTACATCCCGTATTGTCAAAGCTTTAAAGGTGCATTCAGACCAAACGAGCATTCGCTATTCTAACCCCATACTCTACGAAATTCGATCGTTACACAAAACGTGATTCGTTGATTTCGTGGAGTGGGGGATAGAACAGCGAATGCTCGTTTGGTCTGAATGCACCTTGAGACACACGTTCAGATATTTATGAGCGACCGGTATGTATACATGATTATAAGATTGTACCAGGCGCCCTGCATTATGCAGCATATGGTGCTGATAGTTAGTTCCGGTCGGAAGGGGGCTGATAAATTGTACATGGAAATAAATGTTAGTGAATTGAAATGTACCATGAATTCAATGTCTAAGCGCGCTTACTGCAATCGACAAAGTGGACCTTTGTACTAAACCACTCACAAATAGGTATAGTATGATATATTTTTAGCGTCTACCACAGGGTACTAGTTAAATAGTTTTAAAAGGGTCTAGAGCAGGCCATTGTACAGTCGACGTTAAAGATATCATTACAGTTTAGGCGCCAAAAATATATTTACACGACCTTATGTCAAAGAAATAAAGTTTTAAATATATTTTTGGCACCTAAACGGTAATGATATCTTTTACGTCGACTGTACCACGAAATTGTTATTTTCCCTATCTAAGTGAGGACTGGTAACCCGGGTCCACCAATTAACTTCTCCTACTTTCGCAGTAATAATTGGCTTTGATGACATTGATGACACTGCTGCCCATCATCGATCTTGAATCTTATGACACTCACGGGCAGGGTGGTGAGAAATTGTATTCTTATTGCCGTCACCACGAATAAACTTATAAAAAAAACACATATTATAGGCAATTTTGTTGCTTCACAGCGCTCAGGTGTTTCAGAGCATTAACCCTTGATTATTAATTTATATGTAGTCAAACTTTCTTAGGAATGCCCGAGACTCGCCGCAGGGAATTCGAATCTTTTTTATTTGAACAAGCATCGTAAAATAAAGTAAAAAATTAAAAGTGGTTGGTTTTGTATGATGGATGGCGCAGGCGCGGCAGGGCGGAGCGCCCATTAAAAAACAATAACGCATAGGCGGCCGATGTCTGCCGCAATTTGTATGGATCCGTACTCATCTCTATACAGTCGAAGTTCTGATCGTTACTGTGCCTTATTGCGGTGGCATAAGGTACATGTGTGGTCAGTTGAGTTGTGTTGCTGTTTTGTGTTTATAGTTTGACACGTCATTTTTAACCTGTTACGACATTGTTGGTGTAAATAGAGAAGAAAGGGTCTAGCAGTTCTTCCTAGTGCGGGTGAGATTTCACGGTGATTTTTAGCGGTAGATTAATTATTAACACATGAACATATGCAAAAATTAATATTACATAAAATACTTACCTTATCTCTCACAGTTGCCATTATGTATTTCTGTGACCAAGACGCCAAAGAATATCTAAACATCCACTAAATATTTGGAGACTATTTCTGAACACAAATCTTATGTACAGATGGTGCCTTTTTTAGGCTCTAGTGCGAGAAGTGGCTCATTTTACGTCAGGTCCAAAACTTCGGAGGGCCATCTATACTCGTGTCGATTTAAAACATCGCCATTCGTTTCGGAATTCCTGTTTTTCGTAATGTACTGTTTTACAAGACTTCTCGTTATAGTCTCGACTGTTAATGTCAGCACAAAGTTTAGGTCGATTCAAAAAAATACATAATTGAGGGCTTATCTAATGAAAACGAAAATTACTATCGCGTCCACTGTGCTGCATGTGCATAAGTTAGTCATACTCATCGTACAAACTACACCTATGTGCGTTACTTCGTAATATAAAAATAAAACCGGCCAAAAGCATGTCGGGCCATGTTCAGTGTAGGATTCCGTAGTTGTTTATTCATGTTCGAAATAGTTTTAATTTAAAGTACTCTTTAAGGCCACTATTCATGATTTTTTAAATATTTTTTGGACCTACGGATCAAAAGTTAGAGGGGGGGGACACAATGTACCAAATTGCAGATTTCTAGTATTAACGACCACTGAGCTATGCCGCGGACAGACGGACAGATGGACATGGCGAAACTATAAAAAAGAAAAGAGACTTTCACATAAATCCACTACTCACCGTCCATATGCTTTTGGAATAACCTTCTCACAACTTGGTGCAATCAAATGAACCTTTTTGTCTAAACTCGAAAGCCGATAATAGATTGTTAATCATGGAGGTTCTATCCTAGTTGTATAATGGAGATTGCTTTTGACGTCCGAATTGTTAATTTGTTTATAATTGGTGGCTGACACGTGTCTTGTTTGTTTTGTGTCCGGAGGCGTGCGTCAGGTTGCTTTTCAATTTGCTTTTTATACCGAAATTATAGTGGAACGGTTGGTCGTAAAAGTATCCACATTCAAATCTTTTTATGCCAAGTTCCTCACACGTTTTCTAGAACCGGTTGATATTCTGGTCGAGTACACGTTACAGGGTGGATCGAAATTTTCATTTTTAAATACAGTTCAAAGACAAAATAAGGTGTACTGTACACACAAAAATGTTCAAAAATATGTCCCAGTGCACTCTAATTCTGTGTAATAAGAACGTCGGAATATATTTATCCGCCGTGTGGTGACGGCAGTAAGAGTACATTTGTCACCACCCCAACTATCCTCCTTCGCGTGTCGTAAGAGTCGACTAAGGGATTGAAGTGTCACTGACCATTATTTGATAAAAGATTGATGATGGGCAGCAGCGTCATCATAGTGGACACATTACTGCGATCGCCAATCCGCTTGCCCAGCGTGGCGATTATGGGTATTTACCTCCTTATGCGCATAGTTAATAGGAGAGGCCGTCCAGCAGTGTACTATCATAGGCTGATGATGATGATGATGATGATGATATATTTATAAATAAAAATAAATAAATAAATAAATAAATATTTTAGGACATCTTACACAAATCGACCTAGTCCCACGGTAAGTTCAATTAAGGCTTGTGATGTGGGTACCAGGCGACGATATATATAATAGATAGATACTTAAATACATAGACAACCATGACCAAGGAACAAATATTATTTATTAGCTGATTCTTTCGATACCTACTTATTTTTGCACTTGACTGTACTTACATATTCATGAAATGTGATGTCCTCAGGTCAAAGGGCCCACATTGTCGATGGCGCTTACGTCTCATGACGTTGTTTTTATATACGAACTTACGAAAATAACGCTGTAAGCGGCAACGATAATGCTCTGCAACTCTTTGCCCTGAGAACAACACAAATATTGCTCAGCAATCAATATGATTTATGCCCATTATGTCATGAACTAATGGGTAATTAATCTAAAAGCTCAATATTTGTCAAAAAAAAATGACGACTTATCAACATAACGTCAAAGTTAATTGATTTTTCCTGTTTTAACGTCACAATAGGTAATAGATAACGCTATTTTTTGTAATGATACTGGAATTTAAATAACTTGTATTGTACTGAAATGTCGACATTCAATCTTTTAATTTATTTATAATCCTTTTCTTTTCTCAGGTAAGTTTCACAGTAAAACAACAAAATGGCGATTTGGAGAATAAAAGGTAAGTGTTGACATACGAAACGACGCAATTCACCAAAAATAAACATGCGATTAAATCCATCCCGTGCATCGTAAAAGTTATTTTCGCAAATTAGTAATTGAGCGGAGCATCTTTCTTAGGGCGCTACTCAATCTGTCGATAGTCAATTGGCGTTAGCCGGTCGAAAATATATTTTTAATCGAGTGATAAATAAATAATAACTGCATTAATTTATAGGTAAGTATTGTTTACACTTTATTTAGTTTTAATTTAAGGTTTGTATTTCAATATAAATTGTACAGATTTGTCAAATAAATTAACTTAATTAGTCCCGCAATAAGATCAAATAAGATCTGTATTGTGATACCTACAAAGCGATGATATATATACGTATTAGTTATATCATATCCACAGACATTCTTGTGTGTGCTGTAGTACGGTCAAATCGTATATTAAACTCGCAAAACATGTAGTAAAGCTGCATTTTTGGTATGTTATTTAGACACCATAGGGCAGTATAAAACCACATTTTGCAAGCAAAAAAAAGTTGTGCTAGCTGCGTAATACGTGAAAAACTGTGAAATTTACTGTCTATTTTTAGTTTCTGATTTTTATAAAAAAAGCCTTACGTTTTTTGACAATATGTATCAGGTAACGTTTAAAGATGTATTAATTTGTAACAAGATGAGATAACATGCATTACCGTAGGTCTTATAGTTTCAGAGATTTGAGACTTCAAATAGTACCCTGTTTTGTAAACTAGATAAAATGTTGAGTTTTGCTAACGTTTTTGGTTTAATATCGCCTTACCTAATTATGCTACGAAAAACATGAAATAATTATCTTATAGCGCAATTAATATTCTTTCATTTAAGGGTAAAATCAGGTCAGTAAACTTTGTAATTGAAAATAGAAACGTGTAATTCAAAAGGCAGTAGGCCTGCTATCTAAGTTTTTCATACAAATCGCAAGTCGTGTTGCAAAGCTGCAATATTAGTATATTATAAAGGCGCTATAAGGACGTACAAAAATGCATATTACAAGAAAAACAAAAAAGGAACTTCGGCATAGGACGAAAAAAACAGAAAAAATATTGGACTTCTTTTACTTTTTGACGTTTAATTAAAAAACTATTATCTTTTTGATACTAATTGCTACAAAACTTAGAAAGAATATTAAATTCGAAAGGATTTGAGCTACCTTGCATTACCCTAAATTATATAGATTTAGAGATACGACATTTCAAAATGTGCCCTTCATTAAGTTAAGAAAATAAGTGCATGTTTTGAAGCCTCGCATACCCCCAACTATAAGACTTACAGTAATTGTTATCGGCTCAATTTGTTTCAAATTTAATATAGTTATTATCTACAATTACTTTTTTTCCCTTAGCGCGAACGTTTTGCCAATATTTAGTGAATAGCTTTAACGTAACCTAAAATTTGTTTATGTTTTGATGAAAGGGCACTTTGTGAAATGTCGTATCTCAAAATATATATAACTTACGGTGAAGCAACGTAGCTCAAATCCTTTCAAATTTAATGTTCTTTCTTAGTTTTATAGCAATTAGTATCAAAAAGATAATAGATTTATAGTTAAACGTCAAAAACTAAAAAAAGTGCGAATTTTTTTCCGTTTCTTACGTCCTATGCCCAAATTATTTTTTTGTTTTTCTTTTAATATGCATTTTCGTATATATCTATAAGGCCTTTATAATATACCAAAATTGCAGCTTTGCAACTCGACTTGCGATTTGTATGAAAAACTTAGATAGCGGGCCTCCTGCCTTTGGAATTTCGGGTTTATACTTTCAACTGCAAAGTTCACTGACCTAATTTTACCCTTAAATTAAAGAATATTAAGTGCGCTATAAGGTCACTATTGCATGTTTTTTGTAGCATAATTAGGTGAGGCGATATTAAGTCGAAAACGTTAGCAAAACACAAAATTTTATCTAGTTTACAAAAAGGGGTACTTTCAAAGTCTCGAATCTCTGAAACTATAAGACCTACGGTAATGCATGTTAGCTCAACTTGTTGGAAATTTATTAGTCTTTAAACGTTTATTTACATATGATATCAAAAACGTAAGGTTTTTTAAATAAAAATCAGAAACTAAAAAATGGCCGTAAATTTCGCAGTTTTTCACGTGCTACCCAGCTAGCACAACTTTTTTTTGCTTGCAAAATATGGTTTTATACTGTCCTATGGTGTCTAAACAACATACCAAAAATGCAGCGATACTACTTGATTTGCGAGTTTAGGGTAAAATTATGTACGATTTGACCGTACTACTGTGGCTACATGTCAAAAGTAAAAGCATGTGAGTGGCTTAAGATACTGAACTGCATATGTATATATTGGCTTCTCGTCTGTCATTATAATAAGGGTAGTGTTCAATGAATGAGACAATTACCAACTTCGCAATGTTTTATTCTACACCAATTAGCGCTATCAAAATAACAATCATAAACATTCCAATATATAAAACAACCAAAATGTGTTAATATTAACCCACAAATAAATAAATAAGCCGGTTGGATGTCGACAATTGGGGTGGCGCCTTACCTTATTCCTGATTGTTAGTTTTATTTTCGAGCCGAGTTTTAAGAGTTTTTGTAAGTTACGATCTCGCCATTAGTGGCGTGAAAATTGAAACAAGTCTGAAACGAGACAATGGGCGGGATCCATTAGCAGAGATATGCGGTGACAGTGCGCAATTGTATTTAAATCGGTGCTACTTATCTTTGGCTCGGTGGCGGGAAATGGTGCGTTTAGTGCCGATGTGAAAAAAGCTATTTCGTTTTAAAGATGATCTGCTTATAATGGAACGATGATACTAGTTAGTCTTTGTTTCAATCAAAATGGCTCAAATTGTCGTTTTCTATAAGGCTTAGTCTAAACAGGTAATCATAATCATAATTAAATTAAATTTCGTTTTTATGATAAGTGACATTCCTGGATTTGATTGTGAACATTTAAATTCACGCATTGCTAAGATCGCAAGGGTGTTTTTTAAAAAAACGGCATACCTATTTATTCTCGCTTATAAGTCAATAGCTGTACTATGAGCTGCCCCCGTGTTATTAACGCGGACTTGGTATACTCACTAGTTCGATCTTTATTAAAACTAGATTATCAGTAGGTAATTCAAGTGATAATTAGACGATTAGTGAATTATTCACAGAATTAAATAAAATTGTTATTCGCTTAAATAAAATTGTTATTGTTATTTCGCCGTGATCGACGGAAGGTCGTCTGGTGTAATTGGAAGCAATCCAGAGGAAGCGGGTTCGAAATTTCGAATCCCGTGACAACCAGAATCTTTCGCAGTTGATTTTTTCTATGGTAAGCACATCTGTTACGACATTGTTGGAAAATTGATATTATTTTGTAAATAGCTGTCGAGATCCTGCAGCCGTAGTGGGCTTCAGTCACACGAAAAAATAAATGAAAATAATGTTTAAGGTCACCTGGTCTTTGGGGACTCTGTTATTTTTTTTCGGCTCGTTCCTCAAATAGGCGGACTGGAACAGCCAGCCAAGTAAGTAGTTGGTTATTTTTAACATTTTCATGTATTTATTGTCTTCCTACCCAAAAACTTTTCAGTCATACATTATTTTTCGAATTGTTTTTAGAGTGAAATCAAACTCCTAACTGTATAATATCACTTCTGCAATGAATCCGTAAGCAAACATAATCGCCGGTTCTAGTCTGATCACTATAATCACAAGATGGCCGCGGAAAGCCGTATATCATATTAAGTGGCCTGGCGGGCTAAGCCCGGTACGGCGGTGTGGCGATTGGGCACTTGTTTTATATAAGGGAATACGAACAGGGAATTGTCCGGGGACTGGGTCTTGCAGGGGTTTCGCGCAACGACCCAAACAAATGAAATAAAATCACATTACCTACATACATTTCACGACCAACAAAGTCGTCGCAAATATGTAGCTGCCAGTGCCACTCGGAGAGCCTTGCAATGGTTAAGGACGCCACTGTTCTCAACATACGTAGATTACGTAGGTGTGTATGCTATACTGCGTAAGTATTATAAAACGCATTACACAATAACTCACGTACTTTGCTTTTTTGCGAGAGACTCTATTGCTATGTAAAAATAAAAGCATTCCCGTTGCCTGTAGGCTTCCAGACTGAGAATAGCCCGTCTAGAAGGTTTTTGGAAGTTTCATAAGAGTCAATAATATTTTGTAATTACTTAAAATATGGATAGGTGCTGCTGCTGCTCATTTAGGCACTACAACCACTTCTGAAAATCTAACTAATCGGGTCTGCATTGTGTCCCAAAACCTTATTGGCAATGGAAATGAACATATTTTTTTGCCACCTTGTTGTATACTGTATCTCGCCAATCGCCCTCGCCGACACGGCAGCACACCTCTCCCATCTCCCATGATTACAGCCCTCGCATCGCTCGAGGCGGCCGCGTCTGTGCTACTACTTCTTCGCGTGTGGTCTTCCACCTCCTACACTGTCTTTCGCTTGTAACTTCTCATGTTTATCATCTCCTGGTACCAAGTGGCATTCAATAGAATTTTGACTCGTATAAATCACACAATATCAGCCTTCAATCAGTTCACGTAGACCTCTCCTCGCATTAAGAGGTGAATTGCCCATAATCGCCACAAAGAGCAAACGGATTGGCGATCCAAGTAGAGTGTTTGTTCACTATGATGATGCTGCCCACCATCAATCTCATCTAAACCCATGGTTGGTGACATTTTAATCACTCAGTCGACTCTTACGACACCCACGGGAAGTGATTTCTCAAGTTCATGATCTCCTGGTACCAAGTGGCGTAATGACCACCATCAGATCCCATGTTTATCGTTTGTCGTCGTTGCCGTCATGTTTTATGAAGTATGCAAGCAAACAATAATAATTACTATTATGTGATTCATAAGCCACCTGTTGGTCCGAAGTGAGGCATCTCCTTACCGGGATTTGAAGCTGTGCCCTGATACTTCGCAGGTATGGTCACTAAGTACCGCTTCGACAGAGTTACGGAGACCGTCAAAGTCTTGTGATGTTTCTAGTAACATAGTTCTTTGGGGTTTGTGAAGAAGATTTGTAGCTGTTCGCCTTGAGTGCACTGTATGTTGTATTCAACTAGTTATGTGTTTTTATTGTTGTTGTTCACCTTTCCAATTTTAAGATCAATTGTCGTATGATCCGTAAGCATCGTTTCTACAGTGTTGTGGACTATTTTCTTTACTTCTGTGTCTTTTGATGATAAATATTCAGATAAATATTTAAGTTTGTGTTATATTGCTAATTCTTTAGTCGATTCCGAAGTTTTAAAAGAATGTGCAAATTTTTACATAACACTTTCATTTATTTTGATTGGAATTTCGCTTTATAAAAATTTGTATAATTTACATCGCATAATTTAACGCGAAAAATCAATTTTCACTTAACGCGTTTTTGGTAAATTCTCAGAGCAATAACTCAACGCGGGCTATCGTCTGTGCCAATAAACAATAAACAACAATTTTCCCATACGTTCTCTACATGCATTATTCACACGTTCATACCTTTACGCCCTTCATAACAAGATATAAAATTGTGCGAAATATCGGTATAAGTAACAATGTTAAGCGTCACAGTGCGCCTTCCATTTTTGATTTTTTCCGTGCAGTTTCCACATGCTTTGTTCCAATGGAATAAGGTCGAGATGGGCTTGTTGGAGTGTACAAAGGGATGGTAGTATAATAGTTGTCTGGGTATTAGCCGCGTGGTCTTTTTGGCTGCGCCTAATTGTAGGTTCTCGACGCCTCGTATGAATACTGCACTCGTTTGTAGGGTTGTACAAAACATTTACAAATATTTTTACATAATATTACTATCACGAATGCCATGTCATAGAATCGGCAAGGACAGTATGGTATAAATTTATACAATCGATACTTTGATGAAGATGGAATAGAAGAAAAATCCGGGGCATACCAATACCACACCTTACCCGTAACGTTAAAAAAATACTGTATTTTTCAACCAACGTTAACAATGTAAATACTATGCCCCGCGTCATTTAATACTGATATTACAATATTATTTGATATGGGTAGGTAGCAACTATTTTAACATTAAAACTAAGTGTAAAAGTAGATTAGATAAGACTAGACTTCTCTACCACTTGATTTAAATCGTTCTTATTTCACGTAGATAGTTAATATTGAATGGCTCCACCACAGAATTAGATTTGGATAGAACAAATAAGTTCATTCATTTGTATGGCGGCCGAGCTTGTCAGATTTTGTACTGAAGTTGTTAGGTTGTTACTTGCCTATGATTTTAAATATGTCTCAGGCCCTTGAGTATTTTTTTTTGTGTTCTTTCAATTAATATTACTTAAGGAGGCATTATTAATGTTTTTGTTCACTTCAACTTACAAAATTTGACGCCCGAAAGCTGCAAGCTGCGATTAAAAACGGACAACTCAGTAGATTTTACCGAGTTCATTTGACACGCTAAGTAGATACGTTTGCTTGATCTATGGTATACATGTATATGACATCTGTGGGCTCCACAATCTCCACATTCATACTTAGTTACTTATTTTTCCATCATAGAAACTAGTAACCGAACATCCCTGCCGACACCCACGTTAATCGAATCGTACACAAATCAAACAATTACAAACAACCAACAATTATCAGGGTCCCAGAAGAATTATTTCGATCGCCGGCCGAGCGCAAGTGAACCCCGGTTTTTGCATATTTATCAATGTTGTGGATGTAGTACAGTACAATATGTACGGAATACTATTTGACATTTGTGTTTATGTATCCAAAATCTGGCTAAAAAAGACTAATTGGGTTAATCACTTTTTTATGTCACTCGTTGCCATCAATGTTCTCCTGGGTCACCCTTATATTCACAGTTTAATAGCATTAAAATTGACAAAACCTAGTACGCTTATGGTCAGGCTATGTCGTCTGTCAATTTCCTTTGGATCATAAAGTTCGATTAAGGTCATGCGGGGCAAATACAACTATGAGGTAATTTCAACTAATGGACATTTCTTTTAATCTGTTTTTAAAAACTTTTGGAAAATACCTAGAACTTTTTTTAATTTATTTCAAAAGCAACACAATAGTAGGTAAGTATGTTCTTTTTACAAATTAAGAGTAGATATTTCATATTGATTTAAACTTTCACGATTATCACTCATATTTTAAAGACAAACGGGTCTTAATCGCGTAAACTTACGTTTAATTATATCCTGACGTTTCGGGCATTACGTTACACCCGTGGTCGCAGGCAGACTGGCGTAAGTTTACGCGATTAAGACCCGTTTGTCTTTAAAATATGTAGATATTTCAATTAGTAGGAATTACCTCATAGTTGCATTTGCCCCGCATGACCTTATACTGGTCCCGAGACTTAAGCTCGCAAGCGACGACAACCCGTATCGCTCACGGCTGGGCAGGGCCGGTAAGCTGTCGGCACCGTGTGTGGCGGCCCTAACTCAGCCCCGACGGCTCAAATTGAAAAATAAACATGCTGACTGATGGGAAAATGAGCGGCTGACAACCCTACTACCACCAGACTTCAAAAACCTTAAACTTAACCTGGAGAACGAGACGCGCTTATGCAGTTTCTAGAGCTACATCCTTTTCTATAATCACAAGACGAATGTTGATGGTAATTGTGGTAGAAGGAAGGTTGTTCACTCCTTGAAGATGGGAAATTTGCACTGTTATTGAAAACGAAATATGTGCTTTCGTAATTGCGATTTGGAAGCGGGTTTTATGATTGACTTTAGGATGTGGCGTTTAAAAACGGCAGATTACGTTCTGTGTATAGTTTATGGCGTTTTCTGGAGATTACTGGTTGTTTTAATTTTGATAATTATCTCTTTATTTAGATTTTTATTAATAGGTATATTTTATTCACCCTTTAAACCTTGAAATCGTAGTTTTATATCCAACATAATTATTTACTTTCAAATTATAAGGTAGAACGAGGCTAGTTGTACACCAATTTTCAGCTTGAACGTTACATAATAAATTGCTGGCGGAACTAAACATTCTTAAAGTTTCTTCTTAGAGATTTCTATTTGTGTTTTTGTATGATATAATGTATACAAAGAGGTAAAAATAAGCCTAGGTCTCCGATATCAAACAGAGCTCAATCGCTACGCTACGACTTCAATCATTAAGTTTAAACGTTTAATTATGTTTTTTTACTGTTAATATATCTGATAGTTTAAAGTACCATCGAAATGATCGAATAAATCAATCGACCAATGTTAAACCGTACCAACAGTGCCACAATAATCGATTTCAACTCCATTATACCGGTCAGATGAAGTCACTCCGCGCCAAATAAAGCATATTTAGCCGAAGGTACGATTGATAATTAATCGCCCGACTCGGCTGAATAAACAAAAGGAGGTTATAAATCTTGGGCACGATGCGTGTGCGCCGCCGGCGAGCAAAGTATCATCGTCATCATCATCATCAGCCTATGTTAGTCCACTGCTGGAAGTAGGCCTCTCCTATTAACTATGCGTATAGACGCATTAGGAGGTAAATGCCCTGGGCAAGCGGATTGGCGATCCCATTAATGTGCCCAGTATGATGACGCTGCTGCCCATCATCAATCTTGTAGAATGGTCAGTGACACTTCAATCCCTTAGTCGACTCTTACGACACCCGCAGGAGGAGTTGGGGTGGTGACAAATGTATTCTTACTGCCGTCACCACACGGCCAAGAGTATAGTCCATTTCAAATACGAAGGCCCAATGCCACTCGAAACTTTTGTCATTTAATTTGTCCACTACAAATTAGCACGTGTTTTACACCGATGTATGCAAAAAATATCACGCCACAAAAGGGTTTGACCAGGTATCTTTTACTATCACTGATCCTATTGATGACGCCTAATGACTTTGTCAAGTCACGTCAAGTGGAATCGGGCATTCGGGTTTGGAATTCGGGTATTTGAAATGCACTTTACCATGAGTAGGGATCGGAACTATGGGTGCAAAACTTTAACAAAACTTGTCACGTGGACATGAAAGAGCACATACATACATAAAATATACATTTGTACATGTTAAGAAGTCTATCAGTATCACTGTGATAGACTAGGTATTTCACGTATCGAGTAAACGCTAACCGCTAACACAAATTACACAAACGTTACTCGCCAACTACGGGTATACTGTCTGTCCCTTATCCCTCCAATACCCCACATATTTTCCCATAATGTATATACTTGTAAGACTAATAGTTGAAAAAAAAAACGTCATTAGCAACCAAATACTATTAAATCAAGTAATAACTTTCCTTTATATAAAACGCTAAGCAGAACACGCGAATAAGAGATCACCCGCCGAAGGTCGGGTCATTGACCTCGCTGCAGTTCGCAGTAGGTGCACTGCAGGTATAGTGCACTCGCTAAAAGCCCGCTTATCAGTAGACGTCCGAAAACACGTTGATAAATGTGCCGAGTGGGCGGCGAATATTGTGAATGTTAGGATGGTTCTGTAGTAATAATATTTGATAATAGATATCTTGGGACATCTTACACAAATCGACTTAGTCCCATGGTAAGCTCAATTAAGGCGTTAGGACCAAGTGACGATATATATAGGGTGCCCATGAGGAAAGGGAAAAAAATCAACAGCGGATTTCTGACCAAATTTGAAGTGAAAAATGTCATATGAAGTTTTCTGGATTCAGTCTATTTTAAGAGAAAATTCGATTTTTTCTTAAAACCGTTTTCGACCGTTATGCTATGATAAACGCATTTTAGGAAACGATTTTGTCACCATGTTGTCTTAGTCTTGTCACACTTAATTGACAGACATCAAATGAACAAAAATATCTTTAATTACCTAGCAAAAATAAAAATAAAACTTTAAAGTGCATTTTTTGCGATAGTTTGATTAATAAAATCCTTTTTTTGTGTATTAAGGCATTCGAAACATCAAAAAAACTAATAAAAAAATTTTTTTTTTGCAGATTTGACCAAAACTGATTTAACATTTTTTTGCTTCTTTTAGTCTTAGGAATATGCTGTTAGAATTTTTCCCTTTCCTCGTAGGCACCTTGTATAATATATAAATACATAGACAGCTCGACCAAGGCACAAATATTTATTTGTGATAAATACAATACACAAATAATGCCCTCGCCGGGATTCGAACCTGGAACCTCCAGCTTCTTCTTCCATTAATAAAACGAATTAAATATGCTCTAGACAAGATTTTTTTCACATTCAAGGCGGTCGCTGTAGTAGCCGAAAACTCCGAATTCGTAAAACGTAATAATAATAATACATAGGTATATGTAAGGGCCTCTGCAAAGAGTACGATATAATGATTTACGTTTCGAGTTAATATTATATATTAAATAGTTATATGTAATGGACGCATTAGGAGGTAAATACCCATAATCGCAACGCTGGGCAAGCAGATTGACGCTGCTGCCCGTCATCAATATTTAATGTTAAGTGACACTTCAATGCCTTAGTGGACTCTTATGCCACCCACGGGAAGAGTCGAAGTGGTGACAACTGCATCCTATCTTCCGTCACCACGCTGTTTGTGGTGTCGTTTTCCAGCAACGAAAAACGTTTTCGTTTTTTCAAGTTCGATTTCTCGTGGCGATTGTACCCATCATGTATCAAATTGGAAATGGCGTGTACCTACGTAGTTTGCGAGATACGAGACATTTAATGCCGTGATTCGATAGGTAATTTTTATTTTCTATCCATCACGCTGCAGTGGTACAGTCGAGGAATTTAATTTCCTACCCATTTCGTACCTTGTCACAGTGACAATCAATATGAAAGCTGCTAGGACTGTCATATTATAGTTACTATGACAAGGTACCAAATGGGTAGGACATTAAATTCTTCGACCGTACGAGTGAGATAAAACCAAGATTGTGTTCTGATTTCTGAAAGTGCGTGATTATTAAATAATGCAAGTTTGAATTGAACGTATTGTGAAAACACAAATCAAATTTTTATGAACTAAATATTTTGCTTTGTACTTTTGTTTTTATTTTTCCCCAGTAGTCACACTACTTAATACTATATAAATTATAAGACAGAGTGGCAGAGGGGTGCAGGCATCAGCCGCGAAAGCCGAGCACGTGGGTTCGATCCCCACCTCGGACGTTAGGTGATCTTGGTCGTTTTTCTTTGGTATATGACATCTAATATTTATAATGCAAGTTTTCTTACATTTTTTTTACTCTTAACTGACGAATAGCATAGGTGGGATCAAATAATCCTCACTCGAGCCCCGACCCAAGTTTTTAGTTAAGTACAAGTATATTTCTGTCGCGTTGTATATTATCAAGCGGCGTGTTTGACCGCGATACGCTAAAAGCGCCAATCTGTCCTGACTCCACAGGACGAGGTAGGCTTACATGCCATTTTACAAACGATATTTTATTTTCTTTATTGGGGAAGAAATAGACACGGGTACTCAGGTACTGATGTGTCGTATCCAATAATTTCCCAATCTTACTATGGGGAAAAATTCCATTTGGGAATATTCCTCCCGGGAATAAGGTAGGTAAGTCACCGGAAACAAGCCATCACTGCACGGGCGGATAATTTACAAGTGGCAGGATTTTATGCAATATATACTACCTGTGTCCTAAGACAATCCTAATTGGATTTATTACAAGTATTCTGCAAGTGACATTGATAGCATCGTAAACATTTAGTGATAAATACAAGATCGCATATTTCGCTTCGTATCTGAGGAGCTTTTACAAGAGTCCATTGCCATGGCTGTGTGTCAGTCTTCGTCGCGGAACCATGAAGATTGGCTCTTGATGAAACTCCTCGTATGTCGTATGCGTCCTCATTGTGGACACATTACTGCGATCGCCAATCCACTTGCCCAGCGTGGCGATTATGGGCATTTACCTCCTAATGCGTCTATACGCATAGTTAATACGAGAGGCATATTACATATTACATATGCATATTACATATATACATATTATTATGTAAGTTTAGTTATCTGTGGAATGCGAAACTGGGTCCTGTAACACAGGGCTTCCTAGCTCAGGACACAGGGTCGTGATATTACTGAAATGTTGTTTTTAGTACAATAAACTTTTTTCATTTTTTTTTTTCATTTCATTTTTTTTTCAGGCCTACGTCCAGCAGTGGACTATCATAGGCTGATGATGATGATGATGATGATGATGATGATGATGATGATGATGCATTGTGAAAAATGAGACCAATTTCATTTTTTATTATTTATATAATTCGCGACTCCATGTAAGCCAGGTCCCCTAATGCACCGCCGTAATGATATGCGCCCGCGCCTACGGCCCTCGCACTGATAACATTGCTAATGAGATGCACACAGACTGTATTGTATAGATAGACACCAGTGTTGGGCAAAACGTAATTGAATTACTAATTAATAATTATAAAATTACAATTACAGGGAAAATTTATTGTAATTATAAGTGTCAATTACAATTACAAAATGTAATTATTAATTACATTTTGCAATTAATTACTTATAAAATTACAAATTACTTTTGTCTTATAGAATATTTTTGATCCCTTATTTTTTTAATAAAATAAATGGTCAGTGTAAATATGCTTAGATACTTTATGTTCTGGAAATATACTATCTGTGTGCCAAATTTGAGTCAAATCAAATAAATATAAATATAGGTACACACATTTATTGTTTTGATTATTAAATCATTGCAATCAGACCAAGTAAACTAAACACGTATGCTTTTCATTGTTTATAAAAAAGTTGACTTAAAGGAATTTAGTAACTTAATTACAAATTAATGTGATTACAATTACAAAATACATAGTAATTTCAATTACATGAAATTTTAATTACATTCGATTTAACTAACGTAATTGAATTAATAATTATGTAATTTGTAATTAAATTACAAAAAGTAATTAATTGCGACCAACACTGATAGACACCGCATTATGAATCGTTTTTGAATTGGATTGCTGGCTGGAGTAAGCGTTCCGCAAATTGTTATCCATTGTGCTCCGCTACTACGGTTGAGTGTACAATTGTACATATTGCGAATATCATCTTAACGAATAGTCGATCAATGCTCAAAGCACACTAAGGAAGTGTTCACTTTGATTGAATGAGGGTTTTTGATGCTTTTTCTGCCATTATGAGGCGAAGAGATGGCAGCACTGTGGCGTAAGGTCCAACGAACAGTCAAAATAAATACTCGTCTACACGTATTTTCGTATATTTATTCTTAAAATCAATATTTTAGGAATATTGTCCTAAAAAATCAATATAAAATTCAGCTCTCAGTAAATTCGTATGAAATGAACAAAGTTCTAGTAATTTTCTTTAATACCAGTGACTTGCGCCCCTGTTTTAAAGCTCAATCTTCAGTTCGGCGATCGTTTTCTAGTCGTATTAATTACAAAATCAATAAACTTCCAAATACAATACAATTTCGATATTTTATATTCAGTTCCTATAAATCTGACAGCTGATTCAACCTTACGCCAACGTAACGCCGCCTCGTGGCAGAAAAATATCGAGAACCCTCATTACGAGAGTCCCGCAAAACCGTAGATGTTTGAGTGACGAGTCCGCGTGTCTCGTAGTAGTGATCTGTGGCAGCATACTAAATACTTAGCGACGTCATATCTTTTGCAAGTTTTTTACTACTTATCAAATTGTTTATTAAACGCGTTATGAATATTCAACAGATAATATGTATTCATTGTAATAGGCCTCTATGTAAATATTGCTATGAGATGTTCAGATATTGATATTCAAATGCATGGTTAATGTACCAGACCAACATTAAAACCTAGCTGAACATACGTAAGTTTTTTTTTATGCAGGATAGTTTAAATACCTAACATAGAAAGGTTTATTCTGAAAATGCCCAGCTAGGTATTAACCTAGCTGGGCATTTTCACTTTTAAGGAGACCCAATTAGCGTGACATTAAAAACCTTAATTGCAGTCAGTTTCGTAACGACAATCAAGTAAATCAAGTACGATATCCTTAGGAATTTAAGCTTGATCGGGTTTTTATACACCGTGAATTAAAGGGAAGCTTATTTAGGTCAAAAATAATCAATTTGTCTAAAAAAATAAGTTTAATGAGTTAACAAGTGTATTGAAACCTTTATTACATCCTAATGAAACTTATTTTGACATGTGCCGTCAGGCATCTGAGATCTTATTCTTAAGGTCACACTTACCATTTCATTTATTATGAATAAACACGAAATTTTTTTTTATTGGCTTTTTTTTTTGAAGCTATATCCCAGGGAGCTCCAATTAACGTACCAAGCAGAATGTTAAATTTAACGGAATTAAAAAAAACACGGTGTATAATATATTATAATATCGCTTATAATGTCAATAATAAAATTAAAACCAAAACCGAGTTTTTATAGAAAAGTAACATTCGTTTGACGTTACAAACCTGCTAATTATTTCATGCTATCGTGTCCTTAAAAGTGAAAAATCTCAGCTACCTATGACATGATAAAATTTATTCGATGATTGAACTTACTAATTTATCAAAACCGGTGTTTTATGAGGTCTTGAATGAAAAATCTCATTTTAAACACCGTCGTAGTATCGATTAAGCCGACCAGGCAAACAAAGCTCGTTAAGAGTAGAAAAATTGCCCCAACGTAATTAAAGTAAGTGCCGGGGCAACCCTGGAATTAGCCCGCTTGATTCGTTTTTAACAGCTCCTTACTTATGATGCCCTGGTACTCTGCTCGTAATGTTTGACGTCGATTGTTTGATTATTTTACAAATACCGGGTTAAGGCACTGCTCTTACCGCGAGCTACGAGCTACGAAGCTATGAACTATCGGCTAACTATTAACACGAACAAAATATACGCACTCCCGTGTAAATAAAAGAGACACGGCGATACTCGCCCGGCGGTGATAGCTGATAGCTGGGCGAGTATAATTTTCAACGCTAATCCAAAAATAAATATAATTTATAAATATTGACAATTCCACTCTCATGCTTGCACACAGAACAAGATAAACTTCAAAAAGTTTATATATTCTATGTCCAATTCGTCGTATTTAAAAGTTTTATAGCGATTATTGCGCTGCAGAGTATAATTTTGCTAAAAGGCTCTTAAGACAAATAAAGTAAGTATGATAATGAACAAGAAATTACTCCGTATACAAACGCTAAGTTGTAAGGCAATATAAATGCGGTTTGTATTAAACGATTATTAATTCGCTGCATACCTTCTAGGAGTTCGCATGCATAATGTATGATGACCTTCGACCTTATTGCATTATGGCCAGGCTTCGATTTGCTACTTAGTCCACGAAATTTACATTTTACAGTAGAACCTCGATAATTCGAACGACTGTCAGGCGTTGGCCTCATTGATATGCAATAAAATGCAATTCATAACAGTATACATAGAGATTCTCTACATAGAGTGTTAACGAGTGTATAGATACGGCATTTCAATGAAATTACCTGAAATTATTTTGTCCTGTTAAGCCAGTTTTATATTTCAAGTTTTGTGATTTAATGAGATCTGATATTAATAATAACATTAGTATAGCCTGTCAGATTTCTAAGCTATTCGCTTCTTAATATGTATTCCATCGGAAATACGAATGGCGGCGTATATCCGATGGAATACATATTAAGCTCATTCGGCACATTTTAGTAAAGCTGATTTATTGAATAAACACTCATTAGGTAATAAAAAAAAATTGGGATTCGTATTATCGAGGCTCCACTTTCCTATCTTAGTTCTCCCTTATCTAGATATTCCCGTATCAATACGACTGTACCTAATCTAATATATTCCGTTTAATATTTAAATAAGGTATATTTAAATAAATACTTACGGATATTATCTTAATACGCGTGAATACATAATTTCCTATTTAATATGTGTAACCGAATCAGTCATTTGAAATGTTAATTCATTTATTTGGTAATAAAAGATTTTATAAAAAAAGGTTCTTTATGATGCGGAAAGCGTTTTTGTTTTCGTGGTAAAGGTGTGCATTGTTTTTGTGGCATGCATTGAGCGCCGGCGGGCCACGAAAACGGCGGGCGAAACGCTATCTCATTAATCTAAGCGTCTGTAGGTACTTACTTAAAATAAAATACAAGAGGCACTGGCCGGGCGAGTATCGCCGTGTCTTGTTTATTTACACGGGAGTGCGTATCTTTTGTTCGTGTTTATAGCCCATAGTTCATAGTTTAGTAGCTCGCTGTGAGACCAGTGCCTAAGTAAAATCAACGTTACTACTTGACATGACACATAGGTCAAGGTTGAATTTTTGTGTAAATTTCAACTAAACCGAAAATTGACTTCCAAGCATTTTTAAATACTATTTAATAAAGACCATAGCATAGAGCATTTCTTCAAAAAACACAATTACTAGGAATTTTGAAGTTCATTTTCTTGATAATGAGAAATAATAGAAAAAAATATTGATATTATCTACTAACCTTTTTTGAAAACGCTCATTAACAACATTCTGAATAGAACATTGGTTTACCGGTTTTCATGGCCCTCATGTCCGTACGTCAACTATAAAAGCACGTTTAAGTTCGCCAAAGAAAGGGGAATGATTGACCGCTTCCTCCTCGCAACGGTCGCGTTTTGATTTATGCCCTTTGTTTTATGTGCCCCTGGTACCTTCCTTCAATTTCGGCCATTAATTTATGCTAAGGACTGTTTGTTTTTTCTGTTAATTAAAATAGAGGAGGGCATAAATTTGTTTAATTAGGTAAACGATCCATGATATCTGATTGTCGCTAAAAGGTATGTAAATAAATATATTAAGGTGTTTCTTACATAAATCGACCTAATTCTATGCTCGCGCACCTCGACATACATCTTCTACATGTGCTGGCCTCCCTGGCGACTGTTCCTTTATAATAAACATCTGGTTTTCAATTTATCGGAATTGCCCAGGTAATATTAATAAAAACATCAAATGTCGAATCATAATATTGTTGTTAATAAATTAGGAGAGATCGCCCTGTCCGCGTGGCCAGAGTAAAGTGATTAATATCGTTCATCGATGTAATTATCTCACGAATCGTATTTTTTAAACATCTTTAGGGTAAGTGCTACACAGCACCAATTTCGTTTAAGCTATTTCTATCTTATTTTTTACAAGGATAGGTACCTACACTAAACCAATGGGAAACCATTTATATATGTATTTTTAGTACTGTTGATGCTTTTTTTACGCGCTAATGCGAGAAGCGATTCATTTTGTCAGGTTGAAAACTTCGGAGTGCTATCTGTACTGAAATACGTCGTACGCGTACGATACACGTGCGAAAAGGAAATTCGTAACTCCTGTCGGTTTAAAACACTCACTTCAGTCTGTAACATCCTTTGGGCTAAAAGCTTCATTACTGAAAATGTGAAAACTATGAAGCTCCAATAAAGCTCTGTAATAGGGAAATCTAAAGTTTAGGGAAAAGTATAAAATAAACAAGGTATAGAGAGGAAAAAGAAAATATTTATTAATTTAAAATTTCTTATTAGTTTTACAATTAAATCTAAGGACTCCACAAGCTCTGTATCTCATTTGGTCTGGTTAGGACTTCATGAGATACACCGTCATGATTGCTAGGGCCAAATACCTAAGTCAGGAAAACATGACGGTACAAAAACCTGACGCCAAAGGTTAACCTGCACACACACACAAAAATAGAAATTAATATAATAAAATATTGGTAATAGCATGATCATCTAGTGGTAAATTGGACAACATTATGATAAGCAATAACCCAAATCCTCTGAGGTAGGAGAAATGTTACAAAGTCTATGTCCGAAATATGTTCCAACAAACACAATAATATCAAAACCATTTGAATATTCTACACAAGGAGTTAAATGTGAAGTACCTAATTAGAAAGCTTGATAACTAAAACATTAGACATTAGGACATTAGGACAAATAAGTGAATATTATTAAACACTCTAAAATTCTCAAACCTAAATAATAATAAAATCTGCAGTGAATATTAGCTAGATGAAAGTAATATTTTAAATGTCAAACATTGTCTCTACTAAGATTAGATAACGCCTATAAAATGATCCAGATAAGTAAAAGAGATTACAAATTAGACTCTGTATATGATACCCCATATATGTCAAGTGTAAATTTAGAATCTAACAGTAGAAAATTAAGTTAAGATTACGAAGAGTAATTTAAAAGAGATAAATTAATAAAGTTGTAAAAATTGGATTTAAATTTTATGAATAACCTTATGATAAACGCTTAAGACTAACTTATCAACTATAAACCACGCTTAGTCTTACATAATAGCTGCCTATGATCAGCTATAAGCCGCTCGTACGAGTATAATATATTAACCAAACGCACACGTAATTATGTTGGCCAATGTCTGAACGAGAGTCTCAGCGTGGACCGATTCTATACAATCCAGATTGGGTATTTAGAGTTGCAAACCGATGCAAAACCCTCGAGTATAACGATGGACTTGTATAGAATATCCGAACGCTAGGAATAGATCCGAAGATACAAATTCAGAGACTTGAGAATAAGAATATGACAATATGCCTCACAAGACGTTAATGTGTAATATATATGTAAGCCGTACGATTAGATAAGTCCCATAGCGTTATGAGACAACCACTTTTATGTAATAGTATTCTATAAGAATACTCAGAAATATTATGTTTGATATATCATTATTATGTCTTCAGCAAGCCGAGGCAAAGCTGAAGTGAACGCAGAAATAACGATGAATCAGTACCTTAATACTAAACCACTTAAAACTAACTTATAACTAAATGACGCTTATGTTTTATACTGTGTTGATGAACACACGCATGACAAGAGTAATGTCTGAACGGGAGTCTCAGCGTGGACCGATTCTATACTATCCATATTGGGTACTTAGAGTTGCAAACCGATGCAAAACCCTCAGGTAAGTCAACAGACTAGCATTGAGAATATCCAAACGCTAGGAATAGATCCGAAGATGCAAATTCCGAGACTAACTAAGAATGTGATAATATACTTCTTTTAAATTAATGTATCATTTTGTAATAATAATACTCTTTTCTAGAAGAGTGTTAATTATAATAATCTGGAGTCGATGTGGGCATGACAATGACAATGATAATGGAATCAGTTAGTTGAGATAGCAAGAATACGTATATATAATATGTATATAGATTTGTGTATCTTTTGAACACTTAATACAAGCACCGAATTATTGTTCAATATGAATTATACTTGTTTGCATGGCTACAAAGGTACCCCTTGTATATATATTACCTCTTTGACATTTAGAGAAGGCAATTCAGAACCCGTAGTATTACATATAAAAGAACCAAGTGTGACCATAGTACTGGGAATTGCACATCAATGCACAGTATTATTCAAGCTCCATGGTAGCTAGCCCAGCCCGAAAGCATGAGACAACTAAGTCAATAGTCTGTAAGATCGTTGAGCTTCGCACTTGCAACCTCGCCCATATAGTATAAAATTTAGATTGTATGTAAATATATAATTGGGGTCTTTAACCACAAATGTTAGCAAACAAGGGTACAGATGTCTTATCGTATGCTATTTGGACGTCTTGCCAGAATAGTTCTAGCCAAGCGGTCCATTTCGCGAGTGTAAATAAATTACAAGCCCAAGCGATTCACCCTTTTCAAAGATCACGCGAGGGCATCGATCAAAGACGAAGTTCTACCATGAAACTCGTGGTCCCCTAACAAATTAGGTGACTTATGAGAACCTCGATCCCGTTTAACTAAATTTAATATTAATATTTCCATAATAGTTACTAGAACCATATCTCTCAACTAAACGAATCACATTATCAAAGATACGTAAGCCCAATTCCATTAATTACAACTTTATTGTTAAACGCGGTCAATTCCAATCCAAAATAATAATTTTAGCATTTTAATCAATTCTGTGAATTTATACGTTCCGTTATATGATGTAAGTAGCTCAAATTATGCTTTAATTGACAGTAGGGTAATATATACTTAAATGTTTAGAATAAGTTTAAAATATTAAAATCTGGATCATTTTACAAGTCTCAAATCAATAACGCACACGTGATATACTGTTTATAATCATTGTAATGAATCACGCATTCATAGTTTCTAATATACTATTGATGGATCAACTATTTCTACTTAGTGACTTCAATTACTGCGTGATTCATTAGCAAGGAGCCGCGTCTAGATAAATCAAGTAAGTGGATGCACTGATCATAGCCCAATATTTATGACATTAAATATAAGATATTAAATAGCAGTGCGTTGTCAATCTAGAACTTGTAAACAGCAATATAATTATGTATTATTTTAGATTCTCAATCACGATTGACAACTAAAATATCAACTGCAGTTATATGTCGTACGGTAGATGTTAAATTTGTAATACCCTTAATTCTAAATGAAACGTATATCCGCTCGAATGGACAATAATAATGTATGGAATAACAGTGTAGACCCAACACGTAGCACGCGAGCAGTGACGCCGAGATGCAGACGCTGTATATGGCACCCTTATGAATGGAGTAGCAGGGCCGACCCAACACGAAGCACGCGTGTAGCGGTGTCGTGATGTCATCTGTACGTGGCGCCCTCTCTCTCGTACGCACGAGACACCGGAAAGTAGAAAAGATCATGTTTATAAAAGGTATTCATAAGTTAATAATTTTGATTACGGATTATAATTGAACGGAATAATAGAAGAATACTAAAAGAGTAATTCAAATACTAAACTAATCAAGCAATTATTGCCCATGAAATATTCTGCTTAATCGATAATTATTCCAATAAAGTATAAACTCTAAATAATTAACCAATAAATCATCAAATAGTGGTATTCAATTAAAATAGATCCTAGCCCGCTCTCCATAACATTAATATAATATATTTAAGTTTAGAATTATTTTTCAATATGGCACACACTTAATTTGGAGGGTAGATTTTCCTATCTATTAAATAAACCAGAAGCAACACACCAGTTCAACGGAGTCCTGTCAAGACAAAATGGCTGACGCTTTTGAGCATCGCTTGCGACCGACGAAGTATTAGATGCTGATGTAACTGCAGGTACTAAGCAGTTCCCGTAGTGTCGACTCCGCATTTCCACACCCTTCATCCCTGGATCATATGGCCTCTCGCCGATGGACATGAACCGGAAATGAGAAATATTTATTTAGTTACCTACCACATATACAATATGATGAGAGCTATAATCTAATACGGAAAGCAGCCATCCTAACATCTTCGCTGCGACAATTACCTTAGCTCACAACTGACCATACTTTGTAAGGGATCGAAAGACCCCCTACCGCATTGAACGCATTAAATATAATATAGTGCTAAAATAATACCATACGCTCACAGCGGAGTAGAATGGAAACTAAATTTAAGGGAAACACTATGTCTAATAATCAATTATCAATGAATCAACGTATTTACAAAACGCCATTATAAAACAGTTTATTTAATTATTCACTTTGTAAGCATCATATTTTAACACTGATGCAATAGGCTTAACTCGTAAATAACCACACCTTGTAAGAGGTTGAAAGACCCCTACCGCATTGAACGTGTTAACACGTGGCGCATCTATACAACCTACATGAACCAATGCTGCGCGCTCCACTGGTCTACTACTGTCGACCAAAGAATACGGCAACCTAATAATTAATACAGAAAATATTTAGATAAAACATGTTACGTTATTAAAATGTCACTCGATTATCTTCGTATTGCCGTTACGCTGAACATTATAAAGCAAGTTAAGTAAATTAAATCAACCGGACACACGCACGACCACAAGCAATGATTTATCATTATATTCCTGTCATAGATTGCAATTTAAGATCCAATCTGCATGAAAACCATCCAGACACGGGCCCTGTATCCAGACACCCCCACACAAGCCGGACCCCAACTACAAGCTAAAACTAATTCATTAAATTAATATTAAATAACTTACGTTCGCCCTTGTGTCGGTTTGCCGTAAACTTATAGTAGTCACTAATCAACCAGTACGATTCGTTACCACTTAGTAATTCTATAAAGCATTGTCGAAAGTATGTCGAAATAATAACTATTCAATATTTAGACTGAATAAACACGATTAGCACAATTGAACACGCATAACAGAAACTAGATATTTGGGCACGCTCATCTGCAAAGAACCACGTATTCATTTAATTTTCAACAGAATCTGAATCTACCCACTTTCTAACATATCGCTGGAATTCCGTATGATTCGATGCACCTATTATTGTACAAATCACAAAGCAATTCCTATAAATATAAAGTATGCCAGAGGCGACGTACCATATCCATGTGGTGCATCCTTTGTGCGCCCAAATGCCGGGTGGTACCGCATTCCTATCTTCGAATCACGCCCAGGAATGGTATTACTCGCCCTATGCCTCCGCTGCCGTTATGCCTGCCTGCTATCTCTGTGAACAATTCTAGACACGATATGCCTTACGAACTAAACTCACTGACTTCCTTACGACTCGACGCTCTGCCGACGAAAAGCCTCGAATACCAGTTACACTCCCTTAAGTCAGATTCTCTCAACTCTCATTCTCAATCCCTCAATTGTTCGTTCATTCGACGTCTTTGAAGCACCTCATACTGAACATCTTTTACCATTGGCTAACAACAAACTAGCTCGAATCTGATTGGTTGAAATTCTACCCGCTCTGTTTAATTCCATAGTATCCTGAATGAAAACACTGACGTACAATTGTAGGTCACGTGGTACGCGGCGACGTCATGATATTTTAAATCGAACGCCTACAAAAAGAATGAAAGCAAAGAATTATCTTCAATTGATGTCGATACGTTACAATCGCCCTTAGTATATTTACGGAGTTTACCGGAGTAATAATACTAACAATAGAATAGACATCAAGAATAGATAATTATAGCACTTAGATCATGACAAGAAAGTAACGAAACCACTCTTTGAAATAACTTTAAATAAATCGAGCCTCGATTATCCTGAATCACAAATAACTTGTAAAAGAAGAGAATATAAAAGACGTTTATATGATATTATCTTTAATTTTATGACGTCAAGACAAAAATAAAACTACGTTATTTTATTAATCAAGTTACTATTATCATACGGAATGCAACTTGCGAATCCACCTAAATGGACGGTTTCTAAAACAAAAGAACTGGGCAAAGTAACGTATTACTTTTTGCAGAATATGGCTGGTTTCAACACGCTAACATTTTATATTTATGATCAAACTCATTGTTATTAAACAAATATAAAATAACCGCGTAAATAACTACAATTAAGAACGTTAGAAACTATAAAACACATCAAATGATGTTCCGAAATAACAGCAACAAGAACTATTAATGAACCATAATAATGAATCCCGATTTTGTTCTCAAAACTACAGTGACTTATCTACAACCAACACAACGAGAACTCGACAAACTAAAATGGATGGATGGAAATGGAATCAAACAATTAAGTATGTAGATTTTATCTCTTAAAAAATCTTTGGAGGTCAACGGTCTCAGGCTAACCCGACGTCCATCTATGACAGCTTTAATGTAAGCTGGCGGAAAAAGAATTTCCATGTAATAAATGCTCAGGAAACTGATAATACAATGTTTATAACTATACATACAAACCACACGAAATCCCTAATGTAAAAGCATTTTGGATCGTGTCATAACAACGTAAGGGAATGAATTAATCGAAACGACTCGATTTGCTCATATCATTACCTGTTAAGAGTTTAGACTAGCCATTTATATACCTAAGTATAAAACTGTAGAATGAAAATATCTAAATTAAAAGCAAGTGAAGGGTAAAGTAATAAAACTAAAATGTACAAAAAAGTTCGTGATTAAAGTTAAATTTATCATTACTAATCTGTATAATCTAATAATGGACCTAAGTAGATGCAGTATGAATTTAAAGATAAATATCCAATCAACCTTTATTGGAGTTAATAAAAAATAAGACTACGTGTAAGTTGAAACAAATATCAAAATTCAAAATCAAACATCAAAATTCAATAGATTAATCATGATTCCAATGTAAAATTAACCCTTAAAGAACATGAAGGTTGATAATTATCTATCAATTTAACTTAAATAAAACAGTAATACTCCCTACAAACGCGAAACTAATTGTGATTATTTATAGTATTGGCACTCATTCAATGAATCAATTAGAGACCCATTCCTACTAAAAGCAATATGTAATCATAACACATGGTTATAAGGGAACCTATTCAGGGAAATTATTCAACAATAGCCTACTTAAACCATAAACGGCACAAGAGTGACAATTTCAATCCCTAAAAATTTGAACATGTAACTCGCGATATCTAAATATTACACAGGTGTATAAAAGCCACCCTGGTAGACCACTACAGAAACAACAATTAAATCATTAAGAGGAGCCAGTTATAGTCACTTAACTCTTATTTCATAATTTCAAAGACAAAATATATTATTTTAGTTTAACTTCACTATTTGATAAGTAAATATTAAATTATCCCCAACGCCAATGCAAAGATACAATGTACCCTATAACGATGCATATTTATTTAAAATAATTTAGTACTAGAATTTCATTCTCAATCCATCATCTATGTTAATTTTATAAATATTTTACTTATTCCTAAGTGACACATAAATTAAATTTCTGGGGATAAATATCTATAACCTGAAGTCAAAATGAATAAGCTTTCGCTACATAAGTAAATCCATGTAATAAGAATTAAATTTAATCAGTCAATATAGTGGTTGTTTAAATAACACCTATTTCAACCATCAAATCTGCAATTGCTAAATAGTAACTACATAAACAATTTAAATTAATAATATGACCCGCTGCAACGTAAAGTAATTTAATAAGTTATCAGGCAGGATCCTGTTACTCTGAATATGAAAATAAGGCTTGTAGAACTCTTTGAATGAATTATATAAAAATCTAAAAGTCTACCAGAAGCTTAAAACAAATTGGGAAAGTAAATATCAACATAAGAAAAGTAAATTATCAAGTCTACAAATCAAAATTCTAAGGAACCAACGATGCTTCGAAATAGAGGACTACCGACATTACAAATTCGCTTCTTTCATTAAACGAATATTTACAAATTTTGTCTAAATCATGTACCTATACACCAAGGAATACAATTTATTCTACAATTGAGTTTTGACTATTTAACTCAATATCTTAAATCAATATTTGTTATAATATAAATATTAAGTCCATAATAAATAGTAACTAATCATTCTTATAAAAGGAAACAATAAATTTACTTTCAATCTGAAATCAAACAAAAGGAATAAACGCAAAAAAGAGAACAAAATATATATATATGTATATTTTTTTTTTTTTACAAAATAAAACATCACTAACAGGCCAATATAACAAGAATTGTGTCAATATTTTTTTCGTTAATGAAAATTTAATGAAATTAAAGATTCATATTCACTTAGGAGTTTCCAATGCAAGCCTAAAGAGTGGAAATAAGTTTGTGGCTATGAAGAATATACATGAGTTCCATTAAACACGCCCACAAGACAAAGACATTTATGGCATACATTTCATTAAAGGATAGAATGAAATATCTCGAAAGGATTAAACTATATAACTAATTCATGAAAAATATGAAAATTTGTACCTTTATTAAAAAAATCTGTTAATTATTAAAACTTCAAATTATGTAATATCCTTATCATATTTGAAACCCATGAACATCGGTATCAATTTTAGTAATAAATTAAATCTGGCTTTCCAAAATAAATCATCAATAAAATATGTTATCAATCAAGTTTATGTATTAGAAAGCACTGAAAATAATGTCTGAAGTAATTCTTTAAAAGTTTAAAACACTAATTTCATATACTTCCACATAAATTTAAAATCTGAACAACATGAATTACACAGGTATCCCATTAATGGTATGTGCCTATAAATCAGCGTAGAACATAATTCAAAATAAAATATTTTAAACTAAATGGATAATTACTGTAATAATACGAAATAAAAGTCAGAGATCGAAATTAAGGAAAAGTCATAAAACTGAAAACTTAATTCTGAAAATAAACTAATTGGGGCAAATAAGACAGTTGTCACAAGAAAATTATAAGAACGCTAGCCAAAGAAACCTAGATACCCCTAACAGAACAAAATACAAAATATTTTAAGCTAAATGGATAATTACTGTAATAATACGAAATAAAAGGCAGATCGAAATTAAGGAAAGCCATAAAACTGAAAATTTTATATTGAAAATAAACTAAATGGGGCAAATAAGACAGTTGTCACAAGAAAATTATAAGAACGCTAGCCAAAGAAACCTAGATACCCCTAATAGAACAAAATACAAAAATTTACTGGTGAAGTGTAATTAAATGATCGAAATATTTCTAAAATCGAAATGAAAGATAGACACGAAATTAAAGCCAGATTGAAGCAATCTAATGACATCTACAATTTAATATACATACGCGAGACAGGGAACGAAAAACAAACATTACATTTAAATGGAAACATCATAAAAGTCATAAAATATAATAATTATTAGTAGTTTGCATAATGCAAAAACAGAACTTAATTGATATAATACGATTAGAAACGTGAATTTTACCCACACAGTTAGTTTTTCAACATTCAATCATAAAAATGTAAAATAAAACTTACCAACAGAAATAAATACTTGTTGTATGAATACCTGCAACAATTCTTATTAAACGTATCTTTATTTTACTAAAATATTAACGAATACACAAATTAGATAAACTTTTAATAGATGACTGCATGTGTGCTTGTTGGAACAAGTACAGACAATGAACATTCCTCACTTTCAGACCTCAGACCATTTCACGAACATCAAATTGTGCCTAAATAGGCAAAATAATAAATAAATCAGATCCTGGTCACGGCACCAAATTGTAACATCCTTTGGGCTAAAAGCTTCATTACTGAAAATGTGAAAACTATGAAGCTCCAATAAAGCTCTGTAATAGGGAAATCTAAAGTTTAGGGAAAAGTATAAAATAAACAAGGTATAGAGAGGAAAAAGAAAATATTTATTAATTTAAAATTTCTTATTAGTTTTACAATTAAATCTAAGGACTCTACAAGCTCTGTATCTCATTTGGTCTGGTTAGGACTTCATGAGATACACCGTCATGATTGCTAGGGCCAAATACCTAAGTCAGGAAAACATGACGGTACAAAAACCTGACGCCAAAGGTTAACCTGCACACACACACAAAAATAGAAATTAATATAATAAAATATTGGTAATAGCATGATCATCTAGTGGTAAATTGGACAACATTATGATAAGCAATAACCCAAATCCTCTGAGGTAGGAGAAATGTTACAAAGTCTATGTCCGAAATATGTTCCAACAAACACAATAATATCAAAACCATTTGAATATTCTACACAAGGAGTTAAATGTGAAGTACCTAATTAGAAAGCTTGATAACTAAAACATTAGACATTAGGACATTAGGACAAATAAGTGAATATTATTAAACACTCTAAAATTCTCAAACCTAAATAATAATAAAATCTGCAGTGAATATTAGCTAGATGAAAGTAATATTTTAAATGTCAAACATTGTCTCTACTAAGATTAGATAACGCCTATAAAATGATCCAGATAAGTAAAAGAGATTACAAATTAGACTCTGTATATGATACCCCATATATGTCAAGTGTAAATTTAGAATCTAACAGTAGAAAATTAAGTTAAGATTACGAAGAGTAATTTAAAAGAGATAAATTAATAAAGTTGTAAAAATTGGATTTAAATTTTATGAATAACCTTATGATAAACGCTTAAGATTAACTTATCAACTATAAACCACGCTTAGTCTTACATAATAGCTGCCTATGATCAGCTATAAGCCGCTCGTACGAGTATAATATATTAACCAAACGCACACGTAATTATGTTGGCCAATGTCTGAACGAGAGTCTCAGCGTGGACCGATTCTATACAATCCAGATTGGGTATTTAGAGTTGCAAACCGATGCAAAACCCTCGAGTATAACGATGGACTTGTATAGAATATCCGAACGCTAGGAATAGATCCGAAGATACAAATTCAGAGACTTGAGAATAAGAATATGACAATATGCCTCACAAGACGTTAATGTGTAATATATATGTAAGCCGTACGATTAGATAAGTCCCATAGCGTTATGAGACAACCACTTTTATGTAATAGTATTCTATAAGAATACTCAGAAATATTATGTTTGATATATCATTATTATGTCTTCAGCAAGCCGAGGCAAAGCTGAAGTGAACGCAGAAATAACGATGAATCAGTACCTTAATACTAAACCACTTAAAACTAACTTATAACTAAATGACGCTTATGTTTTATACTGTGTTGATGAACACACGCATGACAAGAGTAATGTCTGAACGGGAGTCTCAGCGTGGACCGATTCTATACTATCCATATTGGGTACTTAGAGTTGCAAACCGATGCAAAACCCTCAGGTAAGTCAACAGACTAGCATTGAGAATATCCAAACGCTAGGAATAGATCCGAAGATGCAAATTCCGAGACTAACTAAGAATGTGATAATATACTTCTTTTAAATTAATGTATCATTTTGTAATAATAATACTCTTTTCTAGAAGAGTGTTAATTATAATAATCTGGAGTCGATGTGGGCATGACAATGACAATGATAATGGAATCAGTTAGTTGAGATAGCAAGAATACGTATATATAATATGTATATAGATTTGTGTATCTTTTGAACACTTAATACAAGCACCGAATTATTGTTCAATATGAATTATACTTGTTTGCATGGCTACAAAGGTACCCCTTGTATATATATTACCTCTTTGACATTTAGAGAAGGCAATTCAGAACCCGTAGTATTACATATAAAAGAACCAAGTGTGACCATAGTACTGGGAATTGCACATCAATGCACAGTATTATTCAAGCTCCATGGTAGCTAGCCCAGCCCGAAAGCATGAGACAACTAAGTCAATAGTCTGTAAGATCGTTGAGCTTCGCACTTGCAACCTCGCCCATATAGTATAAAATTTAGATTGTATGTAAATATATAATTGGGGTCTTTAACCACAAATGTTAGCAAACAAGGGTACAGATGTCTTATCGTATGCTATTTGGACGTCTTGCCAGAATAGTTCTAGCCAAGCGGTCCATTTCGCGAGTGTAAATAAATTACAAGCCCAAGCGATTCACCCTTTTCAAAGATCACGCGAGGGCATCGATCAAAGACGAAGTTCTACCATGAAACTCGTGGTCCCCTAACAAATTAGGTGACTTATGAGAACCTCGATCCCGTTTAACTAAATTTAATATTAATATTTCCATAATAGTTACTAGAACCATATCTCTCAACTAAACGAATCACATTATCAAAGATACGTAAGCCCAATTCCATTAATTACAACTTTATTGTTAAACGCGGTCAATTCCAATCCAAAATAATAATTTTAGCATTTTAATCAATTCTGTGAATTTATACGTTCCGTTATATGATGTAAGTAGCTCAAATTATGCTTTAATTGACAGTAGGGTAATATATACTTAAATGTTTAGAATAAGTTTAAAATATTAAAATCTGGATCATTTTACAAGTCTCAAATCAATAACGCACACGTGATATACTGTTTATAATCATTGTAATGAATCACGCATTCATAGTTTCTAATATACTATTGATGGATCAACTATTTCTACTTAGTGACTTCAATTACTGCGTGATTCATTAGCAAGGAGCCGCGTCTAGATAAATCAAGTAAGTGGATGCACTGATCATAGCCCAATATTTATGACATTAAATATAAGATATTAAATAGCAGTGCGTTGTCAATCTAGAACTTGTAAACAGCAATATAATTATGTATTATTTTAGATTCTCAATCACGATTGACAACTAAAATATCAACTGCAGTTATATGTCGTACGGTAGATGTTAAATTTGTAATACCCTTAATTCTAAATGAAACGTATATCCGCTCGAATGGACAATAATAATGTATGGAATAACAGTGTAGACCCAACACGTAGCACGCGAGCAGTGACGCCGAGATGCAGACGCTGTATATGGCACCCTTATGAATGGAGTAGCAGGGCCGACCCAACACGAAGCACGCGTGTAGCGGTGTCGTGATGTCATCTGTACGTGGCGCCCTCTCTCTCGTACGCACGAGACACCGGAAAGTAGAAAAGATCATGTTTATAAAAGGTATTCATAAGTTAATAATTTTGATTACGGATTATAATTGAACGGAATAATAGAAGAATACTAAAAGAGTAATTCAAATACTAAACTAATCAAGCAATTATTGCCCATGAAATATTCTGCTTAATCGATAATTATTCCAATAAAGTATAAACTCTAAATAATTAACCAATAAATCATCAAATAGTGGTATTCAATTAAAATAGATCCTAGCCCGCTCTCCATAACATTAATATAATATATTTAAGTTTAGAATTATTTTTCAATATGGCACACACTTAATTTGGAGGGTAGATTTTCCTATCTATTAAATAAACCAGAAGCAACACACCAGTTCAACGGAGTCCTGTCAAGACAAAATGGCTGACGCTTTTGAGCATCGCTTGCGACCGACGAAGTATTAGATGCTGATGTAACTGCAGGTACTAAGCAGTTCCCGTAGTGTCGACTCCGCATTTCCACACCCTTCATCCCTGGATCATATGGCCTCTCGCCGATGGACATGAACCGGAAATGAGAAATATTTATTTAGTTACCTACCACATATACAATATGATGAGAGCTATAATCTAATACGGAAAGCAGCCATCCTAACATCTTCGCTGCGACAATTACCTTAGCTCACAACTGACCATACTTTGTAAGGGATCGAAAGACCCCCTACCGCATTGAACGCATTAAATATAATATAGTGCTAAAATAATACCATACGCTCACAGCGGAGTAGAATGGAAACTAAATTTAAGGGAAACACTATGTCTAATAATCAATTATCAATGAATCAACGTATTTACAAAACGCCATTATAAAACAGTTTATTTAATTATTCACTTTGTAAGCATCATATTTTAACACTGATGCAATAGGCTTAACTCGTAAATAACCACACCTTGTAAGAGGTTGAAAGACCCCTACCGCATTGAACGTGTTAACACGTGGCGCATCTATACAACCTACATGAACCAATGCTGCGCGCTCCACTGGTCTACTACTGTCGACCAAAGAATACGGCAACCTAATAATTAATACAGAAAATATTTAGATAAAACATGTTACGTTATTAAAATGTCACTCGATTATCTTCGTATTGCCGTTACGCTGAACATTATAAAGCAAGTTAAGTAAATTAAATCAACCGGACACACGCACGACCACAAGCAATGATTTATCATTATATTCCTGTCATAGATTGCAATTTAAGATCCAATCTGCATGAAAACCATCCAGACACGGGCCCTGTATCCAGACACCCCCACACAAGCCGGACCCCAACTACAAGCTAAAACTAATTCATTAAATTAATATTAAATAACTTACGTTCGCCCTTGTGTCGGTTTGCCGTAAACTTATAGTAGTCACTAATCAACCAGTACGATTCGTTACCACTTAGTAATTCTATAAAGCATTGTCGAAAGTATGTCGAAATAATAACTATTCAATATTTAGACTGAATAAACACGATTAGCACAATTGAACACGCATAACAGAAACTAGATATTTGGGCACGCTCATCTGCAAAGAACCACGTATTCATTTAATTTTCAACAGAATCTGAATCTACCCACTTTCTAACATATCGCTGGAATTCCGTATGATTCGATGCACCTATTATTGTACAAATCACAAAGCAATTCCTATAAATATAAAGTATGCCAGAGGCGACGTACCATATCCATGTGGTGCATCCTTTGTGCGCCCAAATGCCGGGTGGTACCGCATTCCTATCTTCGAATCACGCCCAGGAATGGTGTTACTCGCCCTATGCCTCCGCTGCCGTAATGCCTGCCTGCTATCTCTGTGAACAATTCTAGACACGATATGCCTTACGAACTAAACTCACTGACTTCCTTACGACTCGACGCTCTGCCGACGAAAAGCCTCGAATACCAGTTACACTCCCTTAAGTCAGATTCTCTCAACTCTCATTCTCAATCCCTCAATTGTTCGTTCATTCGACGTCTTTGAAGCACCTCATACTGAACATCTTTTACCATTGGCTAACAACAAACTAGCTCGAATCTGATTGGTTGAAATTCTACCCGCTCTGTTTAATTCCATAGTATCCTGAATGAAAACACTGACGTACAATTGTAGGTCACGTGGTACGCGGCGACGTCATGATATTTTAAATCGAACGCCTACAAAAAGAATGAAAGCAAAGAATTATCTTCAATTGATGTCGATACGTTACAAGTCGTTTTTTAATTTATCGTTTCGAACTTAATTGTTTTACGCATTCGTATCGTAATATTATACTATTTAAGTTCTATGAAGTAATTCATAGATATTATTTTGCTCACAAGCGTGTTGAAAAACACCAAATGAAACGAGACCAATCATTACATTAATTACAGTCACATCTTAATGCGCCAAAATTGTATTGACACGTCATGAATGGCTATAACAATTAAACATTCTTAAAAATCCTGCCACCATATATAACATGGACGTCTAACGCCAGCTCAAAAATGCCCCCAAAAGCAATTGTTCAATTGTGCCAAGATGGGCAGGACATAGCGCTTTTCTTAACACCGCGCATATTTCGGCGCAACATCTTTGACAAATGTTTATAGAATATAGCCAATCAAAACTTTGATGAACCAATCACAACTATATATTGATTTAAACTTTCACGATTATCACTCATATTTTACAGACAAACGGGTCTTCAACTATTTTTCAACGGGAATCACAACTATTTTTAAATGGCGGTTTAAGTTTATATAGCTTGATATTGACAATCATTACCGTGATGCATTAAAGAGGGGGTGACACTTGTCAACTAAAATTCAGGACCGTTTTTGAAAGGCAATTTAATATGGCGTGCGGCTTCCATGTTTTATTTGTTCGTAGTAAAAATCCTATTTCTCTATAAATTATGATGTTTCCATAACCCAAGTTTTTGTGTTATCGTCGTGTGTGACCAGGATTCCATCAATTAATCGGATATCTCCCATCGCCCCCGCTGGGCCTTCGACAGGACTTGCCTCCATTTGAAGGTTTCGAAACTGCATATCATCGTGACATGCTTATTATTGTGTTATGCTTATGGATCTTATGATAGACCTTTCGTGGCCTTAGCATTGAGAAAAGTTTCTTATTTCATTGCCGTTAGTTGTTCAAATGTATGACTTCTCTTTAATTATATTTATAACGGTGACTAACCACCTACCTATACAGGGTGTAAGTCTAATACGGACCAAGCTGTTAACGGGTGTTAGTTTACGACACAATAAGTACATTCAAATAACTTTTACTTAAAATTAGCAATGAAATTTTCCATACAAAATAATTCGGCGCGCAATGTAGAGCAACATACGCGAGTTAAACACTCGTTGACAGCTAATTTCAATAGCAGATGACATAAATGCCATATCAACAATAACAAATGTTCGTACAAACATTGCTGCTCGGATAATTAAAAAAAAAAATCTGTGGGGTCATAATTAAGAGTAACTTTTAAAAAACCTTGTAATCCGTGATTACACCAATGAATTCCATGCCTGCTTTAATTGATCGCCCATATTCGATTTCACATCATCAGCCTGTGATAGTCCACTGCTGGTCGTAGGCCTCTCCTATTAACTATGCGTATAGACGCATTAGGAGGTAAATGCCCATAATCGCCACGCTGGGCAAGCGGATTGGCGATCGCAGTAATGTGTCTACTATGAATCATAAGTCTATGATGACGCTGCTGCCCATCATCAATATTTTATCAAATAACGGTCAGTGACACTTCAATCCCTTAGTCGACTCTTACAACACCCGCAGGAGTTGGGGTGGTGACAAATGTATTCTTACTGCCGTCACCACACGGCGGCATTATTAGATTTACACACTGTATATTTACTATATTTATACTACAATATTGTAAATGTTTCCTGCGTATTTTAGTTAATTGATTTCGCAGTCCCACCCGATGGACCGATCCATCATTCACGCCAGTACCCGTCAGTGTCGAACACCAGGAGCGAGGCTATCGCTCACCCAGCTTCTGATACGACCTGGGAATATTTAATGACCACCTTTGACCTTTATATGGCCGTGTATAGACCATCATACGTGTAGTCTAAGGCCGCATTCGTGCTCGGGCGGAAGCAGGAGCGGTGTAGTTGCTTTAGATTTTTTTGTAAACCTTAATTTACATGGCCGTGCGGCCGTGTATGATGGTTAGACTTAGGCTACATTCTTGTCCAGACCAGACTACATTATTAAAGCCATACAGCACTATATCATAACATAATATAGTACTTTAGTAGTGATTTTTACGACGGGTATGAATATGGTAGCGTTTAGTGGCTGCGGCGGATAGATAACATTGCTCAACTTATTTACGTCAATGTCGTCAATGTATATCTCGGAGTATCCGAGTACCCATCTGATCTGATACTCGTTAATATCTGATTGTGAAGTGAAGTGTTTTGATAACCATTTTTGATTTTTAACTCGCCGTGTAAAGACAATCGTCCGTATAGCCTAAAGCTTTACCCCCTTATTCATAAACATCTCCTTACTTAACAGGTTGCTAAGTATTGTTTGTCCTTTTCGGTCTTAGACATATTGATGACACCGAAAGGAACAAACAATACTTAGCGGCTTGCCAAGTTAGGAGATGTTTATGAATAAGGGGGGTTATACTGCTTCCTTACCCGAGCGAGCGGATTCAGATACATGTTTTGTGAGTTGCGGTCAATATACTAAATCAATCATTTTCAAATCAACCGTACTCACTAATATCACTCTCGAACATCAAATAATTTAATTTAATAAATTTTAATTTAATTTATTTTAATTTTTAAATATTTGGAGAACCAACGGCTAAAAAAACAATAATACAATTTAAACTGGAAACAGACAGCCAATTATAGGGACTCACAGATAGTTCCACAAAACATGTACCTGTACCTGAAATAGCAAGGTTATTTCTGTCGCTTACCCGACTTCTGATACGACTTGTAAATATTGCATGATTGGCATGGCCACCGACCTTTACGTCTATATATGTTGGGCTTAATTTCTGCCGAAAATAGAAACAATACATTTCGGCGCAAACAAATGACATTTAACAATTCTTTTTCAAAACACTTTAGGCACTGGTCTCACAGCGAGCTACTAAGCTATGAACTTTCGGCTATAAATACGAACAAAAGATACGCACTACCGTTTAAATAATAGAGACACGGCGATACTCGCCCAGCTATCAGCTATCACCGCCGGGCGAGTATCGCCGTGTCTCTATTATTTACACGGGAGCGCGTATCTTTTGTTCGTGTTTATAGCCGAAAGTTCATAGCTTAGTAGTTCGCGGTGAGACCAGTGCCTTAGTCTCGTTGTGCATACTCGACCTATTTTTAAATCCGATCGTAGGAGCTAATCGCTACAGCGGATCCGCTACCCGCGCCCGCTAAGTTACCCGCTGAATACTGCCTTACTGCGTACGGAATGCGCTTTGTTTTAATCCGTCATTTGTCATGCTCCTCCGTTTAATGGTATCCTGGTCTTGTGGCTTCAATGACATGGTCTTCTATTTGGAATCGACATATTTTTCAATATGATAATTTCCATGTTTCTCTAGTGATTCCATAAAAAAATGATAAGTAAAGACAATGATTTTATTTACTAACTACAATTTTATTAGTACATTTCTGCAGACGCCGGGAGAGATGGGCTTATCGGCTGAGTAGGTATGGACGGCCGAACGTAGCGAGGCCTGACAGTGATACTAAGCCGGTAAGTCCATTTCACAGCGAGGCATGTATAGTGCTTTTCTCAAACATATGCAATGAAATAAATAATACGACAATCAAAAAAACAGAATTTTGCTGTTTAGCATGTTCATGAAAACCGACGCCATGTATTAAAAATATATTACTTACCGGCCTAGGCCGTTAAATTCGTATGAAAATCCTTTACTATTATCTCGAGGTCATCCGCCTGCAACGTCATACTTTAACGCCTATTATGACGAACATAATGACAACATTTCATTGCATGTTTGAGAAAATTACGTATATGTTTAATATTTCCCAAGTATATTTCCTATTTTAGCATTTAACGAGAGTCTCGCATAAATGCAAATATTTACCGAAACGGGCCTACTACACATACACACGTCACACTTATCTTACCGCCCTCGGTTTGCGGTTCGACTACCTACCTACTACTTGTTCCGACCTATTAAGAGGCCCAGAAAGAGGCCATCGGGAGTGCCAAAGCGAGACTGCTGTGTATAGAACAGGCATAATTCGATAGGAAAACGGTTTCTTTTTTGTACTGTCATACATTTCTTTCTTTACTTTACGAACATACTGTAACTGTATTTTTTTGGTTAACTACTTTATTCGCGAATATTGTGATTCGCCCCCGCGAGCCGGCACGGCGGCGGCGCGCGCGCCGCGGGCGCTTGTAATTGCCGCCCAATGTTTGTTTTGCTCACCCTTAACTCTTCACGCTACACCTCCCTTTCCCACCCACCCGCCTCTCCATCACTCCGTCCCGCCCTCACCCGCCGCGTAAGTTTACTCTTACAAACGTCAACACTGTCAACTGATCGTTGGTGAGCCTTATTGTAATGATCTTAAGGTTCATAAATGTTCAGTGAATTGTGTTTGTATAGTACGCGTCAAAGTGTCATGACTTATGATATTTATATGCTATTCGACTTTAGAATTTCCGCTCTCAGGTTTTAGATAACATTTTCCTTGAAGTTTTAGCTTATTGAGGGGCTTTCGGTTTGATATCGGCTTGGAATCGTTAGATTAATAGTCGATTCAGTTTATATATCGTATAAGCGATTATTGATTGTAATTATCATGGCGCCCTAAGTTAAATACCGGCCGATCACGCGATCGCCGAGCGATTTATGGAGTTTGTCCACAGATTACGGATGCTGCATTGTGAGAGGTTTATATGTGAAAAAGTTCAGAAAAGCCATATAGGCATTTGTTTTGTTTGTGTTCGCATTTTAAACGTGTATTGTCTATTTGAGTACATCACTACTACGTACAACAGGTGACTTACTTAAGTTTTTTACCTATACCAATTAAGTCTGTGAGATCTCATCGCACATTATTATCATTATACTTGTTAATTACGAGATTTACGATAGTGACATATCAATTATTTACTTCTTTGCGTTTTCCCACAAATCGACATATTAGTGCCTATTTCGTGTGATGAAATAGCACTATCGACAGTATCGACCACCACACAAAGGTCTGATTGGTCAAACATTTTGAATTTCATCGCAACATCACCTATAATTAAGACTCGTTTGTGTCGAAATTTACATTAAAACATACACTAGATATACGTACCATACCACACTATTCAACTCAATAAACAGTAAAAAAATGTGCGAACAAAAAACTATTGAACTGGGTCACGATTTTTAAGTTGAGTTACAATCTGAGTTCGAATTTTAGTACATCATGTGCAAAAATATGTATCGAAAGAATCCTCTTATAAATATGCTATGACGTTCTTATTACACAGAATTAAGGTGCACTGGGACATATTTTTGAGCATTTTTGTTTCATTATTTATTAAAATAAAAGTTTCCATGACATTACAGCAGAACACCAATGCGTCTTGAAACTAAAATTATACAATTTAAAAAATAGAATACACATACAAAATACGATATAGAAATAAAAAAAACACATTAATTATATTTTATATACACCTTATTATGCCTTTGACAGTACCTCAAAGCATTGTTTTGTTCCCGTTCCACCATTTCACGATAAAAACAAAATATGGCACTAAAGCACTTTAATGACACTGTTGCTCTCGTACTTTTTAGCTCGTATTTCTGTAGAATACTGTAAGTACGAGTATACACATACGGAGGGCCAAAGTTGTCATAGACTCATGTTATGTTATGTTACGAAGGGACGCTCGACCGGACTCGAGCGGGCTGTTGAGCATCCACTGTGCTCATTCACCCCATTTTCCTTAGCTGGAACTGCAGGTTAGTGTTCCGCTAGCGTCCCCCCAATACTTCCCCCTGGCTTTCCAATTTTCTTGCAGAACCGCAGGACGTGTCTAAGTTCGACTAAATAGACTCATAGTATAGGTACATGAGGTGATCTGTGGCTGCGACTCGAGGGTTGCGCATACGCTGTGCTAATTATAACCACAATTTACTATGCTATTATTCCTATGTTATTGATTTTTAGTCTTTCTATTTAGATTTTTTCTATAGAATCAATATGAATTATTACATTTTGTAACTTGTTGGAAATTGTTGGTATGTGTCTACTTACGTCCACTTGACCGACTTGTTTAATAAAGGAACGCATAATAACAGCCCCATATTTTGTTCCAGACTGTATTATTATTATTATTCGTCTTGTTGATTATTTAATGAATTTTAAAATAGCTTCATTATAGTGCACTACTGCGGTCGCCAATCCGCTTGCCCAGCGTGGCGATTATGGACATTTATCTCTGGATGCGTCCATACACAATTACATATAGACTTTATAATAGATGATATGTCCTGAAAAGGGTTTAGTAGGCTAACAGACATGGCAATGAAAGTACGTGTAACTTTTGGAACACCAGAACGCAGGTTTCATCGTCTTTAGCCTGACAAATCTTTCTCACACATTTTTTTGAATTTTGAAGATTCGGTCTATGTCAACAGAATTACCCCACAGTATCAATCCATAACTCAATACCGATGACATATATGCATGGTAAGACGCTAGTGCTGCATTCATTTAAACAGTTTCGCTTTGTTTCATTAAAGCGGAAGTGATCAGAATCAAAAAGCATGAAATCAAACCAAACCAAAACCCTTGCGGGGGACAAGCTTCTAGGTTAGTTAGCTAGATTATTTGCGCGTAAGGATTCGTCACAACAAGCCGGCACGTTATCTCAGTACACGGACATAAAGCCACTACTAGACGAGCGTTGCTCGAAGCGATTGAAAACGGCGAGTTATGCGGTGGTCATTGTTTGTATTTGTATTTCTATTCGAATATTTGGGAGATGGGGTAACGTAGACGATTTTGCAACAAGTGCCGTCTTCAATTCCAATAGGGATGATGATTGCAGTTAAAATAAATTATTTAATATTATGCACGCATAACATAATACACGAAGAAATTATTACTAAGATGTAGATTGCAGTCATTTTGTACAGAACTTCTATTTAATAAATTGAAAAGAACTTAAAAGAGTAGGTCATTTGGCAGTACTCAAACGTGACGTCAGTTTTGAGTATTTCATATAAAATTCCATAGTGGTGATCGTTTTGACAGTTCGAAAAAAGATGCTGATTTGACTTGCCAGTCATCATGCCTATTGTAGCCGTACCAGTACGCTTAGCACATGATTGGTATGTCGGTATGTCGCCGCGAGATAGATTTTCCTTCTTTTACCAACTATATGAATAAAAGAGGGATGGATATTCTATCTCGCGGCGACATATTGTCGCACTCATCCTGTGCTAAGCCTACATGAGTTGAAAAATAAAGGATACGTTAGGGTCGTTAGGTTTTACTCGATACCTAATGCATTCTATCGCGATTGCACTGGCATATTGGAGCGAACGCGATAGCCTGTTTTACGAATCAAGTATAAATGTGCGTTCAAACCAAAAGAGCATTCGCTGTTCTATCCCCCGCTCTACGAAATCAACCAATCACGTTTTGTGTACCGATCGAATTTCGTAGAGTAGGGTGATAGAACAGCGAATGCTGTTTTGGTCTGCATGCACCTTTACAATCGGCCTCATAAGAAGGCTCAAAGTCACTCAAATGGCAACGGAGAGGGCTATGCTAGCAGAGGAGTCTCTCTGCGAGATCGTATTAGAGATGAGGCCATCCGCACCTTTACCTAACGTTGCCGATACTTGGAAAGTCATGGAAAGGCTGCTGATTGAAGCAAATTTGTCTTTGATTAAAGAGAAGCGAAGGTTTCCGATTCGGCTTTTGGCAAAATTCCTTTCATAAATGATATCTATGCAGCTGTCTGTCTGACGCTTCTGCTGCTATGGTAGATCGCAGTTTTAAACCAATTCTCTGTGAAAAATTAGGCACCTAGGTACAGTCGATAAAAAATTTGGTCTATCAATTTTCGATTGTACCTACATCGTGGTAATAAAGTGGAAAAATGGTAGACCACATTTTTCGTTAACTGATAGCTTTTTCATCGTACAGTGTTTATTTATTTAAGAAAAAAGAAAACCTCAATGTGCAAAAGGCGACCTTAATGCCACAAGGTATTCTCTTCCAGTCAACTTTGAGGCAAAGCAGTGAAGTTGAAAGGTGTTCGAAAATAATGATGTATAAATATTTAGGAACCATTTAGGTACATGTACCAACTTAGCCTTAAACTAAGCGGAACTTATATTTAGGGCATTGGGCCATCTGCGTTTATTTGGGGACACCCTTATGCCATAACAATAGAGGTTTGCTGAGATATTTGTGAACACCCTGGCTGTTTCTATGAATATGATGGCGACTGTACCTAAATAAACGAGAGACCGCGTCGGGTTGCCGGCAAAAAGATTTCGTGAGATCTTTGTGTCGCCGCCATTCCGTGCCTTCGCAGCATCCAAATTGGTGATGTTCTGAAAAAGTTTTATTTATGTGGTTTGGGGCCATAGAAGTTTTTATTTGAATTGGAAGCTTTTGAAGTGTTAATTTGAAGATTCGCCTGGGCCGCGCTCATAAGAAACTTTTCTGCCTAAATATTTTGAGTGTTATTTCATTTCATTCCATTTAATCATAAACAATATACATTGTATTCAAATAGACTTAAAATAACATGCAAAATACATACCTAACCAATACAAAAAAAAAACAAACACGAATACAAAAATAAAAATGTAATACTGGATAAATTGCAGAAGTCAATTGAAGATATTAATTAGTTTAATCAGTTTTTTTAACAATTAACTGATAACACTAGGAGGCACCGTCGGCAGACACGTAAATGAGGAATGTACATAAAACTCTTTGTTTTTTTCTTGTTATTTGTAGAAATCTCTAATCGAATCTGATGAGGAACTTTCCTTTTTGCCGTTAGATTTTGTGTGGACCCTATATTTTACCCAAGTAACCCACAGCTCCAATTCAAAAGTCACCAGCACCGCTGTTACAACTTTAAATTGCCAATGATCGAGGCTTTTTACTTTAATGAAGAACATGTCAACTATTGTCTTCAATTGGACACAGAAGATCGTTAGGAGTGATAGAGCCAATGAAATCGATCCATCTTTGTGTGTTAAATTCTAACAATTGATGGTCTGTTTGTGTTCCAAATTAATACGGGGAGATAACGGAAACTTAGTTTCTTAAACGTTTTTCACATTGTTTTCTTTGCCGCCACGATATAACTTGTATTTATAATTGAAGTGTTATCTACCCGGGGTATTTATTTGAATACATTAGACTAGACTAATCTACTCCGTAGTAAATATCTCATTTGGTATTTTACTTGTTCAACTGGACAGTACCTAATCGAATAGGCAAACAGTTTGCATCGTGAAAAATACAACATATCTATTTACTAAGAAGGTAATTTTGATCATCGATTAACACTTATGCTGCATTAGTACATTTTTGGACATGCATATTTATCTACAATTCTCGAATACACTTTTAATTCTCAATTTAAAAAGGTTTTTAAATTACATAACGTTCACACCTAACTCTATCGTACATTTTAACGAGTATTTTAACCGCCATTCCGTGAACTTAATGCTATAACATAATTAAAACGAGACAATATGAAAACAGTGTATGATATAATTAATAGGACAAATGACCGAAAGGGCCGGCTCGGCGCGCGCGCATATCTACGGTATGATTTATCCTCCATTGTGTTCGTTTTTGCGACGAAGCGGTTCCTTGCTGCTTCTGCGGTCCTGGTATCTGCTGGTTTGGGAATCGGCAAATAATATTTACAAACCCTTATTTTTAACAAAAAAACCAGACCACTGTTCATCAGCAGAAAAAAAGCAAACAAACTTAAAAACTTACTTAATTTCATAACCATAATCAAGCACTGAACACAATCTTGGTTTCATCACCAAACCTTGAGTTCATGAAACAAACCTTGAGTTCATGTACATTTTTAGTTAAAATGATTGATATATTTAGGTATAAAAGCATAAGTAATACCGTAAAAATATATCTGCGTACGCGTTTCACGGTATGTGTCAAAAATGGTGATGATCCTTTTATGAACCCATTCAGTATCGTAATCTGATAAGGGAGAGGTACAAGTCTCAAAACTCAGTTGAGTTTACTTATTGAGGTCTATTTTTTTTGTGCGCATATCTCATTTCAGTTGCACATACATTTTTTTCTTAGCCTGTAAGGTGGATTTCCACTACTCCTTATTTATTTATTACTCCTTATACTTATTTTTCACTAGATTATATTATTATTGTTAAAATCAGCATATCGGAATCATCCTACACTATCCTCTTTGCAGTTGTTTTGAATCTTAACCTTCCTATCACTTTAATATTCGCACATTTTTTACTTTCTTTTCTCTTCAAGGAACAAGGACCAAAAATGCGACTCGTTTTGATACTTGCTAATTTCAGCACAACAAAATATGTTGTAGGTACTTAATTCAGCAGCTCAACCACTTTTGATCCTTTGAAATTGAAATCAACTGTTTAAACTTATACAGTCGGCATCTGATACATCGAAGCGACCGGAGTGCTCAAAAATATCGAAGCAGGCTTCTATGGTTATGAAATTAGAGTACATGTTGAGATACTATTGAACACGCTGGCCCCTTCGATATATCTGATGGAGGCTGTACACTAGGGATGTCACAGAGTTCTGTTTCCTCTTCTGTTTATGCGGAACTTCCGTTTTGTTTTACACATCCGCTTCTGTTCTGGTTCTGTTTTTAAACAGAAGGCATAGCGGATAGTCGGAGTCTAGCGCGAAGCTCGGACATGACGACATATAAGCAGCGTACATCAAAAACCAACAGGTTTATACCTGTCATTCGCTCATTTCTCCGCTTGCCATCTCTACCTACCCTTAACTTAATATTTCGTCTACTTAGTTCTCACTCGAGCTCCGCTTCTGGTTCCGGTTCTGTTTTCGGTTCCGCTTCCGCTTCTGCTTCCGTTTAGCTAAATGCAAAACTTCTGCTTCTGCTTCCGCTTCCGTTAAAACACATCCGTTACATCTAGGGCTGCCAACTTTTCAGGGAATACTAAACTGGAAATACTAAAATAATAATATGAATACGTAAATGAGGGCAATTTAAGATTGCGTCATTAATTTGAATGTACCGCGACGTCCACGACTATAGCCTGCGAGCACCGTGCACTGAACGTGTATACTGCCAAAATATGGATGATTGCGTTGAATGCATTAGGTACATCTAAATTGAACCTATCTGTCCCGCATTTTATAGCCATGTCCCGCAATTTATTCACGAAGGTACCGCATATCTATGATCTTTGGTTGGCAGCCCTAGTTACATCCCTGCTGTACACCGCTCAGTTATTCCCACAAAACCTGGGCTAACGCGTTACGGCGCGCAGGTATCTGCCGGCAGTCGTAAAAACCCTGCTCGTGTCCAATCACCGCGACACATGTTGCCATGATTAAAACATGGCGGCGAAAAAACAAGCGAACGTTCTAACGCTTACAGCACCACTGGACATTTCTCCGGTTAGACTGGGGTCTGACCATCGATTTCGTTCACCATCAGCTATGCTATTCTCTGATTCATACATTCGACGCTGCGTTCGTCAACGAGCTCAACGTCGAGACAGCCTTGTCTAAAATCCTAGCTGTTTTATTTGACATTAGGAATCGAGGCTGTGAGCGAGGTTGTGGGCGAGTTCGTCGCTGTTTTTCGTTAGAGAATACGAAGTTCATACATTAAACGTTTGACGTTCTCTTGACGCAGTGTAGTTCCAGCTCACGACGCATTCGTCGCCGAGCACTAGTGTAAAGTACATTAAAGTACATTAGTGAATACCATTTTTAATGTCGACGCTGCCGCAGCGCTGACAGCAAGGCGGTTTCCTTAGTGAATAACACTGCTGTTAGGTGGAAGTCCGTGATTTTCGGCCGACTAACACAGTCACGGTGTGTGAACGAGATAGGTACCTACTATGTACAGCGCTCACTTGCGGATTGCAGCAAAGTTCTGATGGAAAGGCACCCTAAACCTACCTACACTTGTATCTAACATTTCACATTTACCCATCGCTTTAATTTCTCCCCGTTGAAAATTCGAAACGTTGCGAATTCGAAGGTTAAGTTAACTTAAAGTTCCTACCTACTTGTACATAATACCACGTCTAAAAGAATGGTACTCGAACTATACACGTAAAAACAATAAAACTTAATTTGTGTGTACTTTTGCTATGTCTTTACTTTTTAACCGACTTCAAAAAAAGGAGGAGGTTCTCAATTCGACTGAATTTTTTTTTTTTTTTTGTTGTATGTATGTTACCTGATATCTCCGAGAATAGTGAACCGATTCTAAAATTTCTTTTTGTGATCGAACGTGTATTACCCCGAGATGGTCCCATTGGCACCAAGTTGGGGTCTGATGATGGAATCCTGGAGAAATCGAGGGATCTCCTCAAATGTTATAGGTACATGTATGGCGCTTTTGGTAATTTTCATTCATTTACAAGAATTTACATTCAGAAAGTAGGATTTGAGGAAACCAATGATGGAAACAAATCGGGAATCTTGGAGAAACCGGTTGAAGTCGGTTTTTTTAAATTTTTAATTTGGTGATTATTATGCAGTATGTACGTAATGTTTACCTATGTTTATTTCATGATAATTACTCTGGAGCTTTTAGTGCCTACACTTAATAGTTTAGGCACTAAAAACTGAACAAATATAAACATTTTTTTGTTTTTTTTTATGTTGCACAACAAAGTGGCTCCACTCCACCTGATCGTAAGTGAAAAGTAGAGCCCAAATCGCGGCGGAAACAAACAGGAGACAATCAGTAACCTGTTAGTTGCCACCGCCACATAGGTATATTTATAATTAGTTGGTGGAATCCGTATTGATATAATAAAATTATAAACCTACTAAAGCTACCTTCTACAAACGGTCATCAAAAATGAAATGCCTTTAACTTTAAAAAATACTACAGATGCCTAAATACACGGTCGTATCTCGCACTATGTGGTTGATGGAAAAAGCAGGTTCGGATTTATCAGATGTCATAATAAAACGACGAGTAGTCATTACGATTTCCGTTGTATATTTCATTAGGTCTGAAGAATTGAAGTTCGCGAATATTTTTCGTCCGCGAACGACAAATCAAATGAAGAACCAGCTGAACCAGGTTTTACTCATATTACTTGTATTGTGGTAAACGGGGATTTACTACGCCGCACGGGTAATTTTTTGATGGAGTTTAGCTAACATTTGTTTGTAATATAGTTTATAAGTTTTAACTTGAAAATATTTTGAGATTTTTCTTTATTAATTGTGCTTTTGGAATAGTTTCAATAAATGGATGGATTAAGCTCCTAAGGAAACACAAATGGAACAATATTTAAGTTGGTGGTTCACGTTAGTTATAGTATACCTAACGGAAGCGAAACGTGGACAAGAACATAAAGAAATAGGATAAGATTAGAAGCATTTGAGACGTGGGTCTCTTCAATATTGATAAACATCGGCAGGCTGGTTGAGTCAATGATTCTGAGCAAGATCGACCGCGTTTCTAGTTATTGGAACTTTCCTTTTTACGTTTTCGGTAACAAAAAAGGAAAGTTCTTATCAATACTGAAGTGTGTTCCACGTTTCGTGTACCTATATAAACGTTTTCACGGTAAAGGTTTTCTACCTTTTAACTTCAGTAAAAAAATATTGAATATATCCACAAAATTGACGAGACTGTAGCATCAGTTACCAATTTTCGGTGTTCGTATATTAAATAAATTTAAGCGTCCACAACCACATACTCGTATCTACCTAGAAAGCTAGGCCAGATATGTAGATACTGTTATTAATTACATATACTTTGATTAATTAATTAGGAACTGGTGAGGGACGAAACATTTTGTACAAAACTAGACTTCACTTGTTATTTACATACTTACCTACTTTCTATAGACAACAAACAATGTAACCCGCAAGCAAATAAATATCAGCCGTCGAACGTGAAACCATGTATCTGTCTCAGCCTCCGTCAGATATCAGATCAGTTCGCGTTCCGTCGGCGTGTTTGTTGACCCGACATCACCTGGCTGGGTCGGTAATGGTCAGTTATCATGAGCTGGCCGCGTGAAAGTAGTGCAATCGATAGCGTACTTCTTATCCCTCTCACTCACATCAATACGCGAATATTTATTTATCATATCTTTGGACATCTTACACAAATCGACCTAGTCCCACAGTAAGCTCAATTAAGATTTGTGATGTGGGTACCAAGCGACGATATAATTATACATATATAATAGATAGATACATATAGATACTTAAATACATCGAAAACCATGACCAAGGAAAAATTAAATATTTGTGATAAATAAATACACAATAATGCCCTCGCTGTATACAATAATGCTCTCTGAACATGCATTTATCGCCATGACAATACAGGCCTGGGTGCTTAGTCAAGTTGCCAATCGCTAACCTTAATCGTCAATCGTAAACGAAAGGCAGTTAACTGTCTTAGTCGCACTAATATGAAAGAGTGACAGAGAGCGAAAACTATGATACGCTACTAAGCGGTAGCGATTGGCAACTTGGCTAGGCATCCTGCTCAGATGATCTATGAGCACCATGCTTCGATATATCTGATATCGACTGTAATCCCGGCCTTACGGTATCGATTGAGGTAAACTTATGTCGTCTGGTGACGGCAGTAAGAATACATTTCTCACCACCCCAACTCTTCCCACTGGTGTCGTAAGAGTCCACTAAGGGATTGAAATGTCACTGACCATTCTTTGATAGAAGATTGATGATGGGCAGCAGCGTCATCATAGTAGACACATTACTGCGATCACCAATCCGCGTGGCGATTATTGGTATTTACCTCCTTAGGCACTGGTCTCACCGCGAGCTACTAAGCTATAAACTATAGGCTATAAATACGAACAAAAGATACGCACTTCCGTGTAAAAAAAAAGAGACACGGCGATACTCGCCCGGCGGTGATAGCTGATAGCTGGGCGAGTATCGCCGTGTCTCTTTTATTTACACGGGAGTGCGTATCTTTTGTTCGTGTTTATAGCCTATAGTTCATAGCTCAGTAGCTCGCGGTGAGACCAGTACCTAATGCGTCTTTACGCTAAGTGAAAGAGAGGCCTACATCCAGCAGTAGACTGAGATAGGTTGATGATGTGAAAGTCACGCCGCCAACTCATAGTAAACACACGGATTCGGTCGGACAAGTACAACTGTGGGAATAGCTGACAGCCATGTTTACAAATAGGCTGGGAGCATGCAATACTCGGTGCAGTGAATGCAGAAACGCATAATCGCTATTCGATTGTTTTTGGTCATGAGATTACGTCGCTCGCCTATAAAAAAAATGCGGAGTAGCAAAGTAATATGATGTGAATGAATGAATAAAGATTTATTCGTATTTATTAGGTAGTGGAATCGCTGTTCTGCTGTTCCGCGCCTGCGCCATCAGTTAAACAAAATATACTAGCTGTTTTCTTGTGCATAAAATATGGCCATGCCGGTACTGTAGGATAGTGCAAATGATGTACCTAAGTACCAATTAACAACTCGAACGAGCTCATCGCCAACAAACTGCTCCGCAGTTTGGCGAATCATTTGTATTGTGGTACACTTTGTTGTTTAATGTTATAAAAAAAAAGTATACTTCGTTATACACAACTAATCAAAAGAAAACATGCTGAACTAACAAAACAGAAAAAGACAAAGCCACGAAATGGTCTCATCTCAGTGTGATGCTGGCTAGTCTTCCGATGAGACCATTAGGTGAAAAAAAGTGGGTGATGAAGAAACATTTTGTTATATGAAAAACTGGTTTAGCGGCACAATATTTTTTTCCTTTTCATCTATTAATATCAGGCGGGATAGTTTTCAATGCATAGTAAATAATATCAATCAATTTCTTTGTTATTATATGCTAGCATTTTGTTTAAATTGCTTTAAATTAAATTCCTTACCTTACTAATACCTATTCTTATGTTAGATTTTCTTTTTCATTATTATTTCACGAACCCTATGTAAATGCAGAAAAAAGCTTGTTATCAATAAAGGTACATATATTATGTTCGGCATTGTCCAATCAGGTACCTACATATTTGATTTTATAACCACGTTAAGTTCAGCGCACGTTCTGCCGTCAATGTTTAAAATCGTATATCCGTGTAAGTATATCAGACCTGTCAAACGTTTTACTCATACTGATCATCAGATAAAGACATTTTCGAAGCTTTCCACATACCCTAACCAAAACACGTCTATAACGACTGCGAGCAAAACAAATATAAATTTAGTCAGTGGCTTCATTGCCGTTAAGGAGGAATCTTTCCCATCTCGGAATCGAATACCAGCGGCGGTAAAAATTCACTGCCGCACCGTCTACATAACTCTAAGTAAAAAACTAAAAAACCGACCAAGAGCATGTCGGGTCATGCTCAGTGTAGGGTTCCGCAGTTATTCAAAAATAGCTGAGTCGATTACGTTCGAAATAGTTTTATTTTTATTCTAAGAGCCCACTATCCATGATTTTTTTCATATTTTTGGAGCCATGAATCACACTTTTTTTTATTATAGAGCGGTTATAAGATAATAGTTATTTTTGAGACCCTTATCCTATTTGAAATACTTAGTCAACGATACTCCACACTATAGGATCACAGCAAAATAAGAAATTCATCCCCATTTACTACTACTTTTTACTTTTTATTCTACGTAGGATGCCCTGAAAATTTCGGGAATTTAATACTTAGGAACGTATATTTGACATGTGTTATACCTCTCTCTTACAAGCATAGTCTCATTATTCGAAAACACTGGCCACTTAGAAAAAAAAAACAATGTCCGATTTTCAATTGTTTTTTAAAGTCGTTGAGTCGCTGGTGAAAATGGAGCTGTCCCGCGAAAGTTTTAGAGCAATGATTTATTATGACTTTAAAAGTGGATTAACACAACAACAATGTGGAGACCGATTAACTATTGCTTTTAGTAGTGAAGCACCTTCAAAGACGACCATATACAGGTGGTATTCGGAATTCCAACGTGGCCGTGTGTCTCTTGCGGATGACGTACGTGAGGGTCGACCGAAAACGGCCGTTACCGATCAAAACATCGATGTTGTTCGCCAACTGATAAAGGAAGATAGGCATGTTACATATCGGGAGATTCAGGAGACTTTAGGCATTAGAATGAGTCAGGTACAAGTTATTTTACAACAAGAGTTGGGCGTGCGGAAGTTATTTTCCCGGTGGATTCCTCACTTGTTATCTGACGACCAGAAAACGGTACGTGTCAATTGGTGCCGCAAAACTTTAAAAAGATTTAATGGAGGAAGCTCAAATGCCGTTTTTAGTATTGTGTCAGGTGACGAATCATGGATTTACGCATATGAGCCTGAATCGAAAAACCAATCTCGAGTTTGGGTTTACGAAGACGAACCGAAGCCGACAAAAGTTGTTCGTTCTCGCAGCACGATCAAAAAAATGGTAGCCACGTTTGTCTCCAAATCGGGTCACGTGGCGACTATCGCTCTTGAAGATCGAAGAACTGTCAATGCCGATTGGTATATAGGCGTTTGTTTACCGATTGTTTTTGCTGAACTGCGAAAAACTAACCCTAACCGCCGTATTATACTACACCATGATAATGCCAGCCCTCACACCGCTCAGAAAACAGACGACTATCTGAAGGGCGAAAACGTCGAATTACTGGACCATCCTCCGTACAGCCCCGACCTAAGTCCCAACGATTTTTTTACTTCCCCGAAAATAAAGAATCGGTTGCGTGGTCAGCATTTTCAGACCGCGGAAGAAGCAGTCGACGCTTATAAAATGGCCATTTTGTCAACCCCCACTTCAGACTTCAATAACTGTTTTAAAAACTGGTTTCAGAGAATGAAAAAGTGTATTAAACACAAAGGAGAATACTTTGAAAAACAATGAAAGTACTTTTATTTCATTAAAATACGTATTTTTTCCGATTCCCGAAACTTTCAGGGCAACCTACGTACCACTGTATAGGTATGTATAGTATACCACGTTTCTGTTGTACCAAATTGCAAATTTCTAGTACCGACTAACGGCCACTAAGCTATGTTACGGACAGACAGACAGACAGATATGGCGACACTATAAAGGTTCCTAGTTTAATACGGATCCCTGAAAACCGAGAAATAAGAAGTCGAAAATTGTTTATCGCGCGGCGTGATCGGGCAACTTTCCCGACTCGGAATTAAAACATTGCATTTTTACTGAAGGAATTCCTGATGGTATCTCCAACGCTGGATTTATTGGACGACCTGTCGAGTCCTCCCATTACGCCGCGGTAATGGTTGCGAGTGATTAGGTATTAACCGATTGAAACGATAAGTGGGGGAATGCGTGGAGTGTCAACGACAGCCTAGTAGAGGGCTTCATGGGTGTAATAAAATGGAATAGTAATGGCACTCGTATCTGGTGACAGTGACAAGTTAACAAGCACTGTTTCACTGGTTAGTTGTAAAATAACTTGTGAGAAATGGAAATGTTTTTTTTTGTATGTGAAAAACTGTATCAGAATGTGGAACAAATGAAAGAGTTTTTTTTAGTACAGTACAGATGTTTTTTTACGCGCTAGTGCGAGTAGTGGCTCATTTTACAGGTCCAAAGCTTCGAGGGGCCATCTGTACTAAAATAGTTTTTTCGGTACTGGTGACTCGTTTTTGACGCGCTAGTGCGAGAATTGGTTCATTTTATGTCAGGTCGAAATCTTCGGATGGCCATCTGTACTGAAAAACGTCGTACGATACACGTGCGAAAACGAAATTCGTAACTCGTGTGGATATAAACTTTTAAAGCACCCCCCTCGGTCGTGCTTTAATTTATCTCCTCTTTTCGAGCTTCATTTTTTTCGCACTTGAATTGTAATGTATTATTTTTGTAAGTGAAAAACTGTGTCAGATTGTATGTAATGTATTATTTTTGTAAGTGAAAAACTGTGTCAGATTGTGGGACAAATGGAAGAAAGCTTTTATAGCCGTACCATAGATAGGTACGTTTGATCTTCAGTCCTAGAAGAAAAGTTTTTTGTATAGGTGAAAAACTTAAGAAAGTCACCTGTTGTATGTGTGAGTAATGTGTTCGAATAGGCGTTTGTTTTGTTTGTGTACTAATTTTAAACATGTGTTCTCTATTCGAATACGTGACTCACACATACAGCAGGTGACTTTCTTAAGTTTTTCACCTATAACTAGAAATTCACTGAAATGTTCATTATTATAATTTTATATGTAACACTAGGATTATGATTGAGTTATCATTTACTTAGGTTATGATAGATGGCGTAAATACTCGAAGAATGTCACTAGGGCAGCAGTGTTTGTAAAAAAACAGCAATAGATGGCGTTAATAGCTTCATCCTTCGCAACGTGCGCGAAAAAACGCAATGTGCGAACCGTGAGAGCGTTGCAGAATGCAGCGCAAAAACCCTGTGCAATGTCAAGTGTCAAGATCTAGAGTTTCACAAGCAGCTCTACATATATTAGGGTCTCACCAAACCAATCGACGCGGAGTCGGCTTTCGCCGAGTGTTTTACACCACACTATTCGCATTTAGCTGATCGACCGTCTCCGCGGTTGAACACCTGCGTTAAGCAGTCTCACCCTCCTTACGGCCGTAGAAACGCTCGATCGGCTGCGATTTGCTACCGCAACAGTTGTAAAGCGGCGGTCGGCTCTCCCGTGCTCCGTCCTGCCGTCGAGACGTCAGACAGCACGCGTACAGCCGCTGAGTCCGACGAACAGATAGATAGGACAGCGGGTGATCGGCAATCGTAAATCTCATTTTTGGAGACTAGTTGTTAGTAACTAGTTTGAAATTGAACAGACGTGTATGATTACGACAGTATTACTTCGTGTTGTCAGATCTATTGCAGATTTTAATGTGGGTAATAATTCAAATGAATAAATACAAACGCATCAGTAGCTACTTCGGCCGTCATCGGCTCTTTTCGGCCGTCGTCAGCTATGTTCGGCCGTCGAAGACGCTGAACGGCTTCCGCCAGCTCTGACCGGTCCTTATCGTAGGTACTCGGCCGTGATCGGAGCCGTTCAACTCTTTCCGGCACCGTACGGCGGTATTAGGAGATTTAGGAATGCGAACGTGTGCGTTAGGCTGCAAACGGGGTCGTACGAATGCGAACAGCTTTACGGCAAAACGCCGTTTTCCCGTCGAAAGACGTCGTTTCGCGCGGGCCGAGCCGATTTACGATGTCCTCGCTCTTATTGCGTTGACATAAAGCTTTTTCCGTACGTGATTAGCCGAAACGGCGTCGACTAGTTTGGTGAGACCCTAAGGCTGCAAACGGGGTCGTACGAATGCGAACAGCTTTACGGCAAAACGCCGTTTTCCCGTCGAAAGACGTCGTTTCGCGTGGGCCGAGCCGATTTAGGATGTCCTCGCTCTTATTGCGTTGACATGAAGCTTTTTCCGTACGCGATTAGCCGAAACGGCGTCGACTAGTTTGGTGAAACCCTTAGCCTCTTTTCGTTCAGAGAGGGAGAAAGGAGCCTACTGTTGCATGGAACTCTTTTAAAACAAATTTTAGGTTTGGTTTTTGGTGGGGTTATATTATGGACATAATTATTTTTTATATTAAATTCGTAAATATTTTTAATGAAAAATAGTACATTTTGATACAAGTGCAAAAAAATTGTCATAGTGAAATTGCAGCAACTGTCGTACAATTTGACTTTCAATGTTACTATGACAAGGTCTTATGGTGGGTCAGGATTTCATTTCGTCGATAGTAGATGCATTAGTAGGTAAGAATACATTTGTCACCGCCCCAACTCTTCCCGTGGACGTCGTAAGAGTCGAATAAGGGATTGAAGTGTCACTGATCATGTATTTATTGAAGATTGATGATGAGCAGCATCATCATAGTGGAGTGCACACATTACTGCGATCGTCAACCCGCTTGCCCAGCGTGGCGATTATGGGCATTTACCCCCTAATGCGTTCATACGTTTAGGTAATAGGAGACGCCTTTGTCCAGCAGTGGACTGATTACAGGCTGGTGACGTATGTATGTACATTAGAAGGTATGCTTGTTTGCCACCAATAATGTCCAAACATTCAATTGTACAGCCCGAAGCGCCACCATTAAGCCGTCTATGCTAAATCTCGTTCCTTTTGTTTCTGATTCGATATTTTATTCGGCGGCGCATCGATTTGTTTATCGGATCGATAAATCATTCGTGATCATTACCGATCGTAATTTATAGTAGGCAGCGCTTGGTTATAAATCATAGTTTAGGTGCGCGAGATGCTAGGGTCATTCTGTTGAGTTTCGTTTCTGTTTCTTTCGGACCCAGTCCGATCCGCTCCTAGATAAAAGTGAATAGAAGAAAAGTTGCATGTACGAGGGGCATGCTGAAAGTTTCTAGACTGAGCCACTTAGAGATCACTCAGTGTATAGAAACAATTATTTTCTGAAAATATAACTCCTTAGTATTTTTTTAAGGTATAAATCATTATTAACATTTGTATTTTAGGATTTAATGTCATTTGAAAATTGTGTGTCGGGTCATTTTACGAATTTTACCCAAAATTGTTATTCTGTGTCGTTTTTACACTACTTTCAATATGGTCTTACTTAACGATGATGCAGAAATGGGCTTAGATTCTTATATTCTTATTGGGTAACAAAGCCCAGTTCTTGTACAACTGATTGTAGTCGTTTTCATGAATTGTTTATTGACGTGACAACGTCTTATAAATTGGTTTGCCGGGTGACACTTCAAGAAACTGCGTTACGCTCCGCTCACGTTATGCGCTCACAATGAGAGCGAGTGAGAGGCACGCGTCCCTTCCACTCGGGCATGGTTAGCCCGCCTAAGAGCGAGAGAGACAGACATAAAAAGTGAAAGGCACGTCGTTGTCACGTAAAACTTTCGCCCGTATACCGACTTTACAGGCAACCAATTTTTTTCCGATTTTTTCTTATGGATGATTATAAAGATCAACGTCTTTTAACAGGCATCCCCTAATTTCATATCGCCCTAATGTGGTAAAAGTCATAGGGAATTCATGAAAAATTTTATGTCAGGAAATTCGGACATCTTTAGGTATCCATGCAATTCACAAGAAAAAATAATAATATAAAAACAATTCCTAAAAAAATCTATAGCCTCAATGGACTACCCAAACATGTCATACAAAATTCCGAATACTGAAAAGTTTCATATAAAATGTGGCCTATGAAAAATGGGCTGTGAAGAGTTAAAAAAGGCGATACTTAAAACAAAAGCGGCATATTTAATACAGTTTCCTAGTATCTAGAAACTGTCAGCATGACCTCGTATAGTATAATACGCATTATTTCTATATATCCATGTAATTTGTTGCAAATTTGAGGTCATAACATCATATTAAATATCAATAAATCTTAAATTGTTCTTAAAAGCATTTCACAATGGCCCTGTTTTCAATCTATAAAGGTCTATTATGTTCTGGTGATAGTATACCCTACCTACGAAAATGGAGGTTCCGGATTGTAATGCCGGCGAGGGCATTATTTGTGTATTTATTAATCACAAATATTTGTTCCTTGGTAGTGGCTGTGTCTATGTATTGAAATATCTATATGTATCTGTCTTTATACAGGGTGTAAGTCTAATACGGGCGAAGCTCTTAAGGGGTGTTAGTTTACGACATAATAAATACATTCAAATAACTTTTACTCAAAATCAGAGCAACAAAATTTTCCATACAAAATAATTCGGCGCGCAATGTAAAGCAACATACGCGAGTTAAGCACTCGTTGACAGCTAATTTCAAAAGCAGATGACATAACTGCCAAATCAACAATAACAAATGTTCGTACCTACATTGCTGCTCCGATAATCTTAAAAAAATTCTGTGGGGTCTAAATTAAGAGTAACTTTAAAAAAACCTTGTAATCCATGATTACACTAATGAGTGCCATGCCTGGTTTAATTGATCGCCCGTATTAGATTTACACACTGTATATCGTCGCTTGTTACCCATATCACAAGTCTTAATTGAGCTTACCGTGGGAATAAATCGATTTGTGTAAGATGTCCAAAGATATTAACAGGGACTTAGAAATGATTCGTTGTTGGGCTCGCAATTATGGTTTGAAAGTCAATGCGAAGAAATCGCAAGCAATTGTTATTGGTAGCCCTTACTTTATAAGCAAGCTCTCAGAGGTAGTGGTTCCAGATATTTACTTTGGTGAGACGCCTATCCCGTTATCTTCGTCAGTGCGTAATTTGGGTATTATCATGGACCAGACGCTTTCCTGGACACCCCACGTGGCGGAGATTAGTCGTAAAGTGTTTGCGTCTCTTCATTCCTTAAGGCGTCTACAAAATTTTCTTCCACAGCAAACGAAATTAACCCTTGCCCAATCTCTCTTGCTTCCTCTTCTGGATTATGGAGATATTGCTTTCCTGGATCTGAGGGAGGAGCTGCTGGATAAGCTTGAGCGTCTGCAAAATGTGTGCATCCGATATATATTTGGATTGCGTAAATACGATCATATTTCTGAATATCGTTCTCAGCTCGGCTGGCTTCCGATCCGTCGTCGCAGAGACGTACATATCCTGTCCTTGCTTTTTAACGTACTTTTTAATCCTTCTTCGCCTCCTTACCTTTCTGAAAAATTCGTTTACCTGGCTGACGTTAGTGGTCACCGCTTGCGCTCGAGTGCTAATCTCACTCTTGCTTTTCCGTGTAATAAGTCGCGTACTTACTCTAAATCTTTTTTGGTGCGTTCTATTAAATTGTGGAATGGGCTGCCACTGTCTCTCAGACAGTCCCAGTCTGTAGCGTCACTCAAGAATAATCTCAAAAAGTTGTGGCTCTCCGACCCCTTGTGAATTGGTTATTTATTTATAGATGCGTAGTATATGTACTTATATGTATTCTATATTTTACTAGGTATATATGTATTATATATATGTAGGGAGTAAGGATTTTTAATAGGTATACGTTATAAATAAATCATTTTTATTTATTTATTTTTATTTTACATTGGTTTTATTCAATTACTTTCACCAATGTACACGTGTTCGTTTGTCTATCTTTTAGTTCCTGTGGCTGACTCATTTGCTCAAAGGTTAACTGGAAGAAATCCCTTACAGGGATAAGTTCGCCTTTGTACCTATCTAAATTGTGTTATGTGTATTTTTACCTGTGTTTTGTGTACAATAAAGAATTTACATACATACATACATATTTATTTATTTAACAAAATCAATAGAATCACCCATCTAATAAACCAAGAACCGAACTAGGAAATCATGAATCGTGTAATCGTATCCGAGTTTGAGCGATCGTTGCGACAGAGGAATAAACATGCAGGACAGTCAGGAGACTTGACTACGTTAAAGCCTTCGATTTCCACTGGTTTTCCAAATTTATATCTTAAGTGCACGCAACCAATTTCAATGAAAAGTATGAAAATCTTATAAGCTTGTAAAAAAACAGGGTCTTGAGAGATTTCTTGCAATCTAATTTATAACATATTGATTTAAACTTTCACGAAATAAAACGGCCGAGGTGTGTATATATATAGTATACACACCTCGGCCGTTTTATTTATTTTTTCGCTAAAATATGAGAGATAATCGTGAAAGTTTAAATCAATATGTTATAAATTAGATTGCAAGAAATCTCTCAAGACCCTGTTTTTTTACAAGCTTATAAGATTTTCATACTTTTCATTGAAATTGGTTGCGTGCACTTAAGATATAAATTTGGAAAACCAGTGGAAATCGAAGGCTTTAACGTAGTCAAGTCTCCTGACTGTCCTGCATGTTTATTCCTCTGTCGCAACGATCGCTCAAACTCGGATACGATTACACGATTCATGATTTCCTAGTTCGGTTCTTGGTTTATTAGATGGGTGATTCTATTGATTTTGTTAAATAAATAAATATGTATGTATGTATGTAAATTCTTTATTGTACACAAAACACAGGTAAAAATACACATAACACAATTTAGATAGGTACAAAGGCGAACTTATCCCTGTAAGGGATTTCTTCCAGTTAACCTTTGAGCAAATGAGTCAGCCACAGGAACTAAAAGATAGACAAACGAACACGTGTACATTGGTGAAAGTAATTGAATAAAACCAATGTAAAATAAAAATAAATAAATAAAAATGATTTATTTATAACGTATACCTATTAAAAATCCTTACTCCCTACATATATATAATACATATATACCTAGTAAAATATAGAATACATATAAGTACATATACTACGCATCTATAAATAAATAACCAATTCACAAGGGGTCGGAGAGCCACAACTTTTTGAGATTATTCTTGAGTGACGCTACAGACTGGGACTGTCTGAGAGACAGTGGCAGCCCATTCCACAATTTAATAGAACGCACCAAAAAAGATTTAGAGTAAGTACGCGACTTATTACACGGAAAAGCAAGAGTGAGATTAGCACTCGAGCGCAAGCGGTGACCACTAACGTCAGCCAGGTAAACGAATTTTTCAGAAAGGTAAGGAGGCGAAGAAGGATTAAAAAGTACGTTAAAAAGCAAGGACAGGATATGTACGTCTCTGCGACGACGGATCGGAAGCCAGCCGAGCTGAGAACGATATTCAGAAATATGATCGTATTTACGCAATCCAAATATATATCGGATGCACACATTTTGCAGACGCTCAAGCTTATCCAGCAGCTCCTCCCTCAGATCCAGGAAAGCAATATCTCCATAATCCAGAAGAGGAAGCAAGAGAGATTGGGCAAGGGTTAATTTCGTTTGCTGTGGAAGAAAATTTTGTAGACGCCTTAAGGAATGAAGAGACGCAAACACTTTACGACTAATCTCCGCCACGTGGGGTGTCCAGGAAAGCGTCTGGTCCATGATAATACCCAAATTACGCACTGACGAAGATAACGGGATAGGCGTCTCACCAAAGTAAATATCTGGAACCACTACCTCTGAGAGCTTGCTTATAAAGTAAGGGCTACCAATAACAATTGCTTGCGATTTCTTCGCATTGACTTTCAAACCATAATTGCGAGCCCAACAACGAATCATTTCTAAGTCCCTGTTAATATCTTTGGACATCTTACACAAATCGATTTATTCCCACGGTAAGCTCAATTAAGACTTGTGATATGGGTAACAAGCGACGATATACAGTGTGTAAATCTAATACGGGCGATCAATTAAACCAGGCATGGCACTCATTAGTGTAATCATGGATTACAAGGTTTTTTTAAAGTTACTCTTAATTTAGACCCCACAGAATTTTTTTAAGATTATCGGAGCAGCAATGTAGGTACGAACATTTGTTATTGTTGATTTGGCAGTTATGTCATCTGCTTTTGAAATTAGCTGTCAACGAGTGCTTAACTCGCGTATGTTGCTTTACATTGCGCGCCGAATTATTTTGTATGGAAAATTTTGTTGCTCTGATTTTGAGTAAAAGTTATTTGAATGTATTTATTATGTCGTAAACTAACACCCCTTAAGAGCTTCGCCCGTATTAGACTTACACCCTGTATAAAGACAGATACATATAGATATTTCAATACATAGACACAGCCACTACCAAGGAACAAATATTTGTGATTAATAAATACACAAATAATGCCCTCGCCGGCATTACAATCCGGAACCTCCATTTTCGTAGGTAGGGTATACTATCACCAGAACATAATAGACCTTTATAGATTGAAAACAGGGCCATTGTGAAATGCTTTTAAGAACAATTTAAGATTTATTGATATTTAATATGATGTTATGACCTCAAATTTGCAACAAATTACATGGATATATAGAAATAATGCGTATTATACTATACGAGGTCATGCTGACAGTTTCTAGATACTAGGAAACTGTATTAAATATGCCGCTTTTGTTTTAAGTATCGCCTTTTTTAACTCTTCACAGCCCATTTTTCATAGGCCACATTTTATATGAAACTTTTCAGTATTCGGAATTTTGTATGACATGTTTGGGTAGTCCATTGAGGCTATAGATTTTTTTAGGAATTGTTTTTATATTATTATTTTTTCTTGTGAATTGCATGGATACCTAAAGATGTCCGAATTTCCTGACATAAAATTTTTCATGAATTCCCTATGACTTTTACCACATTAGGGCGATATGAAATTAGGGGATGCCTGTTAAAAGACGTTGATCTTTATAATCATCCATAAGAAAAAATCGGAAAAAAATTGGTTGCCTGTAAAGTCGGTATACGGGCGAAAGTTTTACGTGACAACGACGTGCCTTTCACTTTTTATGTCTGTCTCTCTCGCTCTTAGGCGGGCTAACCATGCCCGAGTGGAAGGGACGCGTGCCTCTCACTCGCTCTCATTGTGAGCGCAAAACGTGAGCGGAGCGTAACGCAGTTTCTTGAAGTGTCACCCGGCAAACCAATTTATAAGACGTTGTCACGTAAATAAACAATTCATGAAAACGACTACAATCAGTTGTACAAGAACTGGGCTTTGTTACCCAATAAGAATATAAGAATCTAAGCCCATTTCTGCATCATCGTTAAGTAAGACCATATTGAAAGTAGTGTAAAAACGACACAGAATAACAATTTTGGGTAAAATTCGTAAAATGACCCGACACACAATTTTCAAATGACATTAAATCCTAAAATACAAATGTTAATAATGATTTATACCTTAAAAAAATACTAAGGAGTTATATTTTCAGAAAATAATTGTTTCTATACACTGAGTGATCTCTAAGTGGCTCAGTCTAGAAACTTTCAGCATGCCCCTCGTACATGCAACTTTTCTTCTATTCACTTTTATCTAGGAGCGGATCGGACTGGGTCCGAAAGAAACAGAAACGAAACTCAACAGAATGACCCTAGCATCTCGCGCACCTAAACTATGATTTATAACCAAGCGCTGCCTACTATAAATTACGATCGGTAATGATCACGAATGATTTATCGATCCGATAAACAAATCGATGCGCCGCCGAATAAAATATCGAATCAGAAACAAAAGGAACGAGATTTAGCATAGACGGCTTAATGGTGGCGCTTCGGGCTGTACAATTGAATGTTTGGACATTATTGGTGGCAAACAAGCATACCTTCTAATGTACATACATACGTCACCAGCCTGTAATCAGTCCACTGCTGGACAAAGGCGTCTCCTATTACCTAAACGTATGAACGCATTAGGGGGTAAATGCCCATAATCGCCACGCTGGGCAAGCGGGTTGACGATCGCAGTAATGTGTGCACTCCACTATGATGATGCTGCTCATCATCAATCTTCAATAAATACATGATCAGTGACACTTCAATCCCTTATTCGACTCTTACGACGTCCACGGGAAGAGTTGGGGCGGTGACAAATGTATTCTTACCTACTAATGCATCTACTATCGACGAAATGAAATCCTGACCCACCATAAGACCTTGTCATAGTAACATTGAAAGTCAAATTGTACGACAGTTGCTGCAATTTCACTATGACAATTTTTTTGCACTTGTATCAAAATGTACTATTTTTCATTAAAAATATTTACGAATTTAATATAAAAAATAATTATGTCCATAATATAACCCCACCAAAAACCAAACCTAAAATTTGTTTTAAAAGAGTTCCATGCAACAGTAGGCTCCTTTCTCCCTCTCTGAACGAAAAGAGGCTAAGGGTTTCACCAAACTAGTCGACGCCGTTTCGGCTAATCGCGTACGGAAAAAGCTTCATGTCAACGCAATAAGAGCGAGGACATCCTAAATCGGCTCGGCCCACGCGAAACGACGTCTTTCGACGGGAAAACGGCGTTTTGCCGTAAAGCTGTTCGCATTCGTACGACCCCGTTTGCAGCCTTAGGGTCTCACCAAACTAGTCGACGCCGTTTCGGCTAATCACGTACGGAAAAAGCTTTATGTCAACGCAATAAGAGCGAGGACATCGTAAATCGGCTCGGCCCGCGCGAAACGACGTCTTTCGACGGGAAAACGGCGTTTTGCCGTAAAGCTGTTCGCATTCGTACGACCCCGTTTGCAGCCTAACGCACACGTTCGCATTCCTAAATCTCCTAATACCGCCGTACGGTGCCGGAAAGAGTTGAACGGCTCCGATCACGGCCGAGTACCTACGATAAGGACCGGTCAGAGCTGGCGGAAGCCGTTCAGCGTCTTCGACGGCCGAACATAGCTGACGACGGCCGAAAAGAGCCGATGACGGCCGAAGTAGCTACTGATGCGTTTGTATTTATTCATTTGAATTATTACCCACATTAAAATCTGCAATAGATCTGACAACACGAAGTAATACTGTCGTAATCATACACGTCTGTTCAATTTCAAACTAGTTACTAACAACTAGTCTCCAAAAATGAGATTTACGATTGCCGATCACCCGCTGTCCTATCTATCTGTTCGTCGGACTCAGCGGCTGTACGCGTGCTGTCTGACGTCTCGACGGCAGGACGGAGCACGGGAGAGCCGACCGCCGCTTTACAACTGTTGCGGTAGCAAATCGCAGCCGATCGAGCGTTTCTACGGCCGTAAGGAGGGTGAGACTGCTTAACGCAGGTGTTCAACCGCGGAGACGGTCGATCAGCTAAATGCGAATAGTGTGGTGTAAAACACTCGGCGAAAGCCGACTCCGCGTCGATTGGTTTGGTGAGACCCTAATATATGTAGAGCTGCTTGTGAAACTCTAGATCTTGACACTTGACATTGCACAGGGTTTTTGCGCTGCATTCTGCAACGCTCTCACGGTTCGCACATTGCGTTTTTTCGCGCACGTTGCGAAGGATGAAGCTATTAACGCCATCTATTGCTGTTTTTTTACAAACACTGCTGCCCTAGTGACATTCTTCGAGTATTTACGCCATCTATCATAACCTAAGTAAATGATAACTCAATCATAATCCTAGTGTTACATATAAAATTATAATAATGAACATTTCAGTAAATTTCTAGTTATAGGTGAAAAACTTAAGAAAGTCACCTGCTGTATGTGTGAGTCACGTATTCGAATAGAGAACACATGTTTAAAATTAGTACACAAACAAAACAAACGCCTATTCGAACACATTACTCACACATACAACAGGTGACTTTCTTAAGTTTTTCACCTATACAAAAAACTTTTCTTCTAGGACTGAAGATCAAACGTACCTATCTATGGTACGGCTATAAAAGCTTTCTTCCATTTGTCCCACAATCTGACACAGTTTTTCACTTACAAAAATAATACATTACATACAATCTGACACAGTTTTTCACTTACAAAAATAATACATTACAATTCAAGTGCGAAAAAAATGAAGCTCGAAAAGAGGAGATAAATTAAAGCACGACCGAGGGGGGTGCTTTAAAAGTTTATATCCACACGAGTTACGAATTTCGTTTTCGCACGTGTATCGTACGACGTTTTTCAGTACAGATGGCCATCCGAAGATTTCGACCTGACATAAAATGAACCAATTCTCGCACTAGCGCGTCAAAAACGAGTCACCAGTACCGAAAAAACTATTTTAGTACAGATGGCCCCTCGAAGCTTTGGACCTGTAAAATGAGCCACTACTCGCACTAGCGCGTAAAAAAACATCTGTACTGTACTAAAAAAAACTCTTTCATTTGTTCCACATTCTGATACAGTTTTTCACATACAAAAAAAAACATTTCCATTTCTCACAAGTTATTTTACAACTAACCAGTGAAACAGTGCTTGTTAACTTGTCACTGTCACCAGATACGAGTGCCATTACTATTCCATTTTATTACACCCATGAAGCCCTCTACTAGGCTGTCGTTGACACTCCACGCATTCCCCCACTTATCGTTTCAATCGGTTAATACCTAATCACTCGCAACCATTACCGCGGCGTAATGGGAGGACTCGACAGGTCGTCCAATAAATCCAGCGTTGGAGATACCATCAGGAATTCCTTCAGTAAAAATGCAATGTTTTAATTCCGAGTCGGGAAAGTTGCCCGATCACGCCGCGCGATAAACAATTTTCGACTTCTTATTTCTCGGTTTTCAGGGATCCGTATTAAACTAGGAACCTTTATAGTGTCGCCATATCTGTCTGTCTGTCTGTCCGTAACATAGCTTAGTGGCCGTTAGTCGGTACTAGAAATTTGCAATTTGGTACAACAGAAACGTGGTATACTATACATACCTATACAGTGGTACGTAGGTTGCCCTGAAAGTTTCGGGAATCGGAAAAAATACGTATTTTAATGAAATAAAAGTACTTTCATTGTTTTTCAAAGTATTCTCCTTTGTGTTTAATACACTTTTTCATTCTCTGAAACCAGTTTTTAAAACAGTTATTGAAGTCTGAAGTGGGGGTTGACAAAATGGCCATTTTATAAGCGTCGACTGCTTCTTCCGCGGTCTGAAAATGCTGACCACGCAACCGATTCTTTATTTTCGGGGAAGTAAAAAAATCGTTGGGACTTAGGTCGGGGCTGTACGGAGGATGGTCCAGTAATTCGACGTTTTCGCCCTTCAGATAGTCGTCTGTTTTCTGAGCGGTGTGAGGGCTGGCATTATCATGGTGTAGTATAATACGGCGGTTAGGGTTAGTTTTTCGCAGTTCAGCAAAAACAATCGGTAAACAAACGCCTATATACCAATCGGCATTGACAGTTCTTCGATCTTCAAGAGCGATAGTCGCCACGTGACCCGATTTGGAGACAAACGTGGCTACCATTTTTTTGATCGTGCTGCGAGAACGAACAACTTTTGTCGGCTTCGGTTCGTCTTCGTAAACCCAAACTCGAGATTGGTTTTTCGATTCAGGCTCATATGCGTAAATCCATGATTCGTCACCTGACACAATACTAAAAACGGCATTTGAGCTTCCTCCATTAAATCTTTTTAAAGTTTTGCGGCACCAATTGACACGTACCGTTTTCTGGTCGTCAGATAACAAGTGAGGAATCCACCGGGAAAATAACTTCCGCACGCCCAACTCTTGTTGTAAAATAACTTGTACCTGACTCATTCTAATGCCTAAAGTCTCCTGAATCTCCCGATATGTAACATGCCTATCTTCCTTTATCAGTTGGCGAACAACATCGATGTTTTGATCGGTAACGGCCGTTTTCGGTCGACCCTCACGTACGTCATCCGCAAGAGACACACGGCCACGTTGGAATTCCGAATACCACCTGTATATGGTCGTCTTTGAAGGTGCTTCACTACTAAAAGCAATAGTTAATCGGTCTCCACATTGTTGTTGTGTTAATCCACTTTTAAAGTCATAATAAATCATTGCTCTAAAACTTTCGCGGGACAGCTCCATTTTCACCAGCGACTCAACGACTTTAAAAAACAATTGAAAATCGGACATTGTTTTTTTTTTCTAAGTGGCCAGTGTTTTCGAATAATGAGACTATGCTTGTAAGAGAGAGGTATAACACATGTCAAATATACGTTCCTAAGTATTAAATTCCCGAAATTTTCAGGGCATCCTACGTAGAATAAAAAGTAAAAAGTAGTAGTAAATGGGGATGAATTTCTTATTTTGCTGTGATCCTATAGTGTGGAGTATCGTTGACTAAGTATTTCAAATAGGATAAGGGTCTCAAAAATAACTATTATCTTATAACCGCTCTATAATAAAAAAAAGTGTGATTCATGGCTCCAAAAATATGAAAAAAATCATGGATAGTGGGCTCTTAGAATAAAAATAAAACTATTTCGAACGTAATCGACTCAGCTATTTTTGAATAACTGCGGAACCCTACACTGAGCATGACCCGACATGCTCTTGGTCGGTTTTTTAGTTTTTTACTTAGAGTTATGTAGACGGTGCGGCAGTGAATTTTTACCGCCGCTGGTATTCGATTCCGAGATGGGAAAGATTCCTCCTTAACGGCAATGAAGCCACTGACTAAATTTATATTTGTTTTGCTCGCAGTCGTTATAGACGTGTTTTGGTTAGGGTATGTGGAAAGCTTCGAAAATGTCTTTATCTGATGATCAGTATGAGTAAAACGTTTGACAGGTCTGATATACTTACACGGATATACGATTTTAAACATTGACGGCAGAACGTGCGCTGAACTTAACGTGGTTATAAAATCAAATATGTAGGTACCTGATTGGACAATGCCGAACATAATATATGTACCTTTATTGATAACAAGCTTTTTTCTGCATTTACATAGGGTTCGTGAAATAATAATGAAAAAGAAAATCTAACATAAGAATAGGTATTAGTAAGGTAAGGAATTTAATTTAAAGCAATTTAAACAAAATGCTAGCATATAATAACAAAGAAATTGATTGATATTATTTACTATGCATTGAAAACTATCCCGCCTGATATTAATAGATGAAAAGGAAAAAAATATTGTGCCGCTAAACCAGTTTTTCATATAACAAAATGTTTCTTCATCACCCACTTTTTTTCACCTAATGGTCTCATCGGAAGACTAGCCAGCATCACACTGAGATGAGACCATTTCGTGGCTTTGTCTTTTTCTGTTTTGTTAGTTCAGCATGTTTTCTTTTGATTAGTTGTGTATAACGAAGTATACTTTTTTTTTATAACATTAAACAACAAAGTGTACCACAATACAAATGATTCGCCAAACTGCGGAGCAGTTTGTTGGCGATGAGCTCGTTCGAGTTGTTAATTGGTACTTAGGTACATCATTTGCACTATCCTACAGTACCGGCATGGCCATATTTTATGCACAAGAAAACAGCTAGTATATTTTGTTTAACTGATGGCGCAGGCGCGGAACAGCAGAACAGCGATTCCACTACCTAATAAATACGAATAAATCTTTATTCATTCATTCACATCATATTACTTTGCTACTCCGCATTTTTTTTATAGGCGAGCGACGTAATCTCATGACCAAAAACAATCGAATAGCGATTATGCGTTTCTGCATTCACTGCACCGAGTATTGCATGCTCCCAGCCTATTTGTAAACATGGCTGTCAGCTATTCCCACAGTTGTACTTGTCCGACCGAATCCGTGTGTTTACTATGAGTTGGCGGCGTGACTTTCACATCATCAACCTATCTCAGTCTACTGCTGGATGTAGGCCTCTCTTTCACTTAGCGTAAAGACGCATTAGGTACTGGTCTCACCGCGAGCTACTGAGCTATGAACTATAGGCTATAAACACGAACAAAAGATACGCACTCCCGTGTAAATAAAAGAGACACGGCGATACTCGCCCAGCTATCAGCTATCACCGCCGGGCGAGTATCGCCGTGTCTCTTTTTTTTTACACGGAAGTGCGTATCTTTTGTTCGTATTTATAGCCTATAGTTTATAGCTTAGTAGCTCGCGGTGAGACCAGTGCCTAAGGAGGTAAATACCAATAATCGCCACGCGGATTGGTGATCGCAGTAATGTGTCTACTATGATGACGCTGCTGCCCATCATCAATCTTCTATCAAAGAATGGTCAGTGACATTTCAATCCCTTAGTGGACTCTTACGACACCAGTGGGAAGAGTTGGGGTGGTGAGAAATGTATTCTTACTGCCGTCACCAGACGACATAAGTTTACCTCAATCGATACCGTAAGGCCGGGATTACAGTCGATATCAGATATATCGAAGCATGGTGCTCATAGATCATCTGAGCAGGATGCCTAGCCAAGTTGCCAATCGCTACCGCTTAGTAGCGTATCATAGTTTTCGCTCTCTGTCACTCTTTCATATTAGTGCGACTAAGACAGTTAACTGCCTTTCGTTTACGATTGACGATTAAGGTTAGCGATTGGCAACTTGACTAAGCACCCAGGCCTGTATTGTCATGGCGATAAATGCATGTTCAGAGAGCATTATTGTATACAGCGAGGGCATTATTGTGTATTTATTTATCACAAATATTTAATTTTTCCTTGGTCATGGTTTTCGATGTATTTAAGTATCTATATGTATCTATCTATTATATATGTATAATTATATCGTCGCTTGGTACCCACATCACAAATCTTAATTGAGCTTACTGTGGGACTAGGTCGATTTGTGTAAGATGTCCAAAGATATGATAAATAAATATTCGCGTATTGATGTGAGTGAGAGGGATAAGAAGTACGCTATCGATTGCACTACTTTCACGCGGCCAGCTCATGATAACTGACCATTACCGACCCAGCCAGGTGATGTCGGGTCAACAAACACGCCGACGGAACGCGAACTGATCTGATATCTGACGGAGGCTGAGACAGATACATGGTTTCACGTTCGACGGCTGATATTTATTTGCTTGCGGGTTACATTGTTTGTTGTCTATAGAAAGTAGGTAAGTATGTAAATAACAAGTGAAGTCTAGTTTTGTACAAAATGTTTCGTCCCTCACCAGTTCCTAATTAATTAATCAAAGTATATGTAATTAATAACAGTATCTACATATCTGGCCTAGCTTTCTAGGTAGATACGAGTATGTGGTTGTGGACGCTTAAATTTATTTAATATACGAACACCGAAAATTGGTAACTGATGCTACAGTCTCGTCAATTTTGTGGATATATTCAATATTTTTTTACTGAAGTTAAAAGGTAGAAAACCTTTACCGTGAAAACGTTTATATAGGTACACGAAACGTGGAACACACTTCAGTATTGATAAGAACTTTCCTTTTTTGTTACCGAAAACGTAAAAAGGAAAGTTCCAATAACTAGAAACGCGGTCGATCTTGCTCAGAATCATTGACTCAACCAGCCTGCCGATGTTTATCAATATTGAAGAGACCCACGTCTCAAATGCTTCTAATCTTATCCTATTTCTTTATGTTCTTGTCCACGTTTCGCTTCCGTTAGGTATACTATAACTAACGTGAACCACCAACTTAAATATTGTTCCATTTGTGTTTCCTTAGGAGCTTAATCCATCCATTTATTGAAACTATTCCAAAAGCACAATTAATAAAGAAAAATCTCAAAATATTTTCAAGTTAAAACTTATAAACTATATTACAAACAAATGTTAGCTAAACTCCATCAAAAAATTACCCGTGCGGCGTAGTAAATCCCCGTTTACCACAATACAAGTAATATGAGTAAAACCTGGTTCAGCTGGTTCTTCATTTGATTTGTCGTTCGCGGACGAAAAATATTCGCGAACTTCAATTCTTCAGACCTAATGAAATATACAACGGAAATCGTAATGACTACTCGTCGTTTTATTATGACATCTGATAAATCCGAACCTGCTTTTTCCATCAACCACATAGTGCGAGATACGACCGTGTATTTAGGCATCTGTAGTATTTTTTAAAGTTAAAGGCATTTCATTTTTGATGACCGTTTGTAGAAGGTAGCTTTAGTAGGTTTATAATTTTATTATATCAATACGGATTCCACCAACTAATTATAAATATACCTATGTGGCGGTGGCAACTAACAGGTTACTGATTGTCTCCTGTTTGTTTCCGCCGCGATTTGGGCTCTACTTTTCACTTACGATCAGGTGGAGTGGAGCCACTTTGTTGTGCAACATAAAAAAAAACAAAAAAATGTTTATATTTGTTCAGTTTTTAGTGCCTAAACTATTAAGTGTAGGCACTAAAAGCTCCAGAGTAATTATCATGAAATAAACATAGGTAAACATTACGTACATACTGCATAATAATCACCAAATTAAAAATTTAAAAAAACCGACTTCAACCGGTTTCTCCAAGATTCCCGATTTGTTTCCATCATTGGTTTCCTCAAATCCTACTTTCTGAATGTAAATTCTTGTAAATGAATGAAAATTACCAAAAGCGCCATACATGTACCTATAACATTTGAGGAGATCCCTCGATTTCTCCAGGATTCCATCATCAGACCCCAACTTGGTGCCAATGGGACCATCTCGGGGTAATACACGTTCGATCACAAAAAGAAATTTTAGAATCGGTTCACTATTCTCGGAGATATCAGGTAACATACATACAACAAAAAAAAAAAAAAAATTCAGTCGAATTGAGAACCTCCTCCTTTTTTTGAAGTCGGTTAAAAAGTAAAGACATAGCAAAAGTACACACAAATTAAGTTTTATTGTTTTTACGTGTATAGTTCGAGTACCATTCTTTTAGACGTGGTATTATGTACAAGTAGGTAGGAACTTTAAGTTAACTTAACCTTCGAATTCGCAACGTTTCGAATTTTCAACGGGGAGAAATTAAAGCGATGGGTAAATGTGAAATGTTAGATACAAGTGTAGGTAGGTTTAGGGTGCCTTTCCATCAGAACTTTGCTGCAATCCGCAAGTGAGCGCTGTACATAGTAGGTACCTATCTCGTTCACACACCGTGACTGTGTTAGTCGGCCGAAAATCACGGACTTCCACCTAACAGCAGTGTTATTCACTAAGGAAACCGCCTTGCTGTCAGCGCTGCGGCAGCGTCGACATTAAAAATGGTATTCACTAATGTACTTTAATGTACTTTACACTAGTGCTCGGCGACGAATGCGTCGTGAGCTGGAACTACACTGCGTCAAGAGAACGTCAAACGTTTAATGTATGAA